>VONZ01000315.1:600000-790308 GCA_012976165.1 Labeo catla
TATTTCAGTTCTTACTAAGGCAACATTTCTCTTTTTCTTTTTTTTTTTTTTTTTTTTTTTTTGTTTTTCAAGTTTCCTATGGCTAAAAGCATTATGTCATTATGCAAACTCAAATATAATATGCTAATAAAAATACAAAAATATATATTTTATTTATTTATTTTTTAATTGCAATTTTTCTGAAAAAAGAAAAACAACGTGCAAATGCCATTTAAAAAGTGATTTTGAAAAAATAGCTCCAGGTTTGCTATGCTTGTTTTAGGGCTGCACAATTTGGGCAAAAATATATATATATATATATATATATATATATATATATATATATATAATTTTGAGCACAAATCACAAATCTACCAAAAATAAATGAGGTTTATGCTTAAAAAAAAAGAAGCAAAAATCTGAAAAGCAAAAAAAATAAATAAATAAATATATATATATATATATATATATATATATACAAAATATGTCATATACATATAATACATATAATATTTATTTAACTTAATAATACATAGACATACTAAACTTAGCCTACTAAAACTGGAATAAATATATATGAAATGTAAAAAATGACAATAGCACATAAAATTACTAAAATTGGCTGCACAATTTGGCCAAAATGTTGTGATTATATTCTTCTTATTTATTTATTTATTTATTTATTTATTTATGTTAAATATTTATTTCTTTACTAAAAATGCATTTACTGCAGAAACAAATTTGTGTAGAGAGTTGTTTCGCTATGCTTGTTTGTAGGGCTGCACAATTTGCCCAAAATGCTGTAATTATATTATTTGTATTTATTTATTTACAAAAAAATGCATTTATCTATCTGTCTATCTGTCTATCTATCTATCTATCTATCTATTTATATAACTGAATCAAAATATGTAATATATATAATATATAATAAATATAATATTTATAAAACTACTAAAACTGAAAAAATATATATATGAAAGCTACAAAGAATTGTAAAAAATGACAATAGCACATAAAATTACTAACTTAAAATTTAAAAATAAATATATAGTATAGTATATAAAATGAAAATATAAAAATATAAGCTTTTTTAACAATAATAATAATATTAATAAATACTAAACAGTATATAAATAGTATTAAAATAACGCAGTCAGGTAAGCAATAACTTACCACTTTACAATAAAGTCTCATTTGTTAACATTTGTTAATGTATTAGTTAACATTAACTAACTATGAGCACTATAATTTACAGAACTTATTAACCTTTGTTAATGTTAGTTAACAAAAATACAGCTGTTCATTGTTTGTTCACGTTAGTTCACACTGCATTAACTAATGTTAACAGACAACTTTTGATTTTTAAAAATTAGTAAATGTAAAAAAAATGTAACTGACTGAGATTAATAAATAGTTTAAAAGAAATAATGTTCTTTGTTAGTTCATATTAACTGTTAACAAATGAAACCTCATTGTAAGCTGTTACAACACAATTTTATAATGTTGCAGCATGTCTGATTTATTGTCTCATTACATAAGAATAATTTCCCACTGTCAGTGAAGTACATAGTGTAGCGTAGAGAGTATTAGAAGTAGGCAAATCAAATTGCAGCCTCAATCATGTGACTAACCTAGACAAGACAGAAAGTGTGTGAAGATACATTTCAGCACCTAATACAGTAAAGCACTAAAGGGATTTGATCAAACAAATCCATCAACCTGTCTATGAAAACAGTCTATATCTGAGTTCCCAGCTCTGGAGATGTTCTGTGGTGACAGTAACCCATTTATAGGAGTTTCAACTTTCCCGAATGCATAAGAGAAACTCAAGATAGACAATATCTGTTCTCTAGCTTCAGAGAAAGCAAGCGTTTAAGCAGCTCGACTGCGTAATGGTTAAAGGTCAGCGAACGGGGGTTTAACTTTCAACCGCCGCCTAACCAGGACCACATGTGAACTCCCTCGGGAGTCCAAATCCTTTGAAGGCCTGTCCGTGTGCCGGATTTCAAAGATGTAACTAAATGTAACACCAGTCAAACTGGACACAGATTTCCCGTCAAAACACTCACACGCACACTCTGACTGCGTGGAAAGAACACGCTGTTATACGGACTGATTGTGTTGAGCTATAAGGACGGGGTGTTCATGTCAGAGCTTTGAAACGTAATGACATTTTCTCATTGTGTAACCTGTCATTTCCGTTTAAGGCCAATTAGGTTCCGAGATGGTCTGGTGAAATAGAAAGCTTTTAATAACAGAGAGGATATTATAGTCATGTCATATTAATTCATAATCTAAAACCAAATATGGAGATGTTGCTGCGTGAATAGAGTGGGAGGCATTAAAGATCAAATTAACATCTTGGGGATTTAAAATGTTGTCAATTATTGCCAGGGTTATTATAGTTAATTACAGTAAAACTATCAAAAACATTTTGGTTAATTGACATAAAGTCGAAATATCATAACATCTAAAAATATAAGATTTGAAATGTTGCCATGGCACTAACATTATTAACTGGAAATAAATAGAAACTCAAACTGAGCTAAAACTAAAACTGCAATAAAAATAAAATCATGAACAAAAAGTATAAAAAATACTAATAAATAATAATAACAATAAAATACTAATGAACTGACAAAAGCAGGTAACAAAATCAAAATTAAAAACTTGAAATGAAATGAAAAATAAAAATATAAAAATAAAACATTTTATATAAAATAAAATATTTAATATTTAAAATATTTAAAAATAACATACAAATATTAGTTAATATTTAGAATATTAAAATAAAATACTATAAACATACTAATTTTATTAAATTAAATATTATAGTTTTTATTAAATAAAAATGTAAAAAATATATTTTTACTAACTTAAAAATGAATAAAAACCATAATAATATATAAATAATAATATAATTTATACTAATAAACTGACAAACACACATAACAAAGTGACTCGATATTAAACTTAAAATTAAAATGAAAATATAAAAATAAAACATTTGATATAAAATACAATATTTAATATTTAAAATACTGAAATATAACACACACATATTATTTAATATTTAATATTAAATTAAAATAATATAAAAATACTATTTTATTAATTAAATTAATCAAATGAATATTTATACATTAAATATTATAGGTTTTATTAAATAAAATACAAAACAAATTATAGTTTTTACAATCTTAAAAAATAATAAAAAACACTAATATAAATTAATACTAAAATAACGATTACCACAAAAAAACATAATAATTTATAAATAATTTATAGATTACACTAATAAACTGACAAAAACACATAACAAAATTACTAAAAATTAAACTTAAAATTAAAATGAAAAAATAAAGTTTAAAAATAAAACATTTTATATAAAATAAAATATTATTTCATATTTTAAATATTTAGAAAAGAATATATACATATTATTTAATATTTAGAATATTAAAATAAAATAATATAAAATACAAAGTTTATTAAATTTAATATTATAGTTTTTATTAAAAATGTAAAAATATTAGTTTTTACTAACTTAAAAATTCATAAAAATAATATATAAATAATAATATCTAAATCATACTAATAAACTGACAAAAACATAACAAAATGACTAAAATTAAACTTAAAATGAAAATGAAAATATAAAACATTTGATGTAAAATAAAATATTATTTAATATTTAAAATACTGAAAAATAACATACAAATATTATTTAATATTTAGAATATTAAATTTAAATAATATAAAAATACAATTTTATTAAATTAAATATTATAGGTTTTATTAAATACAAAAAAAAATTACTGTTTTTACAAACGTAAAAATTTATAAAAAAAAAATCATAATAATATATAATAATACTAAAATAACAACAATTATCACAAAAAATTATTTTCACTTCCTCCTTAGTACAGTATGTGCAGAAATATGCAAAATTAACATAATACAGTCTTTATTTTGCTTGTTCTTACAATTTGCTCTTAGAATTTGAAGCATGCATTACTGATTTGTTGACATATTACCTGGCTCCGATATAGAGTGTACGGTTGACTTTCAAAACAGTCTGAATATACAGCGGCTCCTGACGGGTGTAAGAGCGATGCGCTCGGCCCACAAACACCGGATATCGCCTCACCACTGACAAAAAAAGAAACAGAGACAAATCAGAAAAGAGGAAAGTCAAAACGTGGACAAATGACTAGTTGAGATGGAAGAAACAAAAGAGCTAAAATATGAAGTATAGATGGATGAAACAGACACTAAACCACAGGCAGGAATAGGTCCATCATTTTCCCAGAAGAGTTAAAGACAGAGGACCTCTGAGACACGATGAAAGGACAAAGACATACATCATTGTGTCTTCACTTGAGTCCAAAAACAAGCTGTCTTAAAGCGAAAGTTCAGCCAAAAATAACAAATCTGTCATATTTACACACCCTGTTTCAAACCTGTGACTTTGTTTTGTCTAAAATATTCTGCCTGCTCTTTTCAAAGCAATTACAATAAAGATTCAGGCTTCAAAAAAGACACAAAAGCATCATAAAGGCATCATATGCTTGGCATATACAACTTGTGTGCTATATACTAAATCATATGATAGATTTTCTGTGTGAAACAGGAATATGCAGAATTCTTACTAACAATACATTACAGTGAACTGTTAACCACTTAGACTGGATCATTGAATCACTGAGCTGAACTCCAAAACTGAATCAGTTCAATTCATGAATGAATCATTCAGACTGTTTTTTTGAACTGATTCACTGAAAAACAAACAATTCAATGAAGAATGATTTGTTCACATGTGAATCTGGACCACAAAAACAGTCATAAGGGTCCATTTTTTGAAATTGAGATTCATATGTCATTTAATAATAATAAATAAGCTTTCCATTGATGTATGATTTGTTAGGATAGGACAATATTTGGCTGAGATACAACTATTGGAAAATCTGGAATCCGAGGGTGCAAAAAAACAAAATATTGAGAAAATTGCCTTTTAAAGTTGTGCAAATGAAGTTCTTAGCAATGCATATTACTAATCAAAAATTAAGTTTTGATGGATTTACGGTAGGAAATTTACAAAATATCTTCATGGAACATGATCTTTACTTAATATCCTAATGATTTTTGGCATAAAAGAAAAATCTATCATTTTGACCCATACAATGTATTTTTGGCTATTGCTACAAATACTCGTGCTACTTAAGACATGTACTCTTATAGTGCGTTTCTGTCATTTTCAAACTTAAAAGCCATTTACTTACTTACATTATATTAAAAAGATTAGCCAGGGTATTCTTGAAAAATATCACCTTTTCTACTTTTAAATGTTTTTTACTAAATTAACTTTTCTACTAAATTAAAAGTTAATTTGTTCATTAAAAAATGTTAATTGAAATAAATCTGAATTAAAATTAAATATACATTATTAAAAACTTAAACTTTAAAAGTGAAAATTTTAGTTGGTAAGTTAGTAATAAGTTAAAGTACTAAAATTAATTAATTAAAAAACTAATTTAAAAAACTAAAATAAAAATACATTTACATTAGAATATAAAAATATACACTGCAATTCAAAAGTTTGGGATCAGTAAGACGTTTAAAAGATTTTTTTTTAAAGAAGTATCTTCCACTCATCAAAAATACAGAAAATAATGTAATATTGTGAAATATTATTACAATTTAAAATAATGTTTTTCTTTTTTTTTTAACATACTTTAAAATCAGATTTATTTCTGTAATGCAGCATTTGTGACCTGTGATACTTTTTATAGGATTCTTTCATGAAAAAAAAAAAAAAAAATACAATAAAATAAAAATAAAAAAAGTAAATTGTTTTTTTTTTATCCAGCAAGGATGTGTTAAATTGATAAAAATGTGGTAGTAAAGATTTATTTTGTTAGAAAATATTTCTATTTTGAATAAATGCTGTTCTTTTACACTTCTTACTCATTAAAGGAGAATCCTAAAAAAGTATCACAGGTTGCAAAAAACATTAGGCATATGTAACTGTTTCCAACATGTTGACATATCAGTATGTTGGAAACATATCAGTATACTGATAATAACACTAAAATAATCGTTAGTGACAGCCCTAACAGAATGCCTACTATGCCATGTTGAGTATAATGAATATAATTAAATTTTTAAGTGTAATTTAATAACACCGTTTATGTCATTTTTCAGGAAATTTTAAAATGAATATCCATCACTTGTCAAATGCTAAGGGTGAATTTTATTTTTTGTTTAATTCATATAAAATAGTATAGAATTTTAATATTAGCCAATAGGATGTTGCACATGCACGACTGAACGAATCACTCCCTGAGACGACTCGTTCTTCCCGAGTCACATTAAAGATTCGTTCAAAATGAAAGAATCGCTCAAGAATGACGCATTACTAATTCGTAGCATCGTGGACGTGCATCCCAGAGCCTGTGCTACATAAGCTTTTGTGCTTAAAAAGTATACAAATTATTATTTTTCGAAAAAAATGAACGATCGTTTCGCTAGATAAGACCCTTCTTCCTCGGCTGGGATCGTTTAGAGTTTTTTGAAGCCGCATTTAAACTGCATTTTGGAAGTTCAAATTCAGGGCACCAATCAAGTCCATTATATGGAGAAAAATCCTGAAATGTTTTCCTCAAAAACCATAATTTCTTTACGACCGAAGACAGAAAGACATGAACATCTTGGATGACAAGGGGGTGAGTAAATTATTTGTAAACTGTTGTTCTGGAAGTGGACTTCTCCTTTAAGTATGCATTCGAATAATTAGACATGCTAAAACACAGAATTTGATAACAATAAAACTTTCATACGGCCCTAAACATGTCATTTTTGTTAAACCTTTATTAAATTGATGTGAAATTGTTTCATGATTTTAATTAATTAGACACGCTCTTTGATTAATAAAACTGAATTTACCATTTAAAAAAAATGGAAAAAAAATGGAATTTGGAAAAAAATAAAACGGATTTCACAGGGCCCTACACATAAATAATGCTAAAATGACACACAGTAAGTGCTAATCCTTCTTTGGCACCTACTAATATAACCTGCCCTGACAATCAGTTAGGAGTCCTGGTCCAGTGTCCTGTCACATAATTAATATTCATGAGCTGATAAGTTTTATATTGTGACCCTCCCGCATAAAACGGTTCAGAAAACGTTCACACATTTCAGATAAGGAAAATTGCTTTCCCGAACGCTGTGGAAAGAGGTTAAACACAATTAGAAAACAGATTACCACTGAAAAACACAAACAGGAACGTGTCCTCAAACCGCAGATGGATCTGCACTCGGCGTCTGAGGGCTGGGAAGCCTGAGGACACCCACATATTTACTGCGAATGCTAATGATATTTCTTACAGTTCCTACTAGTAATTAATTCCACTGTAATAAGGAGAGAAAGATAGAGATACTGTTGTTGTTGCAGGCTTGTTCCTTGCCTCTAGTTGTTTGGACACATTTCACAAGGGTTTAAATGTTTTTCTGCTTTGGAAACAGCAATTAAGTGTGGAAAATGCTTAAAAAGGTCACATTATTTCATTTTGATTCACACTCACACAAGCGCCGCCATGTTTGTTTTGTTCTTCACTGACTTCTGTTGTTTTTACACTGAGATAATCTTTGCTGTACCTCTAAATCTCCCCTCATATAAACCTTTCTGCTGTTTTACGTTCTCATTAAGACATTATTTAGTATGTTTACTAAGCCATTTTCTTGAACAGTGGCAGGACCTCACAGCGTAGGTGCTTTCAGGTTTTACTATCCTTGTGGGGACTAAATTTGACCCACATAAACACCAGCTACATTGTGCTGCATGACCTTTAACCTCTGGTCTCTACTGAATCATTAGAGGCGCATGAGTGGTTGTTCATCAATATCACTGATTCTGCTTTGTGGGATCTATAGGGAATATGGGTCCTCGTATACACACACACACACACACACACACACAGAGAGTTTGTGTCTCGGTTGTTCCAACATCATTATGTTAAAAGGCTTTTAAAATGATCACAGCCATATGGTGTATTTCATCCATCCATGAGTGCTAATGTGCAAAACTATTTACAAATAGTGCGACATGTCCACATCATATGTCAACCATATGTATATTTAAAAGAACAGCCTGGAAATGGCTTGAAAAGAGCGGAAGTGCAACATACAGTGTAAAAGCTATAACATAACCACAAGAAAGCAGGCTTTACAGTGATTTTACCACATTTAAAGGGACAGTACAACAACAACAAAAAGGAAATGGTGTCATAATTTACTCACACCAAGTCATTCCAAACCTGTATGACTGACTTTGTTGTGCTGAACACAAAAGAAGATATTTTGAAGAATGCCAAACCAAAACAACCGGTTTCTGGTCCCCACTGATTTTCTTATCTTGACAAAAAACACTAATACTACAGTCACATACTAAAGCCAATAGGATGCAAACCTGGTTGGTTACCAGAAAATGTTTAAAATATCTTTGTGTCCCACAGAGGAAAAAAGAAAAGTCCTATGCATGCGGGTGAGTAAATTATGACAGAAGTAATTTTTTCTTTATAAAATATAAAGTTTAGTTTTTAATGCAATAATATAATATAATATAATATAATAATATTAGAAATATTTAATATAATTTATATATAAAAATACATTTTTATCATTTTAAATTACAATTACATTTATTTCAGTTTTAGTTTTATTAATTTATTAATTAGGACTTTAACTTATTATAAACTTAAAACTTAACCTAAATTAGCTGCCAAACTTAAATTAAGCAAAATGTCTAATTTTTACTTTTAAAGTTTAAGTTTTAAATAATGCATGTTTTATTTTAATTCAAATGTATTTTAATTGATGTTTTTTAAATGAACAAATTCCATTTTTAATATAAAAATATAATTTAAATATTTAGTATAATTTATATATAAAAATACATTTTTATCATTCTAAATTACATTTATATTTATTTAAGTTTTAGTTTTATTAATTTTATTAATTTTATTTATTATTAACTTAACTCAAATCTTGAGTTTAGCTTAAATTAGATTAAAAGTTTTAAGCAAATTGTCTAATTTTTAATTAGATAAGTTTTTAATAATGTATATTTTAAATTTAACAAATTAAATTTTTATTTTAATAGTTTTAATTTTACTTTTTGTTAACAATAATAATGCTGGTATGCGTTCCATAAAATCTCCATAAAATTACCAGCACATTTTCAGTTTTTAATATAATATAATATAATATAATATAATAATATTTAAATATACATATTTTTATTTAAAATTACATTGATTTTAATATTAACTTAACTTAAGGTTTAATTTAAATTAGCTGCCAAACAAGTTTTAAGCAAAATGTCTAATTTTTACTTTTAAAGTTTACGTTTTTAATAATGTATATTCTATTTTAACTCAGATTTATTTTAATTAAAAATGTTAAATTAACAAATTAAATTTACTATTTTTAATTTTACTTTTTGTTAACAATAATAATGCAGGTATGCATTCCATAAAATCTCTATTACATTACCAGTACATTTTCTGCATGTTCTGCAGTACAATTTTAAGTAATATAATACAATTTAATAAAATAAAATTAAATAAAATTAAATATAATTATTAATAAATACAATAATAGTAAATAAAAATAATACAAAAAAAAAAAAAACTGATAAAAACCCCACAGACAATTTGGTAACTTAAACTAAAAACAACAAAGAATGGTATTTATTTTATCAACATAACAGCAGTGGTATCATATATGTAGCTTCTTTAGCTAAACAAATCATTGGTAAAATCACTGTAACTTGATATTTCTTTTATGTTTATGAGCATGAAAACTTGGCACTGTTTTAAATTCAACTGATGTGCATTTTCTCAAAGCTCATTCATGAGCCAAAAATAGTAACTGCTGATTGTGCTATGATGCTCTAAAGGTATATGCATGAAAGAATATAAACGTGCCATTTATGTCTAACTGGAAAATAACCTGCTGATGTTGCTTAACTGGTACACTGTAATCGGTGAGGGGGCGTGTTCTTACCCTCAGCAGGGGCGGAGATTAAAGGGCCAGGTTCCTCTGGAAACGAGCAGGCGGCCAACTGGAGAACAGCAAAGATCCGTAAGAAGCAGGGGGTCAGGGTCGCCATGGCAGCGACACACCAGAGCTGTGAAGGCAGGAGGAGAGAAATAATGTTAACTTAGAAAAACGGTGAAAAGAACACACTACAGTACTAGTGAGCTGCTATATTCATTGACAACTCCCTTCTAGTGCAGAATCATATTCAGAAAATTCAAAAATTACAAAATCATATAAATACACCTAACTGTGCATTTCAAATTGAAAAAAAAAAAACTATATCAATCAAACTTAACTAAAGCTAAACTGAAATAAATATAAATTTTTAATTTATTTCATATAAATGTATATATAAATGTAAAATTTTTAAATTTACAAATATATATATATATATAATAAAATATATCAATGCATTTACAAAAATGAAATTAAAGCAGTAAAATTACTAACTGGAAATAAATTAAAAATTTAAACTGAACTAAAGCTAAACTGAAATAAATATAAATTTTTTTATGTATTTCATATAAATGTATATATAAATGTTACATTTTTTAATTGATCATTTTTCTATAAATTATATATATTATATATTTATTATATATATATTATATAATTATTATTATATAATTATATAAATTATATATATTTCTATAATTATATATATATGTATGTATGTATGTATGTATGTATCAATGTTACTAACTGGAAATAAATAAAAAAATTAAACTAAACTAATTTAAACTGAACTAAAACTAAACTGAAATAAATATTCATTTATATTATATAAATTTATATATAAATGTATAAAAAAAAATTAATAAAAAATGTTATTAAAAAAATAATTCAAATAATTTACTGAGACCACTAAACTGGAAATAAATAAAAAATTAAACTTCACTAAAGCTAAACTAAAAATTAAACTAAATAGAATTAAATAAAATTAAACTCAAAATTTGAAACATAAAAATAAAACTAATTTAAAATATTAATAAAAATGTAATGACATATAAATAAAACTGAGCTAATTTGTCCAAAGACCTTATTATAGCAACTTATTTGCTACCTTATACACTTTACAGACTAATATCTAAAAAAACAAAATCACAATAAATAAATAAAATTAATATATAATTTTGGATTTTTTTATTATGTATTTATTTATTTATTTATTTAAAGCTAAAAACTGTACTTTCACACTAAAACAAACAATCTCTGAAAAGATACGAGCAAAAATGATTAATGATACAAAGGAGCATTAGACGTCTCGAGTGTTAAACATGCCTTGTGCCTTTAATTACTTTTTAAGAAAATGAAACGAAATGCACAGATGACTCCACATGAGCGTGAGGCGAAACAGAAGCGGTTTATAATTTAACATTTGACATTTATTTGTGCACTTTATGAGGAACAGTCTACTTTGAAAAACCACAATACCTGTCTGTAAAGCAAAACAGACTTGGACAATTTTAACGGGTGTTAGGAAAGCGTCCGTCTATGACTGAGTGTAAGTGGGGCATAAAACTGTTTAACAAAAGCTTTCATCTCCGACAATCAGTTCTTCCTTCAGACAGAAACCAGATGAGAGTCGTGAGGGTTTCTCTTTCACGGACAACCCTCAATTACCAAAAAGAGACCCGAGACCACACACACACACACATTCAAAGACACTCACAACACAATTCATCTTCAGCACCTTTTTCATTGAGTCTGTGGAGGAAGGAGTGGCCGGTGGCTTTAGCAGGAGGATGAGAATGATGCCACCATCTGCTCTTTTCTTTTCCACACTCCTTTATCATCTGTCCTTTTCTTTTTTTCGCTCGGCGTGATTGCTGTAATTGGGTAATTTATGAGAGCGTGTCAAGCCTCCCTACTGCAGCATATTACTGACACAAACACACATGAGACTAGGTGAACCATGGTCAAGCTACATTCATCACGTAATCTCAACAGTCTCTAACAACCTGATCTTTGACTATCGGTATAAAGCAAATATAGTTTATGTTTTTAGTGGTTGATGAATATCAATGAGAATCATGTTGAAGGTGTAGAAAGATTCAAATCAAGAGGCCACAGTGAAGAAATCAATGGAAAATGTGTTTAGAATACATTACCAATGATTTAGGGGTTTGTACGTTTTATGCTCACCAAGGCTGCACTGATTTGATTAAAAATACAGTAAAATCAGTAATATTGTGAAATATTATTATAATGTAAAATATCTGCTTTTCGTGTGAATATATTTAAAAATGTCATTTATTCCTGTGATGCAAAGCTGAATTTTCAGCATCATTACTCCAGTCTTCAGTGTCACATGATCCTTCAGAAATCATTCTAACGTGGTGATTATTATTATTATTATAATTATTATTTTTATAATTAGAAATTTCCTGTTTTCATTTTTTGTTCTGTCATTTTTTTGTTATTAGTTATATTTTGAATTAAGTTTTACATTTCAAGTTTTGTTTTCATATTTTAACGTTTACTTTATTTGAAATAACAATAGTTCATTTATATATATATATATATATATATATATATATTTTTTTTTTTACAGTTTTAGTTTTATTTTATTATAATAACCCTGGCCCTTTCTGGATAAAAGTATTTATAAATCTTTTGAATATTTAGTGTAGGGAATAATAATCCTTAATTTAAACAATTTAACAAAACAGAATATACAGTTGCATTCAAGGACGCCTCATTTACTTTCTACTATACCTACTATAAAAGGCCAGCCAATCTGATTAGAGTTTGCAGTTCTTTGTGTTCATTATTTTTGTAAAAATATCACTCAGTAAGTCCATGGACATGCCACCAAAAGCTATAGTCTAAAAGACACAAAAGCAATGATAAATTTCATCATTAAAACCTAAAAATCTGAAGCGTTTTAATGACAGAGGAATCGTTTGAGACCTTTCTCAATTATTCCTTCATCTGCTTTCCACGGGCCTCCAACAATACATGTATTACCACTCAAATGAGATGAAACAATGAATAATGTAATTAAGACATCCCTCAGGATGACGGAAATAAGAGATGAAAAACTAATTGAAAGAACTTTAAATGCCTTTGGTGAAAACTTCTGAAATTAATAGTGGCCTTTTGAGGTTTTAAATTCATAAGGCAGAAATGGATCTCAACGGCATTAGAAAGAGACAAGTGACTCTATTAGTCCATTAGCACACCGCGCGCACGCAGACACAATGTTTTCCACCACACACATAAAACAACACTGTCAAACACATTACTTTAAAGAGGCCACATTGTGCAAGATTTTTATATACAGTCCAGTGTCGCTGCAAAGACAAACATCACGATTACTGCTCCTCACAACTGAGATTAGGGATCTGAACAAATCACAAAAACCTAGGTAGTAAACTTCAGTGTTGTTAGTGCATTGTTTGTGCTACAGTCATGAATGATGCCTCAAACTGTGCAGCTTGTTTAAGCGATGTGCACTATTACTTTTCTAAGTGATAAAACAGAACAGTCCACCACAAATGAAAATGTAGGCACCCTCAGGGCATCCAGTATGTAAACAGATTTGGAGAAATTTAGCATTACATCACTTGCTCACCAATAGATCCTCTGTAGTGAATGGGTGCCGTCAGAATGAGAGTCCAAACAGCTGATAAAAACATCACAATAATTCACAAGTAATCCACACCACTCCAGTCCATCAGTTAATATCTTCTGAAGCCAAAAGCTGCATGTTTGTAAGAATTAAACCCATCATTAAGACTTCAAACCCCTGCTTCCGGCTAAGTCATCTATCCACAATATTGCTTTTATCTAGCGAAAAAGTTGTCTCGTCTGAATCAGGAGAGAAATATGCACAGATCAAGCACTGTTTACAAGCCAAAACAGCTTTTAACTCATTTGCTGATAGATTCTGATGTGAGAGGACAACAGAGAACGGACGTATTCACTCAAAGAATCATTATTATGGATTACAGACTGGTATTTTGGCACAAAACGATGGTTTAAAGTTAAAATGTCTTAATGAAGGATTTGTTTTTTACAAACACACAGCTTTTCACTGCACAGGATGTTAACAGAGAAGTTCACTTCCAGAACAACAATTTCAGGTAATTTACCTACCCCTTGTCATCCAAGATGTTCATGTCTTTCTTTCTTCAGTCGATAAGAAATTTTGTTTCTTGGTGCCCCCAAGTTTGAACTTCCAAAATGCAGTTTCAGTGCAGCTTCAAAGGGCTCTAAATGATCCCATTCGAGGAAGAAGGGTCTTATCTAGCAAAACGATCTGTCATTTTCGAAACAAACTGACAATTTCTATACTTTTCAACCTCAAATGTTCGTCTTGTCTGGGTCAATACAATTAGGGCATGTAAAAAAAAAGTTGTTTTCTTCTTGAATCGTCCTACATTGGTGTTTTACCTTTTTTTTCAAGAGCATTCGATCTTCTTTGCATGTTCACTTTGTAAACACTGGGTTGGTACTTAATCTTCTAGGACGATTTTGAAGTTGGGGAAGAAAATGAGATGGGAGTTTTTCGACATTCCCTAACTGTATTGACCGTACTGAACCGGAAAAAAACAGAGCTCATGCAGACTTAGACAAGATGAGCGTTTGAGGTTAAAAAGTATGTAAATTGTCAATTTGTTCCGAAAATGACCAATCGTTTTGCTAGATAAGACCCTTCCTACCATTTGAAGCTGCATTTAAACTGCATTTTGGAAGTTGAAACTTGGGGGCACCACTGAAGTCCATTACATGGAGATTTTTCCTAAAGAAACAGAATTTGACTGAAGAACAACTGAAAGAAGGAAGACGCAAACATCTTGGATGACAAGGGGTAAGCAAATTATCTGTAAGTTGTTGTTCTGGAAGTGAACTTCTTTAACTGATGCACTGGAGTGGTGTGAATTACTTGTGGATTATTGTGGTGTTTTTATCAGCTGTTTGGACTTCTTCTGACGGCACCCATTCACTGCAAAGGATTCATTTGTGAGCAAGTGATGTAATGCTATATTTCTCCCACTTAACATTTTATTCAAGGTTCTACATGCTCTTTCTAACGCTTAAATTAACTGTTTTGCTACCTTATCTATGTAAATGACTTCTCTTGTGATAGGCTAAATTTTTTGCATTTTAAATGAGAAACAATGCAACTTTCAGGTTGCAGTATAGCAGTTAAGTCTAGTACAGTTTACATGTCACAGCTCTTCAGTATTAGTCATTTGCAAAGACTTCATTATATCGTGACAGGAACACAAAACAGTCTGCAGTGTGAGCTGCCATTACATCCATGAAGATTTATAAAAGAGCTGTAGTTGCAGCATAATTTGGTCTGGCTGGACTGGAATTATGTTCACAAAGGCTGCATTTATTTGATAAAAAATACAGTAAAAATAGTAATAATGTGAAATATTATTTACAATTAAATAGAGCTGCTTTCCATTTTAATATATTTTAAAATGTAATTTTTCAAGGGATGCAAATGTGGATTTTCTACAGCTATTACTCTAGTCTTTAGTGTCATATGATCCTTCAGAGATAATTTATTATTATCAATTTAAAATAAAAAAAAAATATTATTATGCTTATTATTTTTGTGGAAACCATGATACCAATAAATTATTTTAAATGTAATAAAAAATTATAAATGTCTTTGCAGTTAATTCTGATCAATTTAATGCATCCTTAAATAAAAGTATACATTTCTTTAAAAGAAAATCGTACTGATCCCAAACTTTTGAATGGTACATCAAACTATTTTACTTCAAAAGAGACAGGAAATCTGTTTTCCATGTTCTGACCCCTAAGTTGAAAACCAAATCGTATTCAACAAAACAGTGTGTGTGTGTGTGTGTGTGTGTGTGTGTTTACAGGCTGTTTATAAGGGGTACTAAAAGGACAAAAGGACTGGTGGGCACACAGAGCTTCATAAAGAAACCATTCATTGTCTCAAGCCTTCAAAACTGCTCTCTCTCCTTCCCTCTCTCTCTAATCTCCTTCATCCCCCCGTCCCACTCCCGCGTGAACCCCTGTGCCCAAAGGAAAGGTCAAAGGTCAGGATAGGTATCCTCCCATAGGGTTTTACAGCAGAGGACACGTCTCTAGTAGAGAAGGCGTTTGTAATTTGGTTTAAGGAGGTTGTGACCAAGCCACAGACACATTAAGTTTTGTGAAAGCTCTAAATTAAACCTAATAGGCAGTGATACCACCTCAATTGTTTCTTATTAATGGAACACACACACAGAGCTCACAAACTCGCTTGCTTCCTTCCTCTCTCACACACTCAAGCAACAAGGCCTGAATAACACAGGAACGGTCCAAGTCTTTGTTGGCAGGCTGACGGCGCTAACAGCCGTTAAAATGAAACGCTTTAAACAGCGGTCAGAGACACAGCGGATAGAAATCCCTCACAGATGTCTGTCCAGAGTAAATGACGTCCAAGACATTTACAGAAAACAATGACTGGAATGTCACTGAGGCCAAGCCTACCTATTGTCCACAATGCTGAGAAACGTCTAACCCACAAGTGCCTTGAGATTCACTGCATCTGGTCAAAGTAACCTGGAAATGAACCACAAAACATAAGAACAGTCCTAGTCTTTATATATGTATACTGCATGTATGTCAGATAGCTGAGGTCTAAAGTTTACATACACCTTGCAGAACCTGCAAAATCATACAAAATGCACATTTTTTATTTAGTACTGACCTGAAAAAGACACACTAAGAACAACTGAGGGACTCATATGCAACTATTACAAATGGTTCAAACGCTCACTGATGCTTCAGAAGGAAACACAATGCCTTTAGAGACGGGGGTGAAAACTTTTGGAATTTGAAGATCAGGATAAATTTAACTTATTTTGTCTTCTGGGAAACATACAAGTATCTTCTGAAAGGCAGTACCAAATGAAAAAAAGAAGATATTTAGGCAAAATAAAAATTTACACATTTTCATTCTGTTCAAAAGTTTTCACCCCTGACAAATAATGCATTGTTTTTCCTTCTGGAGCAGCAGTGAGCGTTTGAAGCTTCTGTAATAGTTGCATATGAGTCCTTCAGTTGTCCTCAGTGTGAAAAGATGGATCTCAAAATCATACAGTCAATGTTGGAAAGGGTTCAAATACACAAAAATTTGTGGGACCTGAAGGATTTTTTCTGAAGAACAGTGGGCAGTTTAACTGTTCAGGACAAACTATCACTAACAAAAAAAAGCTGTGGATCATTTAGGTAACAACACAGTATTAAGAATCAAGCATATGTAAACTTTTGAACAGGGTCTTTTTTATAAATTCAACTATTATTTTCTCTTGTGGACTATATGCAAACATCTTTTATGTGAAATATCTCATTCAGGTCAGTACTACATAAAAAAATAACATGCATTTTGTACGATCCCTCTTATTTTGGTAAAATAATTAACATTTTGCAGATTCTGCAAGGTGTATGTAAACTTTTGACCTCAACTAAGTAACAGTAATGCACAATAAAAAAAGAAATTAAATATGCTTAATTTTTCAAAGCAGAAAATTAGTTCATTAAATGCCACAGCAAACGAAGCTGCTTTCCCATTTCCTTCATTGTACTGATTAAAACATATTAAGTTTTTTGGATTCATGAATGTAATCCATTTTAATTCAGTTAATTCTGTAATTAACTCATCTAGATGGAAACCTAAAAAAAACCCACTGACCTAGTGTACGTTGCTTGGCCACATATGAGACACTAATGCTGTGCTCCCTTTAAAGTGCTCACATCAAGTACCCTAGAGTGCTCCAAATTAGTCACTTTTGAGGTTCTATTTAATTTAATACGCTGCCATCTACAATTACCTATAGATGTTTATCAGAGTAGCACATTATTTAAGAAACTGCTGAATAAAGTCATTATTTTTGTTTTCTTTGAGCACAAAATTGTTCTTGTAGCTTCATAACATTATGGTTGAACCATGTCACATGGACTATTTTAATGATGTCCTTACTGTCCTTATCTTTCTGGGCCTTGAACACTGTAAAAAACAAACAAAACAACAAACAAACAAACAAACAAAAACACATTTGTTGAGTCAAATTAAAATAATTTGTTACCCTGCGGCCTTAACATTTTAAATTCAACTCAAATAAGTTTAGTCAACTTGAAATGTTGAGTTGTACTAAGTGACAATTTAGATATTTGAATCCATCACAGCCTTGTTTTCATTCAGTATGATGCCTAAGGTCTTTGTAGGCATTTTTTGGAACAGAGCTATTAAATCTCACGATACTACTGTTCTATGTTTTGTGTCCTATAACACATGATAACATCTGAAGATAGCCTAGGCGAGACATTTTAGGGGGTACACAGATAAACATTGTTGACCGTTCTGTCCAAACAGTTCAACCACATTAGCACGCCCACTCAAGATCACCAGATTAATCTGATATATTGGATAACTTTATCTCTACGCTCCAAAACCAAATAAACACCTGAAAAAATGGCAAAGACCAAATATGTTTTTATCAACGCCCTGTTGATAATCACAATGACCTCCCTCTTACGCCGCTTACATAGCATAAGTCTGAAATCTCCCAAAATACGTCTCGAAGGTCAAAGAGTCGAACCTCAACATTTGTCAGACAAATAAAACAAACCGCGGCGACTGGCACAGCGACACCCCGCTGTCCGCAAACAATCCGCCGACAGTCAGATGGCGTTCAAACACAAACCAGGAGACCTCGATATTTTCCTGTCGAGTCTCTTGAGGCTTGCTTTCGGGCCTCCATAAATACACACAGGATGTCATATCGCAGCAGGGTCTGCGCTATCTCTCGGCGAGCTTCCAGCCTCTCCGCCGGTGACCTCTTTACATGGTCTGTGGTAGGTGAAGTTTAACGTTGTGGAAACAACCGCAGCTCTGTGTTTGACGGAGAACGACAGGAGAGAGAAGCAGAGGGCCTCATTCTTGTTATTTTAATGAAGGAATAATGCATGGAGTGAAGATGACCTGGTGAGATATGGCAAATGAGGAGCAGAAAATGAGAGAGAGGAATACACAATGTTGCTGCTCTGCTCTGTTACATTATACAACATATTTGAATCTGTATATTTAAAGATGGATATCTTTGCTGATAGCAGATGTGTATATGTTCCAACCAGTGGAGCATCAGAACGATTGAGGCCTCTCCGTGAATCATGAGATGCATGTCATGCATGGCTGAAATATTGCTGATGGAAACAGGCAGTGATGTTATATTGCCCATTTTATCACTCTCTTAGTACTTTGATATTGATTTAGCACTTTAGATTTAACAATGGTGTAATTGGTTTAACCTTATTGGTATAACCTGTAAAATTTAATTATAATATAATTGGCTTGTAATGTAATGTAAAAATGTAATCTAAATCATTATATCCTCGTATGTTTATAGTACACTTAAACACAGTAATAGTATTAGAATATTTAGTTTAACATTTATATACTAGAGTACTAATTATAGAATGTTATATAGAATATATTATTAGTTTTGCGTGTTAATTTATCATTATATACATGTAAGTAAGATTTTAAAAAATAATACTTTTATTCTGCAAGGGAGCTTTCAACCGATCAAAAATGTGACCCTGGACCACAAAACCAGTCATAAGTAGCATACATATATTTGTATCAATAGCCAACAATACATTGTATGTGTCAAAATTATCAATTTTTCTTTTATGCCAAAAATCATTAGGATATTAAGTAAAGATCATGTTCCATGAAGACATTTAGTTAATTTTAACCATAAATACATCAAAACTTTTGATTAGTAATATGCATTGCTAAGAACATCTGGACAACTTTAAAGGTGATTTTCACAATATTTTGATTTCTCAGATTTCTCTCAGATTGCAGATGCTCAAATAGTTGTATCTCGGCCAAATATTGTTCCCATTCTAACAAACCATACATTCATGGAAATTAATTCAGCTTTCAGAATAGTTTTTAAAAAATAAATTAAAAAATGGACTCTTATGACTGGTTTTGTGGTCCAGGGTCACAAATGACACTGAAGACATTTAAAATGTAACAAAAGATTTCTATTTCAAATAAACACTGTTCTTTTGAACCTTCTATTCATCAAGAAAAAAAAATGGGGAAAAAATACAATACGAAGCAACACAAAGGTTTTCAGCGTTGATCATAAGAAATGTTTCTTAAACACAAAATCATATTAGTAAGATTTCTGAAGGATCATGTGACACTTGACTGGAATAATGGATGCTGAAAAGTCAGCGTTGCATCACAGAAATAAATTACATTTTAAAATGTATTTAAATAAAAAAAACAGTAATTTTAAATTGTAATAATATGTCACAATAATTAACTGCAAGGTAACTAAATTAAAAACAATATCAAGAGATAGAAAACCGAAAACTACAGTAGAACTGTAAAGTAGCCCTAGTGAAAAATAAATACACTAAAATGTATTTAAAATACATGTATTTCATGCTTAGTATACTACAAATACATTTATATGTTATGTACTTAAGAAAAATACCCTGCAGTTGTACTTTTAGTATACTAAACTGGTATATTTAAAGTCTGCTAAATCTGAACAACTAATTTTGTACTTAATGCACTTTAATTTTGTGGAAGTAGTGCTGAAGTCCAACTAAAGCTAAACACTTTATTTACACTTTAAATATTTTGCTTTAAAGACCGATATTATTTAAAGATCATAGAATCCTCATTAGTGACATTAAAACATATTTTACACTCAATATTAAGAAATGTGCATTGTGCACAAGTAGTACTCCAAATAAAGTTTAATTACAATTTTTATATCAGTAAGTCTCAAGTGATATGTCATTAAAAATGTTAATAGACTTGAACTATACTTAGTATAAATTAAATACATTTTAAATCTATTACTTGTTTACTAGGGAGTTTACTCGAAACTACAATTGTGTGATCATTCACATCATTCAAACCTCTCCTTCATTTTTCCTTAAACATAAAAAACTTTTAAAGAATATTCTTGACATAAAATGGCTGAACATCTTTCTTTCCACAGCAGCATTTAAATCTCATTTACACTTTTATTTGGAATAACCCTCTAAATGTGTCCTTGGATTCATTATGGGTGTTTAGAGGCAGATTTATTCTGTAATATATTTTCCAATATGAATCATCAGTGTTCAGAATTTGAAACAGTGTATATGATGTGCTGATTGTGATGAGCGCATTAGAATTCTCTCTAACACAGGTCTGTCACCTCCAGCTGGAGTCCAACGGGACTCACTCAAATTAGAGTCGAATACGGTGAGTCATGCAGAGTGCTACATCGATAAACACAGATGGAAGAATGGATGCATGGACGGAGAAGGGAAAAGCATGAGGAACTGCTGTACATTTCTCAGAAAACACAAAAGAATGCAGTGCTTTTATCATGTTTTTATGGTGCTTGCTAAAGCAAGGCTGCCATACTTTAGGTTAGTCATTTGAACAAACCCCTAACCTTAAACAGGATGTAGCATCCAGTACCATGTTAACTCCTCAGTAGTTTTTAAGTGAAATAAATGTGTGCATGTGTAAATCACTGTGCATGTTTTCATACAGAAAGACACTAATGAGGCACCTTGTCAAACGAAGGGAAAAAGGCAGTAGCAAACTCATCAGTTTTCCTGCCGAACATGCTGTCGCTCTCTCACGTACACACATGCAAATAGTGTTTTCCTCATTAGCATACACCAAACGTATACAACAACACAGCGTTTCACCTTTAGCTTCTGACTGCTGTTGGAATCCATTAAAACCACGTCGAGTTGTAACTTTCACACACAGACACACATTGACACACATTTTACGGTCATACACAAGCTAAACATTTTGTGATTTGCGTCAGTCTTTATAAAGATCCCAGCAGACAGCTACTTTCTCACATCTGTTATGATTCATAACTCTTCGTCTAAATGCATGCTCCTCTATATTCAAGAGGACAAACCCAAGTCTCTATTCCAGCATTAATGTGGCACAGATATGATGTATGAAGTCATATTATGGCACAGCTCACAATCTAAATCACAGTGTCTTATGTAAGCTTCTTTAATATACTTTATGTAATATCGGACTCCCAAAGCACATCGTAATAACCAGCCTGTCATTTTATGTAGCGCATATGTGAGAAGAACACAATAAACTTGAAAACATTCACAGCATGGTGACTACCGCAAACGTCATGATAAACACACTGAGGGTATTAATCATGACTGCAAATGCACAGACCAGCTGCATATACTATTTTTGTATTGTGCACATAAAAAAAGAAAAAATCAAGAAAAGCAAGCTAGGTGGAATAAAAGACAGACAGAAAGAATAGATAGATAGATAGATAGACAACATGACAGAACGACAGAATGACAGAACGATAGATAGATAGATAGATAGATAGATAGATAGATAGATAGATAGATAGATAGATAGATAGAATGACAGATAGATAGATAGACAGAACGACAGAGCAACAGAATGATAGATCAATAGAATGACAGAACGATAGAACGATAGAACGACAGAACAACCTAACGATAGATAGATAGATAGATAGATAGATAGATAGATAGGGAATGACAGATAGATAAGATAGATAGATAGATAGATAGATAGATAGATAGACAGACAGAGCGACAAACTGACAGAATGATAGATCGGATAGAATGATAGAACGATAGATAGATAGACAACATGACAGAATGACAGAATGACAGAAAGGACAGAGCGACCCTAACGATAGATAGACAGATGAATAGATAGATAGATAGATAGATAGATCGATTAGATGAACAAATGACAGAACGACAGAATGATAGATAGATAAATAGATAGAATGACAGATAGATAGATAGATAGATAGACAGGCGACAGAAGCGACAGAGCGACAGAATGATAGATCAATAGAATGATAGAACGATAGATAGATAGACAACATGACAGAATGACAGAGCGACAGAACGACAGAATACAGAATGACAGATAGATTGATAGATAGATCGATAGAATCGATAGATCGATAGATAGACAACATGACAAGAACGACAGAATGATAGATAGATAGATAGATAGATAGATAGATAGATGATAAATAGATAGAATGACAGATAGATAGATAGATAGATAGATAGACAGAGCGACAGAAGCGACAAATGACAGAATGACCGCATAGAATGATCAGAACGATAGATAGATAGACAACATGACAGAATGACAGAACGACAGAACGACAGAACGACAGATAGATTGATAGATTGAATGATAGATTGAATGATAGATTGAATGATAGATTGAATGATAGATTGAATGATAGATAGATAGATAGATAGATAGACAGACAGAGCGACAGAAAGACAGATCGATAGAATGAAAGAACAATAGACAGACAACATGACAGAGCGACAGAGCGATAAATAGACAGATAGATAGAATGATGATAGATAGATAGATAGATAGATAGAAGAATGATAGACAGAACAAGAGAACAATAGATAAGTAGAACGATAGATAGAATTTTAGATAGAATAATAGAATGATAGAATGATCGAGTGTTAGACAGAATAACAGATAGAACGACAGAACGATAGATAAATAGATAGAAGAATGATAGACAGAACAACAGAATGATAAAATGTTAGATAGAATAACAGATAGAACAATAGATAGAATGATAGAGCGACAGAACAATAGATAGAATGACAGAATGATAGATTGATAAAATGATAGAACGATAGATAGATAGACAACATGACAGAATGACAACGATAGAACGATAGAGCGACAGAGCGACAGAATGACAGAACGATAGAGCGATAGATAGACAGACAACATGACAGAATGATAGAACGACAGAACAACAGAACGATAGATAGAATAGAATGACAGAATGATAGAATGACGATAGATATAGATAGATAGATAGACAGAGCGACAGCGACAACCGATAGATCGTTAGAATGACAGAACGATAGATAGATAGATAGATAGATGATAGATAGATAGACAGAATGACAGAGCGACAGCACAATAGATCGTTAGAATGACAGAACGATAGATGGATAGATAGATGATAGATAGACAGAATGACAGAGCGACAGAACGATAGATCGATAGAATGACAGAATGATAGAACGATGGATAGATATAGATAGAAAGATATAGAACAGCAGAATGATAGAACGCTAGGTAGAATGACAGAACGATAGAACCACGCAGACAGACAAACAGACAGATAAACAGCACAATAGAACGGCAGATAGAGTGATAAAGCAATAGATCTGGCTTCAAACAGCAGTAGGCAGTTTCCAGTATCCTAGTACACACTCAGATCAGGATTCAGTTAAAGACTACATTCTCCGTCCTCACACAGCTCTAATTAGACCCCAGACTCTCTCCTTACATGACTTACTAAAACACATTGATTTAACATTCTCATTAGAATGTTTATTGATTAATCTGTGAAGGTTAGCATTAGCATTTGCGCTAGTCAGGGGTCCCCGGTGATTCTTAGCAGACCGCATTTAGCCTAAAAAGAACCACTAGGTTTTAATCTCTGCGGCGTTCAGCCTTTGATCTCGACTAAATCACTGCACTCCCACCCATCACACTAAGACGCACAATATAACTAATGGAATAGCGAATGAAAGAGACGGGGATTGGGCCAGGAAATACGAGTTTGTAGCTGCTTTAAAGACACTTGTAAGGCTTTAGCAATTTCCTGAGAGACACATAGGGCTGAAACATCATTTTAATGGGTTTCGGAGTCCTCTGTGGGATGGGATGTCATCAAGTGCTCCTTCCAGCGTGCTAACTTCCAGCTTGACCTGTGTTATTATAAATTTAGCAATGCAGTTGAACGCAGCACCATCCGAATGCTGTATGTCACTGCGACGTGGGTTTACAGCCCACTCGGCACAAGGTCTTGTGGGACAGAC
This sequence comes from Labeo catla, assembly GCA_012976165.1. Taxonomy (NCBI): domain Eukaryota; kingdom Metazoa; phylum Chordata; class Actinopteri; order Cypriniformes; family Cyprinidae; genus Labeo; species Labeo catla. Next base: position 625,009 of record VONZ01000315.1, read on the forward strand.
AGTAAGGAAATGAATCACGGATGTTTTGATCGAGTCAGCTGGTTTTTGAGGGCACAGGGGCACAGGCTGATGAATAAGAGAGAGCGAGACACAGGATATCAATGCTACAGATTTAGATGATACTTAAACCGCTTACATTGATCCAACACAGAAGCTGTTGTAGCTGCATCTTATGTAAAAACAAAAGAAAAAACAGCCTATTTTAGGTCTGATCAATCTCACTGCTCCACAGCATTGTGCAAACAATGTGCACATTGTGTAAATGTACAGTGTTTTATTTCAGGAAAACAAAACCCTGCTTACCAATTATGCAACCAAATCAGGATAATGTTGCATAGCACAGGAAATTCAATAGTGTAGGACTTAAAAATATACCGGTCATAAAAATATACCATAGTAAACATACCACAGTTTCCATCAAAATGCAGTCATTTTTACAGTTCTTGTCATAAACTAAGAAAGGATGTACTGTAATAATGATAAAATAATGATATTTTGGCAGAAACTATAGTTGCTATAATATATTTTGATGAGAAAAATACATGAACATTGTATTTACTGTGGTATTCTCCAAAGAGTACCATGAAATCACTAAAATGTCACTAATATCTGATATTCAGCTTTGTTATTGATAACTAAAACTATTAAAAACAGTTTTCGGTAATTGAAATGAAGCCTGAATTGGATAATAAATTAAGAAATACTGCAACTAACTGAAATAAGTTAAATATGTTGAAGCACTTAAAAATTACATATACATATATATACATACATACATATATATATATATATATATACATATATATACATATTTAGCTTATATATACTGTACATATTTTAGTTAAAAATAGTTTCTGTAATTGACATGAAGCTTAAATCAGAAAATAAAGTAAGAAATGTTGAAACTAACTGAAATAATTTGAATGATTAAGTTGAAGTACCAATATCTGTAATTGATATAATAATACATATGCTTTTTATTTGTAATATATTTATTTATATATTTTTAATATATATTAGAAATTAAATTTAGTTCATGTACTAAACTTACTAAAACCAAAATAAAACAAATTTAAGATAAACAGAAATATTTGTTTAAAAAGGCCAAAAAAACATAACAAAAACTAAAATTAAAAAGTAAGCTGAAAATGTAAAAATAAAAGTTAATTTAAAACATTAATGCATACTATAATAGTCTATAAATAATACTAAAATATTGATGCACTAAACTTACTAAAACCAAAATAAAACATAAATTAAAGGAAAATTTAAATATTTGTTAAAAAGCGCCAAAAAAAAATTAAATTAAAAATGTAAGCTGAAAATGTAAAACTAAAAGCCAATTTAAAACATTATTGCATACTATAATACTCTATAAATAATACTAAAATAACACTGATATTGATGTGGTACTGTGGTTTTTGCAAGGGAATGGTACACATCATTTTTCCATCAATGACCTTGACAGGTTGTGCACAGACATGGAAGTGAGAAATGAAGTTGCAGATAACAATTTTGAAGCTGCTTGCACAAAAAATTTAAAGAACTCTTTGCACCCGCCCCATCAAGAAACCCAACTATTATAACTGCAGGAAACAAGGTTGCACTGGGTTAAAAACTTCAATTTCCCGCTCCAGCTGGAGGAGCTGCTAGCAGTGCGTGTGCAGTAATGTGCTCTGCTGTGGAGACCAGGATAATAAACCAGTTTATGGGGCTGCTTTATGAGAGGGATGTTTTATAAGGGGTGGCAGAAGGCCCGGGGGACAGAAGCTGTCTGCGTTAGCCACCGCTGCTAACTAACTTTTATTAATACCGAACATCACAACAAAACGGCTAACGTCATACATAAGTGTTTAAGAGTGTAAATACAACTGTCTAGATCAATGAACGCTTCAAAACAGATTTATATATATATATATATATGTATAATTTTAGATATATATAATTTTTTTTTAAGTGTGTGTGTGTGTAGTGTGTATTTCTGTATTTTTTTATTGCAGAAGTGTAGCAGCTGTAAAAATATATAGCTATCTTTTAGGCGTTATGGCAACAAGGAAGCACGATCTGCTATCTCACGCAACACAAATTTACAAAAGGTGGCCTATATCACATTGGGAGTGCGAACCGTAAAGCAGCTCTATTCTTACCCAAAGGCAATCACAATGGATAAAGCAATCAGAAAGCAATTTTTGTCTAGACCTCTAATCCCTGCAAATAAAAATTAGCCAGTCAATAAGATGGAAACAGCTCATTCTGACAAGCCTTCAATCAAATTCCTGTTCAGATTTATTCCTCTTCAACGACAAGAGATTCAATCCTTCTCTCATTATTTTACTTGTTTAGCATCTCAAAAGAAAGCTGAAAAACCCTGATGGATTTGCAGACTGCAATGAAGAATGGAAGAAACAGAAAGAGAAAAGAAGAGTTATGGTCGAATACTACCATACCACACAATATTGTACACAAATAATATGTATGCATGGAAAACTTTATTTTTTATTCATAAAGATGGCACTTTTTAAATCAAATGAAGTTGTCTGTAATCTGTTAGAAAAATGTAATTATTGTTTACAAGGTTTCCATTTACATTTAAGCAGTTTTGCATGAAAAAACAGCATGAAAAAGCCAATTTCTGTGATAAAAAAAAGTTTAAATAAAAAGTTTATATCTCACAATTCTGAATGTTTTTCTATCAATTCTGAGAAAACTGTGCAATTTGTAAGTTATAAATTCACAATTCTACGAAGAAAAGTCAGAACTAATAAATAAATGAATAAACTTGCAAATGCAAGAAAAATGTTGCAATTAACTTTTTAATTTTTATTGTTGTGGCAAGGAAAAAATTTAAAATATAAACTCAAAATTTAAAAAAAAGTTGAATTGTGAGATTAAAAACTTCTAGTTACCTTCTTCTGTTTTTTCTTTTTTTCATTTACTAAATAATGATTGTCTTCAGAAATCTAAATCTAAATCTAAAAAAGCTAAATCTGACTAAAACTCCCTTTGGGAAAGTCAGAGTTTGTTATTTATGTTTGCATAAAGTTACTTTAGACAACACTGAACCTAGTGAAAATTAAATATACTATAAAATACATTTATTTTATGCTAAGTATACTACAAATACATTTACATATTATGCATGACTAAAAATAACCTGCAATTGTACTTTTAGTATACTAAACTATAGTATAGTTAAAGTCTGCTAAACTGGAAAAACTAATTTTGTACTTAATGCATTTTAATTGTGCTGAAGTACAACTAAACATATACTGAAGTATATATGATTGGTACACTTTAAATATCTTGCATTTAAAGGCCGATATAATTTAAAGATCATACACTCCTCATCAATAGTGAGATTAAAACACATTTTAGGCTTAATATCAACAAATATGCATTGTGCACAAGCAGTACTCCAAATAAAGTTTAATTACAATTTTTATACCAGTAAGTCTTGAGTGATATGTCAGTAAATATTATAACAGATTCCCTTTAAGGCAAGTCATTTCTCTGGGTGACCATTTTTGAAACGCCTCTCGGGCAGGCAAGTGCAGCTCCTATCTCTTTGAATGGGGAAACATCAAATTCTCCAAAACTGTTCACCAAGCTTACGATTAAATTTCTTATTTGAAATCACCAATGAAATTATTTTTCAGGCGAGATCAGCTAGTGTCTATGCGCAGTACTGTTCCTATAGCAACTGGGACTTGTAACAGCAGCTGCAGTGACACGCTGACTTTACTAGTCAACGATTGGCTCTTTCATTAAGAAGGCGGGGCTTTGCAGCTATAATGAGCGTTGCATCTTTCCCCATTCAAAACTATACGAGTGACAAGTCTTGGGTATTCTATAGTCTTTGACTATACCTAGTATAAAACAAAAGCTTTGTAAATCTATTGCTTTTTTAGCAGGGTACAGTAACACTTAGGATTAAAGGAGTAGTTCACTTCCAGAACAAAAATTTACGGATTATGAACTCACCCCCTTGCCATCCAAAATGTTCATGTCTTTTTTTCATCAGCCGTGAAGAAATTATGTTTTTTGAGTTAAACATTTCAGGATTTTTCACCATATAATGGACTGATATGGTGCCCCGATTTTGAACTTCCAAAATGCAGTTTAAATGCAGCTTCAAACGATCACAGCCGAGGAAGAAGGTTCTTATCTAGCAAAAAGATTGGTTATTTTCATTAAAATAATATAATTTAAATACTTTTTAATCTCAAAGGCTCATCTTGTCTTTCTCTCCCTGAACTTTGTGTATTCTGACTCAAGACAGTTAGGGTATGTCGAAAAACTCTGATCGTATTTTCTCCCTCAACTTCAAAAATTATTTCAAAATCATCCTACATTGCTGCAGAAGTTCAGTTTGCAATTGAACATGCAAAGAAGATCTCATGTTCTACCAAAGTTGAGGTAGAACATGAGTGTTTGACATTAAAAATTGTATAATGAAAATAACCAATCGTTTTGCTAAATAAGACTCTTCTTCCTCAGCTGGGATCGTTTAGGACCACATTTGGGATCGTTTGAAGCCGCATTTAAACTGCATTTTGGAAGTTCAAAATCAGGGCACCATATCAGTCCATTATATGGAAAAAAAATCCTGAAATGTTTCCCTCAAAAAACGTCATTTCTTTATGGCTGAAGAAAGAAAGACATGAACATTGTGGATGACAAGGGGTGAGTACATTGTCTGTCAATTTTTGTTCTGGAAGTGGACTTCTTTAAGGAACACATATTCACATATTCACCAAGAGTTTTTCCTTAATAAACTCTTATTGATATTTATAGTTGTAGTAGTAGCAATGTTATGTATATTGGGATCTAGAATACTGTGATGGATTAATACATGCTTTATAAGTACTAATAAACAGCTAATATGTTAGTAATATGCACGCTAACAAGCAACTATAATGCTCCCATAATGTAAAAATTAACCAACGAAACTAAAAAGCATCTTTTCAAAACAAAACACTAAACTAAATCAGAATGAAATATTATGAAAATACTATTGGCTTCTCCCAAGGTTTTTTTCTCCATTTCTGTCACTGATTCCTGAAACTGGTTCCTTGCCAGTGTTGCCTCTGGCTTAGTTGGGACACTTAATTTCAAGCAAGATTAATTAACATTATTGCACAAATACTATTTGAACTGACTTCAACTGAAAACTTGAGTGTTTACTATTGTCTTATTGTATTATTGACACATTATTTTCCTGTTTAATACTGTAAAGTATAATAAATAAATATAAATAAAGGTGACTTTACGTTTTTACGTGCTGTTTTTAAAAATAGCATGCAGTAATATATTGGTATTAGATTTCAAATATAGCCACAGAAACTCAATTAACCACATGACTTGTGCTGTGCAGGTACAGATGTACTATTCACAACCCTAATGTAATACTCCCTGCTTATTTTATCATTCTGAAGCCAAGACTCTGCATTAGTGCAGCAACATTTGCATTTATGACAGCTTAAAAACTGGAGCAGGCTGTAAATATGCACACGCACATAAAACGCAAATGAATATGAGATATAATAAATAAAAAACGTGATCAGATTGAGACGCGCTGATGAAAGGCAATCTATCTTTGGCGCGAATGTGCTGTCACCATGGAGAACAAGCTTAAAGTTTTGCGTTTGTACTTGTGTTGAACTTGTATTTACAGACTTCATGTGCACTGGAGTCTTCAGATCTGTTAGTGTGTGACACACAATCACACACACAGGAGTATATACTGCGAGTTGTCAGTCTCTATTTTAAAAGCTCCCTGTTGATTTTTTCCATTGCCTATTTATGTGTCATCAGAAAATGTCGTCGTGAGTGTGATGTTTAAATAATGAGACGGGTTCAGATCTGTGACTTCGTTTAATAATTAATGAGCGGAGGCTAATTACCAGAGCGCAAGCTGAGTGCGAGAGGAAGAGCGGGATGGAGTCTCATCGCACGTTCTCGAGATAAACGCTGTGTGCTTTTAGATGGTGGTAGAGACTTCAAATAAATACTCTTTAATAAACGTTACACTGCGTGCACAACTCAAATCACAAGCTGTCCAAGAAAGGAAGATTAAACTGTGATCTATCACATGCTAATGCATTTCTCAGGCACTCTCTGCAAATTCACCCAATTAAAAATCCACTTACACTTTTTCTTTTTTAGTCTATGTATGCAACTTCGAAGTTTTGCATTTCTACATTTTTCAGTATTAAAACACATTCTCCTTTTTCAGAAACAACTATAAGTTAGCAAACACTAGGTCTCAAACTTTATGCAAGTTGCTGTATCCTGACATTTGCATAAAAACATGTAAATGGAAATTTGCTTAATGGTAATGACTTTTTTCAACCCAAGACAGCAAACGACTGAAAATGAAAATGCAAATGAAAAAGTCCCAGATGAATTTGATTTATAAATTCATTAGCCATAAAGAAGACTTGCCCTCCATCATTTACTGATAAACTGAATTAACAACAATTCTCAGAGGCGAGCTAAATCTGACTAAAAACCTTAGGGAACATTTGAAAATGTCAATTATGATTCAAAAAGCATTTTTAAATCATTTGAAAGTGCACAAGTAGAATAATTAAGTAAAAAAAAGTCCACTAAACTAAACTAAACTGAAACTAGAAAAGAAATGGAAAATGCATTTAAAAAATGCAAAAAACTTAATTAAAAATTAAATATTCTAAAAAAAAAAAACTATAGCTAAACTGAAAGTAAAAAATAAATAAAAATGCAAACAAACAAACAAAAAATCTTTAACCAGTCATATAGTTTAAGGGCAGAAATACATAAATAAAATAAAAAGTGCAAAAAGTAAAAAAAAATTACAAACTAATTTTTCTAGACAACAATAACTAAACTGAAACTGTCCACTAAACTAAACTAAACTGAAACTTGAAAAGGAAAATGCATTTAAAAATGCAAAAAGCTAAATTAAAATGAAATATTCTAAAAACAATAGCTAAATCTTAAATCTTTTATCATTTTAATCAATCTTTAAAATAATAAAAGTTTTCCTTTAAAACACAGAAATGAAAATAAGTAAACACACTAAAAAAAAACTAACAAAACTGAAAAAAAATAAGAAATTCATTGAAAATGCAATAGTAGAAATTAAAAGCTTTAAAAAAGAAGTTAAAAACTCCAGAACTATTCCAGAAAACAACTAAACTGAAACGTGAAAAAAATGTAAAGATTTATTTAAAAATGCAAAAAGTAAAAAGCTAAGTTAAAAAATGAAATATTCTAGAAAACAACTAAACTGAAAGAAGAAAAAATAAAATGCAAATAAATAAATAAATATACATACATACTGGACATATTCCAGAAAACTATAAATAAATTCTAAACTATAATAACATTGCTAAAAACCAAACAAAACATCAGCAACTGCACAGCAACACCAAAGCGAGAACAATGGCGATAGGTTGTGTACAGACAAGAAAAGTTAGATTTCTTCATGAAACTTAAAGTTTGGCACTACTAGTTTTACAGAAATTACACATAGATTTAATATTAGCCTGGAACTTAAGAAAACCCCACAAATCTCTTACTTTCTCCCTTTGGCACACGTAATGATTTTTATTGAATTTCATTCTTAGTTCAATTTCCGTGTAAAATGCTAGTTTCTTAAAAGTTTCTCTTTGGTGAATAATTGTTGCTGGGAGGAGGCCATTCCCTATAACCTTATAACAAACTTTAAACTTAGTTTTCCACTCAGACACCTTAATGTGATAAATGCAGAGGCTCGTGTCGTGCTGAAACGTCCCCCTCAGGTCCCAATGAAAGCCATAGACCGTTAGTTGACCGTGTGTCACTGCTTTAATGCAATAAGCAGAGGAAGAGAGAGAAGGGTGGTGGCTAAATGCTGCAGATGGATCGGCCGTGTAGACTTTGGCTCCTTCTCTCGCTTTCTCTCACACACGCGCACGAACAAGTCTGTCTACTGTGGCCTAATGCCTGTTGATTTACGATCATGGCACAGGAAGACCGCAGTGTTGTTGTAATCCTCTCAGCTCAAAACTGCAAGGACTATTAGTGCAGCTCAGCACAATAAACACAGGGCACTTCACCGAATCACGCCGAAACAACGACAACAAAATCAACAGCTGTGTCAGTGTCCCCGCAAACAGTAAAGGCCGAGGTTCCCTGAAATGCCCAGTGTGCGGGAAGCTTGTCCTGGACGAGGACTCAGCACTATTGACACCACATCCTATTCTTAACAGTCACAGTCGATATGAGTAAATATGACATCAAAAATAATAGACCAAATATGAGTCATGTTAATGGATATGTCTCTTACTTCACTGAAAAAATGATCTGAAATAAGATACATTTACTCATGCATGAAATATTTAGGCTTGCTTCTACACAAGTAGACTTCGTTGTCTTAAATTTAAGTGGATTTTGTCTTATTTTTCAACTTGTTTGTACTTAAAATCTGCTTGTGCACTAAGAAAATACACTTTTATAAAGATGCATTACCTGAACACAAGTCTTCATGTCTTATGCATGTAAATGTGTCTTGTTTAAATGATTTTTAGATATTTTAACTGGAAAATAATCTAAGATTAATCTATTGACTAATTTATCGATTAATCGAATAATCTAAATGTTTAAAAATAAAATCAATTAACTGAAGCCACTTTTGATTATTAAAATTGAATGGAACCATTAAAATGGAATCCAGTAAAAAGTAATGGAAAACAGAATTTGGTAAAAAAAAAAACAGAACTGTAAAACTCAAATAATTTGGCTTTTTGATTAATAAAATTTAATTAAAACAGAGTATTCAAAAAATAACAAGGAAAAAATTAATTTGGAAATAAAACGGATTTCATAAGGCCCTATAATTATAGCTAATATTTTGTGAAACAAAATGCAGGACTGCATGACCTATAAAGCCATTAATCTTAAATTTGTGTGCATTTTATCACATTTTTTCGGTTTTAACTTGTGTAAGTGCCTGTGCGATAAGACAAAATACACCTGTATAAAGATATATTAACTGAAAACAAGTTTTTAAGTTTTTGATTAGTCCTTTTTAGACTTTTGAGCCATTAAGGCTTGTTTCCATCGATTATGTCTTAAATTTAAGTGCATTTTGTCTTATTTTTCAACTTGTTTATACTTAAAATCTGCTTCTGCAGTAAGACAATACACTTTTATAAAGATACATTACCTGAATACAAGTAATTGAGTCTTGTTTAAAGGATTTTTAGATATTTTAACTGGAAAATAAAACAAACATGGCTTTTTTAAGAATAATATTCTTGCAATGTTTTGCTTCTAGCAAAGTACTGGTAAATATGACATCAAATGTAAGTCTGAGAATAAATATGATTCATGTTAATGAATAACCTTAAATAAATAACCTTAAAAATCCATGAAACAAGATACATTTATTCATGCAGCACTGCACGAGCCATTAAGGCTTGTTTCCACAAACTCTATCTTAAATTTAAGCGCATTTTATCATATTTTTTCCATTGTTACTTGTGTAAATGCTTGTGAGACACGACGAAAAACAGATGTATAAAGATATATAATCTGAAAACAAGTCTCACAATATCCTATGCATGTAAATGTGTATTGATTAAAGGATTTGTAGATATTTTATCTGGAAAATAAGACAAACATACTTGTTAAGAATAAGATTTTGCAATGTTTTGCCTCTAATTAAATATTGGTAAATATGACATGAAATGTAACTCTGAGAGCAAAAATGTTAATGGATATTTCGCAAAAATGATCTAAAAACCATAAAACAAGATGTATTTATTCATGCAGCACTGCATGAGCCAGTAAGGTTTATTTCCATAGACTCTATCTTAAATATAAGTGCATTTTGTCATCTTGTTTTTTCACTTGTTTTTAACTTGTTTATACTTGCAATCTGCCTGTGCCATAAGACAATACACTTTTATAATGATATATTATCTAAACACTGAAGTCTTACAATGTCTTATGCATGTACATGTGTCAATAGGAAAGAAAGTAAGACAAACATGCTTTTTTAAAGAATAATAATCTTGCAATGTTTTTCTTCTAACAAAATACTGGTAAGTATCAAATCAAATGTAACTCTGAGAGCAAACATAAACTCTTACTTAACTTAAAAAAGTATTTGTTTTCAGAGAAAATAACCTAAAAATCCATGAAACAAGACACATTTATTCATGCAGCACTGCATGACCAAGTAGGGCTTATTTCCATAGACTCTATCTTAAATTTAAGTGCATTTTGTCTCATTTTTTCAATTGCTATTTGTGTAAAAGCCTGTGTGATAAGACGAAATACACTTGTATAAAGATATATTATCTGAAAGCAAGTCTCACAATATCTTGCGCACATAAATGTGTCTTGTTTAAAGGATTTTTAGATATTTTAGCTGGAAAATAATACAAACATACTTTTTTCAGAATAATATTCTTGCAATGTTTTGCTCCTTACAAAATGGTATGACATCAAATGTAACTCTGAGAGCAAATATGAGTCATGTTAATGGATATGTCTCTTACTTAACTGAAGAAATGATTAAATGAGTTTTTGATTATTACATTTACTTCTGCAGCACTGCATGAGCCATTAAGGCTTGTTTTCATGGACTCTGTCTTGTCTTGTTTTTTCTTGTTTTCAAATTCTTGTTTTTATTTCAAATCTGGCTGTGCAATAAGACAAAATACACTGTAACAGTACATTTTCTGAAAACATTGTCTTATGCATGTAAATGTGTCTTTTAGATATTGTAACTGCAAAACAAGACAAATATATTTGTTAAGAATAAGATTTTTGCAATATTTTGCTTCTAATGAAATACTGGTTATTATAATAACAAATATAACTCTGAGAACAAATATGAGTCATGTTAATTCATATCTCTTTTACCTGATTGAAAAAAATGATTTAATCAGTTTCTGATTAGTCCTTTTTAGACTTGTTTTCTAGCTAATATCATCTAAAAATCCACGAAACAAGATATATTTATTCATGCAGCACTGCATGAGCCATTAAGGCTTGTTTTCATAGATTCTATCTTAAATTTAAGTGCATTTTGTCTTGTTTTTTCACTTATTTTTAACTTGTTTATACTTCAAATCTGCCTGTGCGGTAAGACAAAATACACTGTAATGATACATTTTCTGAAAACAATGTCTTGTGCATGTAAACGTGTCTCGTTTAAATGATTTTTAGACATTGTGACTACAAAACAAGACAAATACACTTGTTAAGAATAAGATTTTTTGCAGTGTTTTGCTTTTAATAAAATACAGGTAAACATGATGTCAAATTTAACTCTGAGAACAAATATGAATCATGTTAATGGACATTTATTTTACTTGATTAAAAAAAATACATAATCAGTTTTTGATTAGTCCTTCTTAGACTTGTTCTTTAGAAAATATCATCTAAAAATCCACGAAACAAGATATATATTCATGCAGCACTGCATGAGCCATTAAGGCTTGTTTCCATGGACTCTATCTTAAATTTAAGTGCATTTCGTGTTGTTTTTTCACTTGTTTTTAACTTGTTTATACTTCAAATCTGCCTGTGCGGTAAGACAAAATACACTGTAATGATACATTTTCTGAAAACATTGTCTTATGCATGTAAATGTGTCTTGTTTAAATGATTTTTAGATATTGTAACTGGAAAACAAGACAAATATACTTGTTAAGCATGAGATTTTTGCAGTGTTTTGCTTCTAATAAAATACTGGTAAACATGATGTCAAATTTAACTCTGAGAACAAATATGAATCATGTTAATAGATATTTATTTTACTTGATTAAAGGAAAGATTTAATCAGCGTTTGATTAGTCCTTAGACTTGTTTTCTAGAATAAGATTCTTGTGATTTTTCCTTTCTAATAAAACTCTTGAATATCTTTCAAAGATTCAGTGCTCATGGGGTTTCATTCATGTAACAAACAGAATGACTTTGAGTGTAGAAAGTTCATAAACCATTATATAAACCAAGTAAACTGTCACAATGATTTACACATTTGTTAATGTGTAATAAATGAGGCTCAGTGTATCAGTCTGGTACTTTGTAAACAGGAGTGGAAAACTGACTGCTATAAATTGAGAATAGCTTTTATGCTAAATTAAGAATGTTTTCCTTTTTTGTTTTTTTGATTTAGGCATGAATCAAACAAATTTTGTTATGCTTATAAAATAATAAGTTAATGAGCACAAAAAAAAATGCTTAAGAAAATGATTTTCTGCAGTTCTCGCTTACCAGAAGCACTTCAGCTGAACGTGGTAAGTGTTTTCAGATAATCGTTACTGTATCTTGTTAGTCAAGTACACATTATCCTCGTTTACAGTGTTTACATCATGCACTTCACACATCCTGACACTTGCTTCACCGCTTCATTGTGAATAAACTCAACAGCTCCTTTGTTTCTTTCTGAATGTATATTGGCCGCCGTTTTGTTCATCTCAAGTGATCAATACGTGGAAGCTCCTGCGTTATTCTTTATTCACTCATTTTCTGTGTTTTGTGCTTGTTGTTCTTTCAGTTGAGTTGAGTTGCACCTATGGTCCATTCAGCACTGATCCTAAATGCAATTTACCGTTCAATATTTATGCACGCTAATTACATTTTTATAAGCAAGGATGCAATCAATAAGTGAACTTTTTATTTTTCAAAGAGTTCTAAAAATCACAGTTTATAACAAAAATATGATGTAGCACAACTGTTTTCATCACTGCAAATTAGCATATTAGAATTATTTCTGAAGGATCGTGTGACACTGAAGTCTTTAGTAATGATGCTGAAAAATCAGCTTTGCATCACAGAATTAAATTGCATTGAAAAATATATTAAAATAGAAAATGGTTATTTAAATTGCAACAATATTTCTACTATTTTTACTGTATTTTTGATTAAATAAATGCAGCCTTAGTGAGTGTAAGTGTATAATTTCAAAATGTAAAAAATGCAACAGATGGCAAACTTTTTGAACTGTAGTGCATATTTTTGGTCTTTTTTTTTGAGATGTCTCGAGCACAAAAAATTCACCGCCACATTGTAGCTCCAACAATTTATAATACTATGTAAATGTGCAACGACTGTAAGCTAATATCAACCTGCAGATGTTTAAGAATGTATCAGCTTCAGAAAAACCTCAAGCAGAGCTTTAAAACACTGATTTTCAACATGTAAAATCTGAGTCCTCAAGCAAAACCAGTGGAGAATCCAACACAACAAATATTTTCCACACAGCTTAGCTGCGAGAAAAACACAACACTGACAGACTGTACAGAAATGGCTGCAGTCGAAGCTGAAAGCATGAATGTGCACAAAACAGGCAGGGGAAGAGAGGAACGGCAGAGCTGGACGACTCTGTTCCTGGTGTACTTTGCCGGAGGGCAGCTATAAGATGAGATGTCTGTGTGTGTGTGTGTGAGGGAGAGAGAGAGTGCGTGAGAGAGATAGAGAGAGAGATTGCCGCAGTGTCTGAGGCACATACTCTTCTGCTAACAGTTGGACAGTCTGTGTTATTCTGACCATGTCAAATACTCTTGCAGTCTCCCCTTTCTTCAGTTATTTTATACAAGTATCAACTTTGTCTCAGATGTTTTTTCTCTATACAGTTCCTTTGGAGAAAGAACAATCAAAGGAAATGAAACAATTGCTGACGTGCAGCAAGAGAATAGAGGTATAAAATCAAATGTGGATGTCATAGATCACATCATTTAGTCTTGGATGAGAAATTGATCATATTTAGACCTGACATTTGACCTACAATGGCATCTTGAAAAAAACCTAAGTACAATTTGACATACTGTTGAAATTTATATGTCATTATTTTTGAAGCTAACAACAAAGTTACAGCAGAATGTTCACACTGCTTTTTTCCCATACAACAAAAGTGGATATTGACCATAATTTTTAAGCTTCAACAATGAAAACGTAGACCATATGATTCTTGTAAATCTTCTGTGTCTCCTGAAGCCTTACAAAGGCTCTCTTAGAGAAATATACCAAAATTATATTTGAGAGTTTGAGAAGATGATTCTCACACAAAGCTGTAAAATGACTTCACAAGATATATATTATATTAACAATATTATCCATATTGTGTTATTGCGATCGTGGTTACATGACAATATTAAAAGCAAAATTGTGGATTTTTTAAATATTCTAACTTAAAAGTTGTGTTTTGGGCTATTATGCTTTGGCACAGTATCTGTCAAATGAACTAAAACCATATTACTGTCATAGGAATAACAACAATATAAAACTGTTATTATTATTATTATTATTATATTCTAATTAGTTTGGCTTCTAAAACACCAGTGTAAATGTAATTTAGACTGAGACAGTATACTACAAATAAAAAGAGGGTAGAGTTCAGGTATAAGTCAATTCACTTATTTTCTGACTTAAGTTTTCTTAGCAACATGGGATGGAGCATTGAATTTTGAACTCTCAAAGCGCATTAAATAGAAGAATTTAACTTAAAATGTAAAACAAAAATCTTATTTTTCCAAGTCCTTAATTGTCTTTTATTTATTTATTTTTTTATATTGCAATAGATATATTATCGTGGACTTTATATCACTGAATGATTTGATTTTGATATTGTTACATCCCTAATATTAAAGGCCCTACCGTACGCCACCGGCCCCGAGTCAACAGCCCCCTGGGTGGCCAAGATACAGCCCCCTTAACTTTTGCCTTTAGACCCCTATAAGTGTGGGGCAGTCATGCTCGGAAGTGCCCCTGGGAGCCCTACCGACGACCCAAGTTCCGGGTCACCGGTAGGTCTCTGGGACCTTTATCCAAAGCCACTGGCCCTGAGTCGATAGAGGTCATTGTACTATAAAAACATCCTGTAAGATTCAGAACTCCAAACTTTCTCATTAGTCTAAAAACAGTTTATATTGAAGCCAGTCTGCCAAAACAAAAGTTTGTGGAAGGTGCCACTTTATGATGCAATAGTGTAGCTAAACACCGCCTCCACAGAAGATAATCAATACCTGCTTCTACATCAGTGGTTCCCAACCATGTTCCAGGAGGCCCCCCAACACTGCACATTTTGCATCTCTCCTTTGTCTGACAAACCAATTTCAGTTCTTGTAGTCTCCACTAATGAGCTGAAGTAGTGCCTCTTTAGCCCCGCCCACTGATTCTACATCACTGCCTGTTTTGTCCCGCCCACTGAGTCTACATCACTGCCTGCTTAGCCACGCCCACTGATTCTACATCACTGCGAGCTTAGCCCCGCTATTGCTTTGTCTGTTATTTCAGATCGTTTGATATGTACTGAGTATATATATATATATATATATATATAAGTGTTTTTTGAGCTAAATCACATCAGCGTCCATCTATGAAGGATGTAGGCTGTCAAACACACACAATTGTTATCTAATCAATGGGCATTTACTAGTGATATTACAATTCTCAATATAAAATTGAACGGTTCGGTAAGACATCCATGGTTCAATACACATTTGTGAATTGCGTTTTTTCGGTTTTGCATTTAAATAACTTCCTTGTTTTATCTCTCTCTGAATTTGCTGTGTGTGCCCGCGATTTCACATGCTGAAATGTGGAAACACTTCCCTGCTTATATTTGAAAAAGCAACACACGCAGAGCATCTTCCATTCTAATGACATGCAGTGATAAGCCTTTCTAAACCTGTCGTACAACAAAAGAGTTATAAAAACAAAAGTTATAAAAAACATAACTTGTTTTTAATTCACAACATCAGTCGGTTCTATGTATGTCGATTAACAATGGCTTATAAAAATAACCGAGATGGCTTGAAGAACACAGATAAACCATACATTATTGCAGACGAGTGTTTATTGTCCTTACATTTCATCATTCAAAACGTTTAACGTTATATCTTGTTTTTATTCAGTTACAGCAACAGCAATAGCGATTTATCCATTAGTGATGGGTCGTTCTTGAACGATTTGTTCATTTTGAACGAATCTTTAATGTAACTCGGGAAGAACGAGTCGTCTCAAGGAGTGATTCGTTTCGAGTCTTCTGATTTTTCGAGTCATTTCGTTCATCTCATAGGGCTGTCACATGATGAACGAACGACTCAAACCCGAAAACTTGTCAGATAAGAGATGAGGTGAGCTAGTCCTAGACTAAGGACCCAGGTAAACAATGAATTAATCTTTTCTGTTTCTTATAGCATTATAGTTTTGTCTTGTTTGTAGTGTGATCAACGTTTGTGTAAGCAGTAGATGTTTTAGGGACGTAACACGTAACATTTTAATTATATTTTGCTAAAATGAATGAAAAGACTCGAAAAAAGGTTTGTTCTTTTTGCTGAACGAGACTCAAAGGTCAGAGTCAGTAAAATGATCCGAACAGAGGTTTACAGGAATATTTTGTTAATTTCTTGCAAAAAAAATAAAAACACCCTGAAGTGGCAAAATATCAGTGGTTAAAAACCGAGGTATGTATTGAGCCGTGAACTAAATGTATTGTTGCATCTCTAGCGTTTACTTTCAAGTCTACAATCCGCCAGGCATATGCAAACAGAGCGTTCTGATGAGAGTGGTTAACAATAGGACAGAAAATAGCCTACTACTTATAAATTACAATGTTTTTTTAATGTAAAAATCTTGCTAACAGTATAAATGGACCTCAGAAAACAGTAAAGGCAAAAAAGGCAGTTCATGACCTATTTAAACTCACGTTTTTACCAATCCTGACACGTGGCTCCACATTAACACACACACACACATACACAAACTTGTACTACTGCATGCTGGGATGCAGTCAAACCCATTTCCCAGCAGAAGTGGAGTCCATTAGAGTCATTGTTTCACAGATGCCCTGCCACAGTTTGAAGGCCTCCCGCATGTTGTTGAGCCTGTGAGGTGGCAACAGATTGGTCCGATCGTACGGTGAGTAGGCAGGTTCAAGTGATCTCGCAGCTAAAATGTCCAGCTGAACCCCCGGAAATGTGTTCTGACACCACGACGGGCGGCACTCGCAAATTTCCCACTATATGATGAGGACGGCTGATGAAATTACATTTGGAAATAGAACAATGACTTGGGGGCGGGGGATGAAAAAGAGGTTGTGTATGCTTTTTGGCTCTTTTTCTATCTCTGTCAGATCCAAGAGACGTATGAAAGGATAGTTCAATGTCATCGATCGCTTGCAGGCAATTAATGTCCTGCTTAATTGCTTAAGTCTATCAACGACTTTCAATTTGGCTCGAATGCCGTTTTCTGCTCTCTGTTTTGCTGCATTCGCAAGACGCTAAACCAGAATATGCAAATAACTGCCCCGAGTGAGATATTACATCCTGATCTCTAACCGTTACATGGGGATTTGTGTTTATTAGTATAATAAAAAGGATATTTTGGAAAGCATCAAGCGCAGGTATCAGAGCCCTTTTTCTCTTTTTTTTTTTTCACACATGCACACACACACACACACACACACACACACATAATAAGAATGAAAAAAGCGCTGAAAATTTTCAACACGACTACCCTGCTCTCCCTACTGATTTTTCCCCTCCACTTCTGTTGCCGTGGAAACAGTAAGCGATGTTCAACAGGGCTGGAGAAAGAGAGAAATATATCGCCGCCAGTCTCATTCTCACCCACTGAGAGCATATGTGTGATCAAATATTTGACTTTTGTTTGACACATATATGTGTTCGCATACACCAGCCAATGGGCTGAGAAGGTAATGGTGTGAAGGACAGCTTCAGTGTGGGACTGAATGTTGCCAATGTTTTGAAAATCTGTGATATCTGAGGTTTTCTTTTTGCACAAAATCTGTTTACCTGATAGAAGAAGTAACTGCAATCATACTGCCTGAACTTTTAACATATTAAGCACAATATGTTGAATCAGCCAATATCAGTGTCTTATTTATGTATTTATTTAGAATGGTCTAATTTGGCTGATCATATCATATTTTTATTGTAATATTTTCATTTATTTCAGTGCAAACTGAATGTTCTTCTAAGCCTGGTTTCAAATATACACTACCGTTCAAAAGTTTGGGGTCAGTACATTTTTATTGTTTCTTTTTTTTTTTTTTTTTTAAGAAATTAATACTTTTATTCACCAAGGATGTATTAAGTTAATAATTAAAAGTTTATTAAAAGTTAATAATAAATAATTTACATTGTTATAAAATATTTATATTTTGAATAAACACTGTACTTTTTAAACTTGTTATTCATGAAAGAATCCTGAAAAAAAAAAAAAAAATCACAGGTTCCAAAAAATATTTGGCAGCACAACTGTTGATATTATCCAACATTGATCATTCTAATAATAAATCCGCATATTAGAATGATTTCTGAAGGATCATGTGACACTTAAGACTGGAGTAACAGCTGATAAAAATTCAGCTTTTCATCACAGGAATAAATTCTATTTTAAAGTATGTTAAAATAAAAAACATTATTTTATATTGTAAAAACATTTGCAATATTACTGTTTTTTTTCTATATTTTTAATCAAATAAATGCAGCCTTGATGAGCATAAGAGACTTCTTTAAAGACTATTACAAGTCTTACTGACCCCAAACTTTTGAACGGTAGTGTATATATATATATATATATATATATATATATATATATGCATCTAAATTTCATGTTTAATTCAGTCTGTTTCTTGCTGTTTTCTTGTAATTATTTATAAAATTTACTAGCAATTTCTGAGTGGAAAATTGTTTCTACACCATTTCTTCCCCCTAAGCATTAAACTTTATTTTAACTGTTTCCTCAACATTTGTGCTAAGGACATTAATATTTCAATATATGCAGCTTGTTGAGAAGTGATGGACTATTACTTACGATTTTTGCCTGGTGGACATAAATATCAGGCTAAAAAAAAATTGTATGTGTCAATAAGCTCCTTGCTGATTGGCTTGCGCAACAAAATGTCATGCAAATTTTCCACTCTATTTTTTCACTTGCATAGAAGATGTGATAGAGGTGAATTTGCAACATTCACAATGACCGGTGCAAATTCATGTCTATTCACATCTTTGCATTGACTTTGTATGTACTCTACTCATGAAGCGAATATTATCATCACGTTATCGCTCTAAATTACTCGCGGGAAGGTTTTCGTGTCATTCGCGTAAATAAAATCATTGCATAATGGTTTCCTCCATTTTCTGATACAACCAGACGTGTCAAACTAGACATGTCAATAAGTTCTTTGCTGACTGGCTTGCGTTGCAAATTTTCCACTTCAGTTAAAAATTTTCAGCTTGCGTGGAAGACGTGATATCGCACATTCATGGCAATAGTGTCACCCAATTTGCATCTTTCATGTCGCCAAGTCCGAATTCGTGTCTATTTGTGTGTTTGCATTGACTTTGTCTGTAATTGAGCAAATTTTCTCATGTTATATAATTGACTCACGGGATGTTTTTTGTGTCACTTGCAGAAGTAAAATAATGCTTTCCTCCATTTTCTGATACAACCAGACATGTCCAACTGGACATGTCAATAAGTCCTTCGCTAACTGGCTTGCACAACAACACGTCATGCGAATTTTCCGCTTGAGTTGAAATTTTTTAACTTGCGTGGAAGAATTTGTGGCAATAGTGTCAACCAATTTGCGTCTTTCATGTCGCCAAGTCCAAATTCATGTCTATTTATGTCTTTGCATTGACTCTGTAATCTACTTGCACGAATAAATCAGTTAGCATTTGGTGAGCAAATTTTCTCATCATGTTATATAGTTGACTCGCAGGATGTTTTTTGTGTCACTTGCGCAAATAAAATAATGCTTTCCTCCATTTTCTGATACAACCAATCATGTCCAACTGGACGTGTCAATAAGTCCTTCGCTAACTGGCTTGCACGACAACACGTCATGCGAATTTTTCGCTTGAGTTGAAAATTTTCAACTTGCGTGGAAGACGTGATATCGCGCATTTGTGGCAATAGTGTCAACCAATTTGCGTCTTTCATGTCGCCAAGTCCAAATTCGTGTCTATTTGTGTCTTTGCATTGACTCTGTAATCTACTCACACAAATAAATCAGTTTGCTTTTGGTGAGCAAATTTTCTCATCACGTTATATTGTTGACTCGTTGGATGTTTTTTTGTGTCACTTGCTCAGATAAAATAATGCTTTCCTCCATTTTCTGATACAACCAGTTGGACGTGTCAATAAGTCCTTCTCTAATTGGCTTGCGCGACAACACATCATGCGTATTTTCCGCTCGAGTTGAAATTTTTCAACTTGCGCGTAAGACACGGCATCACACGTTTGCGGGAATCAAGATGCCCAATTTGTGTCATTAGCGTTTCCAGGTGTGAATTTGCATCTATTTGGGTCTTTACATTGACTTTGTATGTAATCTCTTATATTAACATAATTAAATTCACTTTTGGTGTGAACACACCATAAGAATTCGAAGGAAAGTCCCAAGCCATATCTAGGAAAATAATATCATATAGACATGAATATGAGCTCTTTTGACCCTTATGGCCAATAAGCAATAATCCAGCAACCACCAAAGCTCTCTCTCTATTTTTTTTTTTGTTGTTGTTGAAGATCATTAAACTATTATGCCGCCTTAGAAGCTGTTCTGAAATCAGCTTCTGGAAGTATTTTTGTGCAAAAATGCTGCCTGCAAAGTCACTGCCTGATAGGACAACAAAGCAGCTAAGTTTTTGGACGCAGATATAGCAGTGACTACAATGACTCTTTAATTAGATTCAGATTTAGTTTAAGTTCAATCCAGAACACACACAAACACTAATCAGCCATCAAAAAGAATCCTCTCCTTCCACATTTGGTATTTCCTTTCTCCTCAACTAGTCATATTTCTAAACAATCACATTTTTTTCACTCCTCCCCTCCTTGCAACCAAATAATTACACTTCTGCATAATTACATTTGAAGGCCGCTGAGACATTGATGGTTTCTTCCTGTTCCACTCCTGAGGCCACGCAATCCTTGACGATCCCTGATGCCTGCCGAAACCGTGGCAACCGTCAACTCATTATCTCACGACAAGACCCCCACGGCAACCGCGAGGGAAGTCAAATCAAATCATATCATAAACGTCGACTGGGGATAACCATTTAAAAACACTCTTAACCAACTCATTAATGAAGCGTGTTGCCACGCACTTCATATTGCGTCTGTTAAAAAGCAATTACAGCAAACGTACTTAAGCGAGATAGATATCTAGCCGAACGGGTACATGGCAGGCTGCGCTGAGATTTAATTATGTTACACGGAGATGCTTAATGATCATTTGCTTATCAGACGATCAAACACATACGCGTGAAATCGATCACTGATGCTGGGCTTCTCATTTGCCACAGTAGTGAAACTGATTTGTATTAGTTAAATGAGCAAGCGCCTGATTGGCTGAGCTCCACTGTATCCTCCAATCAGTGAGTGTGTAACTAAAACAAACAAATAAAAACGACAAGTACTAATAAAATAAAATAACTAAATTAAATTGAAATAAAAATACAAAAGTATACAAACTCATTATAGAAGACCTGTTAGTCATGCTGTTGAAGACATTATTTGCATTTTAAATGTATTAAAACATATTTAAATGTATTTTTTAATAAAAAGACAAAAAAGTATCATATAATTGGTCAAAAAATACAAATTTAAAAAGAAAAAAGAAAACTTTAATCCCAGATTAACCCCTTTTAGAATGTTCATTGGTTCCTTTTCCCTTTTTCCTCCCTCCAAAAGAGAGTTTAAACTTTATTTAAAAAGGTACTTCACAGCTGGCAACTTTAATAAAAGTTGGCTGTCTATGCAGTGTTACACGACTAGAGAAAACTCTGGTGAAAAAGGTAGGAAAAGTTCAACACCCATAATGCACTGGGCTCAATTAGACTATCTGCTAGCAGAAAAACAAAAATATGATATGTATTTTTTGCAAAAACCCCTGGAGCTGTCAAAGATATGAAAAATTCATTATCTCCTCCCCAAAAAGAAACTCAAAAATATTTTGATCATTTTGAGGTAAAAAATATATTTTTACAAAAAATATTATGAATACAGAATTATTCATTCATAAACACCATAGAGGTTCTGGGGAGCTGCACCACATGACATTTTAAAGCTTAAAAATAAAAATAAAATAAAATAAAATAAAATAAAAAATACAACAAAATTCAAAATTAAAATTAAATTGAAATACAAATACAAAAGTTAATCAATTTAAAAACACTCATTATAGAAGACTTGTTATTCATACATGTTGTAGACATTATTTGCATTTTAAATTATAAAAATAAAAAAAAATTAAATGCATATCTGAATAAAAAAATATGCATCATGTAATTGGTCAAAAAAAAAAAAATTAAAATTAAAACATTTGTTTATGTTCCTTTTCCCTTTTTCCCTTCCAAAATAAACTGTAATTCAGAAAGATATTTCACAGCTGTCTATTCAGTATTACACGACTAGAGAAAACTAAAAAAGTACAAAAAGTTCAACACTCATAATGCACTGGGCTCGATTAGACTATCTGCTAGCAGAAAAACAAAAATGTGATCAGTAGTTTTCACAAAAGCCCTGGAGCTGCCAAAAGATATGAAATATGCATTATCTGCCAGACTTTTGCTGACAAATAAATGGGGATGTATTAGTGTGGGTAACACAGAAAAATAATACACAGCTCATTTACTTACACTATTGACACTGCAACAATACAACGCAGGTTGAAAATTGTCCAACTTACCCTCAAGTGTCAAGAAACATCTTTTCGGCTTGTATTTTAAAAGAGGAAGTGTGTGATTTATACATCACCAAAAGTAACTGCCCATAAAAATACCAATAGGTCAGGGTTGCCAGGTTTACACAACAAAACCCACCCACGAGGGTCCCCTGTTCACATTCCAGGGGCTGAAATGCACGTTTTTTTGTCAGGGTTCCCCTGCTAAATTCTTATTTCAGAGGCTAAATATGACGTTATTGGGGTGGCTTCAATACACGGACATCAAAAACAACCCGTGTCAACAGTGTTAAAGCAGCCCAATTCCGTGGAAAAAACGGCGGATTTGGCAACACTGCAACAGGTTTCCCCTAATACTCTGCCTGTCTGCTATTGGCCATCAAACACAAGCCCCGCCCTAAAGATGCGCCATTGGCTGAATCATTGTCGCTGGCCAACCAAAACATAATTTTTATAACAGCATTTACACTTTTCAGGCCAATTGTCCTACTTAAAATGACACAACATATATATTCCACACATTACAATCACAAAGTGAGACAAATCGTGAACCGATCAGCTGTGCAACAGGCATTCACAAAGTGCCGATAGATGTGTTTTTCTGCCTCTTAACAAAGACATTTCTCTCTCTTTCTCTCTGCATGTGTCATCCTGACAGTCTTGTCAGATTAACTGCCTAGTTAAGAACCACGGTTGTTTGTTTGTGCGCGCATATGTGTGTGTGTGTGTGTGTGTGTACTGCTTCATTGTTCCCTGCAGTGATTTCTGTTTCCGTTTCCAGACACAGTGAGTGAGCAGTTAGTGGATTAACTCTCTCCTACAGGGAATCGTGGGCAATATTGTGCTGTACGACAGGCGTAATAAAATATAAGGCCTGTCTTTAGTAACAATAAAAGCTGTTAGACAGAAGCAGTGGTGTCTATAGTGCTCTTCAGTTCTGGTGATTAGGGAAATCATGTGAAATTCAACGCTGAAATTATGCTATTGGGTTCAGCGCTCTATTTATCTACAGAGACAGATGAGAATACGCCGTCATACGAAACAGAAGCAGGCAAGTGAGGTGATTTGTGTATTAATTGGCTTGTAGATTAAATGTGTTATTAGACAGAAGACAGGGAGTGCAAACAAACAACAAACATGCATGCCTGCATGTTTCTAAGGTGTTGTGAGTTATTGCCGAGCATTGCTCTGCAGTTGCTAGGGTGTTCGATCATCTCACCGGGAAAGTTTAATTGCTTAGAAAAGTAATAGCACACCTCGTCTGAACAAGCTGCATGATTTGAGGTATCATTCATCTGTCTGTTGTGCAAACAGTATGAGACGGGTTATGTGCAAAAGGTAAATACTTAAGGTTAGCAGTGACACAAATAAAATATAACTCAATTTAGCTGCTTCTTTTAGAGCTCCTCGCCTTACTTTATAGCATCACACTTATCTGAGCTAAAACACTTTTTCTATTATTTTGCGCTTTTATGATTGATGCATTGGCATTTGGATTTCACACAAGGCAAAGCACGTTTTCATTTTCTTTATCAGTGATGAAAATATTGCTTTTTTGTGTCTTTTGGCTTTTGGGAAATTGCATAATTGCTTTGTTTCCCCAAGAAAACAGAAAAAAGAATACTTTGGAAATGTTACTTTCATATTTAATTACCAATTAATGAATTTCACAAACAAAATACTTCATACAAAATGTTTCAGTAAGAATGAATCATATATGAGATAGATAATGCAGCTGAATCAGAATAAGCATACACTGTAAAAGGTTTTCACCAGTTTCAACTTAAAAACTTAAGTTTAGCAACTTAAAAGTCTTTTTAATTCCTTTTATTGTAGTTGAAATGACTTGTAGTTTTAAGTTGATTTAACTTAAAATTTTAAGGCAGCACCCATATCATAATGTAAGACAGATCAAAATAATAATAATAATAATTATATATATATATATATATTAATATTATGCACAACAGACAGTTCAGCTGGATCAGAATTTGCATAATATATTAGCACTGCATATAATAATAATAATAATAATAATTATTATTATTATTATTATTAATAACAATAATATAAATCAATAAAATAATGTTTTATTTTTCATTATTGTTTATTAATAATTTGTATTTTTTATCAATAATAATAATAATAATAATAATAGTAATTATTATTATTATTATTTTTATTATTATTATGTAGGATAGATAGTTAATCAGAAATTGCGTACTATATTATTAGTGCATATAATAATAATAATAATAATAATAGCATATTATATATATATATATATATATATATATATAAATACATAAAAATAATAAATAAAGAAGGATAGATAGTTCAGCTGAATCAGAATTTGCATACTGTATATCCATCCATATATAATAATATATAATAATGTAGGACAGAGATCAGCTGAATCAATGCATATATAAATATTAAACATGATAATAGATAAATTATTATTATTACAAGTATTACTTACATTTTTCATTATATTTTAATAATAAAAATAATAATAATAATAATAATAACTATTATTATTATTATTATTATTATTATTATGTAGGGTAGATAGTTCAGCTGAATTAGAATCTGCATACTATATTATCAATGCATATAATAATAGTAATAATAATAATAATAATAATAAATAATTGCATGCTATATATGTATGAATACGTAAAAATAAAATATTATAAAGCAGGATAGACAGCTCAACTGAATTACAATTTTGCATATTATAAATGTATGTATTATGCATATATATTATAATATCTAGGTTATAATAATGTAGGATAGATCAGCTGAATCAATGCAAATTATAATAACCATATTAATAATTAGATAAATAATAATTGCATACTACACATACACACACACACACACACACACACACATTACATATATATATATATATACACATACATACATACATACATACATACACATATATATATATATAATATGCAAAAAATAATACATAATAAAGTAGGATATAATATGCATCCCAAATAATATACTACACTAGATTCTAGTTGGATTTCTACTTGAAAAAGTGCAATAGGATGCAAACTGAAGTCACACAAGCACATTTAAATCAAATGCAACATTAGTACACTGAAAATATTACGTCAAAGAATGTTTTCAACGTATGCATCTTTAACACTTATATGCAAATATCCGATATCCACTCGCTTGCACTACATAAGTACATTGTTTTGTCATTACCAAGTACTAGCAAAATGTCTAATTACATAGTCCAAAGTACATACTTCTCTTTCTATTAATTGGGATTTCACCTAGAAATGCACACGGATGCATCTCAGAGACAGGATTTGTTACATCCTGTAAGCACCACCAGCCTGATGGTTGCCGGCCACATGGACCGCTATTCACAGCAGAGAAACATTTGCGCTACAGTCAGTTTGAATGCATCTCTATTCACCTGGATCACAGCTGTATTTAAGAGGGTGGACAGCACACACTCCAGCTGCGATGCAATCAGACAGATGAGTGGCAGAGAGAGAGGAAGAGAGGGATAGAGACAGGGATGGTACGGGAAATCAGTATTCCACAGTCATGCCTTACGACTGCGACAGCTAAGGACACCTCAAGAACGCCAGCGCCGCCCCACACACACACAAAATCATTTCTTACTGCTAACTGTGCTCTTCCATCCTGCATTCCCTCTCACCTGCAAACTGTCATCACAAACACACACCAACATAAATATTCACTCACTCAGTCTAGCTCTTTCTCCATATATATTCAGATGAGAGGTTAAACCCATTGAATAAAACAAGAGGGACTAAAGCTGCGCAATAATCTAGGTCACCTTCACCTTAATCAAACACACACACGCACACAGAAACCGCACTCCCACACACATGCGCTATGTGGCTTCTTGACTTTGTGTTCTGGGCCCATTCATCATACTCCTAATTCTTCATATTGATTTGTGGCAAACACAAACCCAGGACCCTTTCCGAGCTCTGAGCTGCTGTAATAGTGTTTCTGTTAGTTTGTCTGAACACATGGGGCTTTAGATAAAGTGACTCTGCGGAGACATCAGCTACCTTTGTAATACTAGCACACTGCATAGTGTGCAGTCTACCCTGCTATCTATTTAAATTCAAAATGCAATTCTTCATCCTACTTAAAAGTGCTGGGCGGTTTGACCAAAAATCTGTGCTGTGACCAAAAAAAGACCCTTACTGTGCCTTTTTATGAATCAGAATGCACTAAACAGCTGTACCACATGAGCAGTGCATGAGCAGTTTTTGATCTAAATTAGATTGTATAATTTCAAAATTTCAAAACAAAATTAGAATGGTCTGACCTTAGCTTTGTGTTTATGCAACATCTCTAAAAACATCTCTAAAATGAAACAAACAGCAAACGGGCTGAGTGAGACGCAAATTCGCTCTCTGACAGCAGGTGGCGCTTATGGAACAGCAGCGATACAGCATTTCCTTAATTGCCGCTGTAAACAAAGCAGAGCTGCGCTTTGAAATACTACTTTAATATGCATTATATGGAGGTAAGATGAAAAGAAAAGAGCATCTAAACTTCTCTGAAGACAGTCAGTTCCCCTCAGAGGTACATTCATATAAAACCCTCATGCCCAGTTCAGTATTTAGGATTTTCTTCCTATATTTCGCACACCATGAACAGTAAGCTTGATCTGTCTGCTACTCTGTTTTCTCCTCTTTGTATTGGTTTACAGCATCTCTGGCTTCTGTTAATGGCGTGTTTACAGTTGGTTTATTAGCCCAGTTAAAGAATTAGTTGTGTGCTATTAATAGTTCTAAAAGTTTTCCAACTATTAGTTAGAAATGACGCTGTGTAAGTTGCTTAGGCACTTGAAATAGTATGGTGTTTTTTTTATAAAATTAATACGGTTGGCGTAATTCAAACCGGTTTACCGTTTAAACTACTATAGAATGTTTTCACGACGCACCATCAATCGGCCATATTGGCAGCACTGAATGTAAACAACGACACTGAACCGAATTGCTGCTGAAAATGGTCAATTATTGTTATGTTTTGGGCTGTACTAATCGGTCGGACCAGGAAAAAACATATAGTAGAAGTACTACAGAATCTTGACAACATGTGTTTTTTTTTTTAATTTCAGGTAGGTGAAATATTCAAATCCTCTGTTTACTACCTCTAACTGAATACTAAGGCTGCCCCCTAATAGTCAACTAAGCGTTAGTCGATGAGAAGAGGCTTGATCAACCAAAATTTTAGTAGTCGCAGGAAAAAAAAATCCACAGGAAGTGGCAAAGTCACACAATCTATGACAGACAGGTCATTAACGGTTGGTCTATATGGTAGTATAGTACATCGGGCAGGACATCCAAATGCTCACCTATCATTCATCAACCTCAAATATGACTTTTCATCTGAAAGATGTATGTAGTAGTAACTTTACATGGCTGCTCAATCTAATGTTAACCTAGCAAAATGTGCGCTATTTAAGTGTCTGTGTGGAGTTTGGAAACTGAACAGTAACGCGCTCACTGCATGACAGATGGAGGTGCCAGTGCGCAGATAAAAGTAATACATCTTTCGAATCTGTAAAGACTCTGCCTTTATTTCTGTGCACTCAGAATAACAACAAAACATTGCGCTTTTGTAAAATAATTAAAGTTCGGGCTCTGTGAACTGTGTGTATAACTTGCCTTGCAGACATGACAAATATATCTATAAAGAGTGAAATGTCTACTTTTATATGAACCAATTCAAATAGAAAACAAATATTGTCAGACCCGTATGAAACATGCATACAGGCACATCACAACTGTGGAGATGACGAGTCAGTGTCACCGAATTCATCTCTTAAGATGAAAACAAAGCAAGCACTAGTTTATCAATAAATTATTAACATTTTAATGCAGTCTCCTTGCTGTTTTTCCCTGACACATTCATAATTATTATATCCGCCGGTGCTGTGTGCTTTTTTTTTTGCATGTGTTTGAGCACTTATTACTCCATGTAGGCAATTAAAGGCTCATTTTTATGATTTACATGGTTTATTAATAAATGTGGGACTAATAGTCGACTAATGCTTAAAATGAACGACTACTAGTCGATTAGAAAAATCATTAGTCGAGGACATCCCTACTAAATACTACCTCTAATAATAAACAAATTATAAATAAATGCATTAAACAAATGACTAAATAATGAATAATAAAGAAATTATAGATCGACAGATAGATTGATAGATAGATAGATCGGTAGACGAAAGAAAGTTACTTAAATTACATAATCAGATTACTTTTTCAAGTAACTAGTAAAGTAACATTACTTTAAAATTTGCAAATTCATAAGATTTTTGCTAAATCGTACATATTTTACAAGTTCCCCAATTCATATAAATTTGCACAAATTAGCTACCCCTAACCCCGCCCCTAAACCCACCAGATGCTGGGATCTAGATAAATCATACAAATTTGTACGACCTCACTTGAATTAGCCACCTCGTAAAATACCTACAAATTGTTCACAAGCAGTTTATTTATAAAAGAATTCACCTGTCGCTGTGTTGAGAGAAACTGGGAGTCAGGCATTTCCTTTTAGAGGTTTATTATTTTCACTTTTAGTGAGAAAGGGCCTTTACATTTGCTAAAAATATACTATTTTGTTTTTAAAAAAAAATAAGCAAGCCCATAGATGACAAAAGGTAACGCAAAAGTTTCATAATTAACATAACACAATTAATTAGCTACTTTTTTATGGAGTAACACAATGCTGTAATGCATTAATTTAAATAAATAAAAGTAACTTTCCCCAGCACTGACTGTAAGTCAGATTACTTGGAAAAGTAATAACAGAACACTCCAAAATCAAGTTATGCGCATTGCATCCTGGGATACAATGTTCCAATCATTATTATCTACTTGTTTACTGCACATTTTGACAATTGTAATAGGTCATTGTTTTATTTCATGCATATAAAAATATTCATACTATGCAGTGGAATAAATATGCTGCTAAAATAGAATGCTATTCAGAACATACCCACACACACTGCATTACCAGCCGATGAATGAATCACATCTTTATTTTATCACATAGACAGCCTTATTGGATAATATGCTCTTTCCTTAAGAGCTTGTCTTTCTGCCCATTTTTCTGTAAAGAGACTTAAGGCAATACTGGATTTTTTTTTTTTTTATTGGGGTGGAAGCTAAATGTCGTAATGCACTTTTCAATTTTCTGGCCAATTTATATGCTAATGAGCAGGGTACATCTCCATTAGATTGGCTGACAGACGGCAGGGCGATCAGGTGATTTTCTGCTCTCTTTCTCCTTCTGTGTAATTAAAGGGGCCGACGAACAGCTCAACATGGCTGCGCAAACCCACCCCTTCACCTCTCTTCACCAGCTCTCCTCCTCTCCCGGGGCGGTTTCGCAGGACAGAACTGCTTGGTATGGTGAGTGTGTAGCTGGGTCTGGACGCTCTTTTCGCGGCTGCTGGAATGGGATCGCTGTCGGGGGGCAGGAGAGCTCAGTGTCTGTAGCCTTCTCAGAGTATCTCATTGTATTCTCTCCTCCTCTCACCTTCTTTATCTCTATGGCACACCGCAAATAAAACCAGTCCAGAATTCTTACAAGAACGCCATCACAGATACCTCTGACATATCAGCAAGTCTGGTCCACACTGCAGCTTATTGTGGCCAAGAACCGCCCACTTAAACAAGAAGAGACCATCTGATTGACATATGAAGTGAGTGTGTGGCAATTAAAGGGATAGTTCTGTCATCACTTACTCAACCCCTAGTTGTTTCAGACCTGCATGATTTTCTTTTCTTTCGATATTTTGAAGAATGTGGGTAACCAAGCAGTTGACGGTAGCCATTGACTTCCATAGTATTTTTTTCCATATCATGGAAGTCAGTGGCTACCGTCAAAACATATAGGATTTCTACACTGTAAAAAGTTTTCACCAGTTTCAACTTAAAAACTTAAGTTAGGCAGCTGCCTTAACATTTTCCAGTTAAATTAACTTAAAAGTACAAATCATTTCAACTAATAAGTTAAATCAGTTTATTGTCGTGAGCTGAAATGACTTTTTAAGGCAGCTGCTGAACTTAAGTTTTTAAGCTGAAACTGGTAAAATCGTTTTACAGTTTAATAGGTTTCATATATCGTCATAATTTCACATATGGAAATTCAATATATCTACTGTACATACATTACATTTGCATATGGATTTTTTGGTAAACTATCCCTTTAACAGTTCAGTAAATCCAATCTGAAATAACTGTACTATTTAGGTTATGACCCATTCATCCATTTTCTTCCACACACTGAATTTAGTTTTCCGATGACGTGTTTTCCTTTAGGGATGTTAAATCTGAACTCAAATATAACTCTAAAAGCAAAGCGGGATATACTAGTATGCACAAGGATATTATGTTTATTTGCTACTCAAACAAAAGTATCTCAAACAAAACTTACCCTAATCCTCACAAGATTTGGCAAAGACTAAGTTTTCTTCTAAAATGTTCACCAACGCATGCTACAAAAACACTCAGAGCACCCTAGCAACCACATAGCAACATGCTAAAAACACCTAGAACATCCCAGCAACATGCTTAACTCAAAACACATGCATGAACCATTTCAACCTAAATTGAACCTTTTTCAATCTAAAATAACTGTTTTATATTTGAATGTATTTTAAAATGTAATTTATTTCTGTGATGCAAAGCTGAATTTTTAGCATCATTACTCCAGTCTTCAGTATCACATGATCCTTCAGAAATCATTCTAATATGCTGAACTGAATGGTGCTTAATATTTTGTAAAAACTTACTTCTTCAGCATTATTTTTATTCAACTGTCACTTTTAAACAACTCCATGCATCAATTAATAAAAAACTGATAAAGACCTGTGCACCCTGACTCTGCATAAAAAAAGAAACAGCCAATCGTACTGAAGCTTGTCATTTTTAAAATGCTTTTGCAATTACAGCGTGCAATGCATGCATCTGACAATCTGAGACCTTCCCTGACATAATGTTCCTTTATGTCAATCCGGCCTGTTCCCAACCCAGTCGCCATCAAAAGATAAGACACGCTTGCACTTTGTCTTTCACCGTTGACAGCAAATCATCAGAATCAGCCATCAGAAAAAACTGACAGTGTGCCATAAGATCAGTCTCCCCAACAGCACGACAATGTCACAATAATGTCATTCCAAAGTGAGAGAAACACATTTCCGCAGTACTGTAAAGGCCTCGCAATATTCCACCCATGTCACAGAGACCACAACACAGTGATATTCCATCAAAACACAATATTGAGCGATGAAATGAGCTCTGTAGAAAGACCAATGAGATAAATACTCATACATACAGTAGAATGACACATTGATAGAGATGGACGAAGTCTAAAACTAGAAAGGAAAGAAAAAGAAAGGTGCCGACAGACTAATTAAGCCGAAGGAAGATATCAAGTTTGATTCAAAAGGTGAGACATTCTGACAAATGTGACACAACTGACAGTGAATTAAAGTGATAATAAGAGCAATACCACCTGATACTCAAACTTGCAAACTTAAAAAAAAAAATCTAAATGAGGGTGTTGAATAAATTATGAATTAACAACAATCAGGAAGCTGCAACCCTTTTTTTTATCTCACACTAAATTTAACACATTTGAAACTCTGGGAGATGCTGTCATCTCTTCTTTTAATTAAAGCTGATGTCATGTCAAAATAACAGGAAAAAAAAAACAGGAAATTTTATTTAATGTGCAAAAATAACTACTACAGTGTTTAAAGATTGATTTGCCAAATAACAAACAACAGTAACGTGGTGCTGTCCAAAAAAAAAGTGCTAAAAGCACCCAGAACACCCTAGCAACCACCTAGCAACGTACTAAAAAAGAGAATTTCTTAGTAGTGTCATAACAACATGCTAAAAATGTCAGAACACTTTAGTAACGACATAGCAGCACCCTAACAACCATATATAACTCAGTGCTAAAAACACCCAGAACACCCTAGTAACCCCATAGCAACATAATGTCATAGCAACATTCTAAAAAATGTCAGAACACTTTAGTAACCACATAGCAACACCCTAACAACCACATATAACGCACTACAACACACCCTGTAAAGTGCTAAAACACTCAGACCACCCAGTAACCCCATAGCAACATGCTAAAATCAGAAGTTTACTCAGAAGAGTTTACAGCAATGCCCTACCATACAGAACTCCCTACCTAGAACTCACCTAAAAAAGTGCTGACCTTAGTAACCACATAGTAACATGTTTAAAAAAAATAGAACACTTTAGCAACCACATAGCAACATGCTAAAAAAACACTTACTTTAGTTACCGCATGACATTCCAAGATTACCCTAACACAGCGGCAGTGACTTTAACTTCCTTTTTCAGCTGTAATTATTTTTATTTTTTTTTGCAATTCAGTTTGGTGCCACTAATGCTTCAGAAATTGCACACTTCAAATTTAAGGTCCAAATTGTTCTACACGCATGTTGCTTTTAATAAATTTAGCTCTGAGCATCAGAATTCTGCCTGTACCTTCCATTCCAGTCCAGCTGTGTGCGTGAAGCTCTCTGATACAATGATGGCAGGACCCCTAAGGCCTCCAGAGGGCCAATGAGAACACTTAACTTTTTATTAACATAACATTTGCGCTCTTAATTACTCCATTTGCATATCTATCCTCAAATTCATAGCTCTGAGCTGTAACACGTACCCATTTGACAAATGTTATCCATTTAAAGGTATCCTTGGCAGGCTTCATTCTGATCTCTCTTAATCCACATCACTGGGCTACACAAGCACAAAGAACTAAACTGGATGCATAAGAACTGCTACAATGCAACTACCACAGTCAAGACCTAGAAAGCGTGTAAGGACATCGATTAAATAGTCCATGTAACATCAGTGGTTCAGCTATAATGTTATGACGCTATGAGAACCACTGATGTCACATGGACTATTAATGATGTCCTTACTACCCTTCTGGACTGCATAGATGTTGCTGTCTATGCAGTGTCAGTAAGCTTTCATATTTAATAAAAAATATCTTAATTTGTATTTTGAAGATGAACAAAGGTCTTACGGGTTTGGAACGACATGAGGGTGAGTAATTAATGACAGAATTTACATTTTTGGGTAAACTACCCCTTTAATATCCAGTCTAAGCTTGTTTCCACCACAGGATAAAAAAAAAAAGTTTATTTATTTCTCAATTCTGACTTTATAGCTCACAATTCATGCTTTTTCCCACAATTCTGAGGAAAAAAATAAGAATTGGGAGACATAAACTCAATTCACAATTTTATTTTTTATTTCTGTGGCAGAAAAAAAAAAAAAAGAGATGCAAACTTAGAATTCTAAGAAAAAAGACAGAATTGCAAGATATAGATATAGATATACTCAGATTTGTGGTATATAAACATAAAAATCTAAGATATTAACTATAAATTGTAAAAAAAAAAAATCTGAATTAAGATTAAAAAGCCGTAATGACATTTTTTTTATTCCATGGCAGAAAAAAACATAATTGTGAGATACAAACTCAGAAAAAAAAATAGAATTCTCAGTTCATATTTTGCAATTCTGACTTTTTCCTCACAATTCTGAATTTAAAAATTGCAAGATATAAATGTGAAGAGTCAGAATTCTAAGATATTAATTCACAACTGCAAAAAAAAACAAACAAAAAAAAAACTTCAGGATTTAGATTAAAAAGTTGTAATGACATTTTTTTTTTCATTTCATGGCAGAAAAACATAATTGTCAGATGTAAACTCAGAATTCTGAGAAAGATATTTTGCAATTACAAGATATTTTGCAATTCTGAGTTTATTCTTACAATTCTGAGTTTATGAGATATAAACTCAGAATTGCAAGATATAAACTCGAAAAGTCAGAATTCTAAGATATTAATTCACAATTGCAAAAAAAAACAAAAAAAAAAACATCAGGATTTAGATTAAAAAGTTGCAATGACCTTTTTTATTTTTTTTATTCCGTGGCAGAAAAAAAAACATAATTATGAGATGTAAACTCATAACTGTACGAAAAATGCCAGAATTAAAAGATATAAACTCAGAATTGTGAGATATAAACTTGGAATTGTGAGGCAAAAGTGAGAATTATTTATATTTTGCAATTCTGACTTTTTTCTCACAATTCTGAGTTTATGAGTAAGAGTTGAAGAATTGCAAGATATAAGATGAGAATTGTGAGATAAAAAGACACAGTTACCTTTTTTATTTTTTATTCCACAATGGAAAATTGGCAACATTGCCATGTAACTTACTCAATTATTGTTCTGATGCATCGAGCTGTGACGCTCGCTCACAGTGTAAAGATGGTGTAACTTTAAATTCTAATGATTAAAATATTAAACAAAAAATCCCTTTAAAAAAGTAAACAAAAAATAGAAAACTGTGAAACTTACAACTGACAGTAAATAAAGCCTCCGTTCACAATATCTCATCAAACTGTGACAGATCGCAAAGTTTAAACATTTAAACGAATACTTTGTTTGTTTGTTGACATAAGGATTTTGAGTGTTAGAAACATAACAGCTGTTTTCCTTGCACTCTGCCCGTTTTTTCCTGATCTGTTTGGATCAGCGTGTTATTACGAATGAACAGAGAGCTGTGCTTATGAATACACAATCACAGCAGGAGAGCAGCGAGAAAGAGACAGCCAGAGACGAGCCAAGAACGAGAGATGCAAGAGTATTAATGTAAGCTATGGAACCTATAATCATATACCATGTTCTCAGGCTAATTTCGAGGGCTGGTGAGAAGCGACCCACCTTGGAGAGAGCAGATCTGACAGGTGAGAACATTCAAACAGCTCTCTAATTGCAGAACAAACATAAGAGTGTCATCACACTTACAATTTAAAAATTGTTAATAATTATTAATAAATCAAAATTTCATTGCTTTGGGGGCATCTATATGCTATTATATGCCAGCTAAAATATTTTACAAGCTGACTTGGAAGTATGATGATGACCAAAATTTTCATCAGGCTAACAATTGAAACAAACAGAATAATGCAAAAGTCTCCTAAACGTAAGAGCAACAGACATAAAAGATGAGTCTGGGCTTCTACACACAATCAAACGCCATCCAAAAGTTCTCCAAGCTTTACAATCGTACGTACGACTCAAAGCCTGAGAATATCTCCTGCTGATGCTCCCTCTGATGAATGAATCGTTACCGTCTGACTCGCTGACTGGCATCTTGCAGCTTAAAATCACTTAATTAACCGCCGAGCTCTCAGTTGTCTGGCGTTCCGGATGGCTGGAAATCAACATGGTGCTTTAAAATACTAATAGCTCACAAACTAGCGTGCATGTCTCAGTTTATCTGACTAGTGCAGCTTTGAAGTGAGTTGGTGGAGAAACAGAAGTGCTGCATTAACTTTGTTAATTTTAACTTAAACTACACTTCTGTTTAAAAGATTGGGGTTGGTAAATGTTTTAATGTTTTGAAAGAAGCTCATCAAGGGTGCATTTATTTGATAAAAATACAGTAAAATTGTGAAATGGTATTACAATTTCTATTTTAATATAGTTTAAAATGTAATATATTCCTGTGATGCAAAGCTGAATTTTCAGCATCATTACTCCAGTCTTCAGTGTCATATGATCCTTCGGAAATCCTTCTAATATGCCGACTTGATGCTCAAGAAACATTTATGATTATTATCAATGTTGAAAACATTGTTACATTTTTTTGATGAATAAAAACGATCAGCATTTATTTGAAATTATATATTTTTTGAAAGCAGCCTTTATGCTCATCAAGTGTGCATTTATTTGATAAAAAATACAGTAAAAACAGTAAAATTGTGAAATATTATTACAATTTAAAATAGATGACTTCTATTTTAATATAGTTTAAAATGTAATTTATTCCTGTGATGCAAAGCTGAATTTTCAGCATCATTACTCACGTGTCACATGATCCTTCAGAAATCATTCTAATATGCTGACTTGTTGCTCAAGAAACATTTATTATTATCAATGTTAAAAACATTGTTACATTTTTTGATGAATAAAAAAATCTGCATTTATTTAAAGGAAGGCTTTATGCTCATCAAAGGTGCATTTATTTGATAAAAATACAGTAAAACAGCAAAATTGTGAACTATTATTTAATATATTTATTCCTGTGATGCAAAGCTGAATTTTCAGAAAATATTATTATTTTTTTTTTTTTATGTAAATGGCATCCAGAAAATTACAACAGTGTTTTAGTGACACATTAAAATAAAAAGAAATTAAAAATCTGGTTTTGAGAATAAACTCACAGCATTACAAAAATAAAATATTAATGTTTTGATTAATCGTCTGACTTTGCTGTTCTCCACCACATGAAATTGATGTTACTTTCCCTTCTAATTTAATCTTGTAAGGCTATGAAATCAATCTATTTTTTTAACAAAATGTTACTACATTAATCCTGCAATGTTATGACTTTATTCTCATAAAAGTCTTACTAAGAGATTATTCTAAAAACGTTATGACTTCTCTAAATTTTCCTTATTATTTTAATGTGGCACTTAAGCACTGACACACAAAATATTAAAAAACAAATTCCTGTTCGTATCAAAACAAAACCAGGAGTCATTTTTTCTCTCTAAACGATCTCTGCTTCCAGCCCACTATAGACTGAGTCATCACTCCTTTCATAACACTCAAAGTTACACTTAAACAGACATGAAGGTCAACATCAGAGAACTGTTTGATTGAAATTTACTAATATTTCAATGCCTGCACTGACTCAGTTCAACATCTTGATGGACTGGATTGAATTGCACTGGACTCCAACCCTGCTGGCAGGCGTATGCATGGTGACATTTTACTCATAAAGCACAGTGTCTCTTGTGCTTGCATCTCTGTCTCACACTTTCATGACCTCAAAATCCTCAGAGAGGCAAAGCACCAGCAGCTGATCTGAGCTCAAACCGCCTGCGGAAAGCCGGTCCGTCTCCAGGCAACGGCGCGATGCTCTGCCGCTTTCCTTACGGCCCAGGGACCGTTCGTCTCCGAAGCCTATCAGCTAACCGCTAAACTGCTCCTTTTCACTGCCGCAACCGCTCCGACATTCGCAGAGCCATTTCCATCTCGCGGTCTCCGGGCACCGCTCTAGCTTAGTCGCAAATGTCCCAGCGTAAGGAGCTGGAAATGAAGTGAGTCGCTCGACTAAACTTCACAGCAAGACTCATTCAAAGTCGATGCAAGAGAATAGAAGTGTATTTCACTCACCGCCTGATAATGACTCTCTCCCGCCTGCCAAAGTCCCACTGGAGAGTCATAACCTCAACTTGTTTCCCAGCTCTGAGTTCCTACATCTTATAAGTTGCAAACATCCATTAAACAGCAGCTCTGGTTAATGGATGCAGCGCTGCTGTGTGTGTTTGCTAGAATGCACCCAGTGGTATTGAAATACAAGGACTTTCTTAAACCTGTTTTAGGCCTAGAAAGGGAAAATTACCTTAAAATGCATATTTGCAATTTAATTTAAAGATAAATAATCTAGTTTTCCCCAGGAGTTCATTACACATGGCTGTAGCAACCATCTATAACCATTTAAAAACCTTAAAATAAAGATTATTTTAAAGCATGTTGTACTCGCTCAAAAATGAAGAATCTGTCTTTAATTATTCCCCCTAATGTCATTCCAAATCCATAAGACCTTTCATCTTCGGAACACAAATTAAGATATTTTTGATGAATTACGAGAGCTTTCTGACGCTGCATAGACAGCAATGCAACTACCACGTTCAAGGTCCAGAAAGGCAGTAAGGACATCGATAAAATGTCCATGTGACATCAGTGGTTCAACCGTAATTTTATGAAGCAACAAGAGTTTTTGTTTTGCGCCAAGACCAAAAATGACGACTTTAGTCAACAATTTATTCCTTAAAATTAAGGTTAAACCACTGATGTCACATGCAGGGTCAGAAAGTTCTCGGATTTCATCAAAAATATCTTAATTTGTGCTCCGAAGATGAACAAAGCTTAACATAAGGGTGAATAATTAATGACAGAATTTTCATTTTTGGGTGAACTAACCTTTTAAACCTGTTAATTTTTTGTGGAACAAAAATGAGAATTTCCCAAATTTTTAAACAGATCTTTGAACAACATCCCTAGTGAGCTGTCGAGCCCAAAAAAGGACAAGAAGAACACCAAAAAAAAGCATATGATAAACCTGTGTATGGAAAACAGCGAATTTTAGATGGTTCTATTCTGTAATAAGGTATCTGAAGGAAATTTGCTCTAGTGCAAAAAAAAGTCTGTAAAAGTAAAAAAATAAATAAATAAAAATATTTTTTTTGTTTTGTTAAAAAACTGTATTGTTCAATGTTGATTTTCGGTGTTTCTTTAAAGACGTCTCTTTCAAGTCTCAATTTATTGGTAAAAAAAATATATAGTAAAATCAGTAATATTTGGAAATATTATTACAATTTTAAATAATTGTTTTCTATTTGAATATATTGTAAAATGTAATTTATTTCTGTGATGCAATGCTGAATTTTCAGCATCATTACTGCAGTCTTCAGTGTCACATGATCCTTCAGAAATCATTCTAATATGCTGATTTGATGCTCAAGAAACATTTCTTCTTATTATTATTAGTAGTAGTAGTATTACTACTATCAATGTTGAAAATAAACGTTCTGCTTGATATTTTTGTGCAAACCATGACATTTTTTTTAGGATTCTTTCATAAATAGAACGTTTAAAAAAGCATTTATTTAACATAGAAACATTTTAAATAAATATTTTTAAAAGCATTTATTTAAAAAAAAAATAGAAAATAGTTCAAAAGTCTGGAGTCAATGGGATTTTTCAGTGTTTTTTTAAAGAAGTCTCTTTCAAGACATTTATTTTATTATCATTCTAATATGCTGATTTGATGCTCAAGAAACATTTATTATTAATATTATTATTATTATTATTATTATCAATGTTGAAAAAAGCTATTTATTATTTTTGTTGAAAATAATATTTTTATGCAAACCATGATGCTTTTTTTTTAGGATTCTTTGATAAATAGAAAGTAAAAAAAAAAAGCATTTATTTAAAACAGAGATCTTTTGCAACAATGCATAAGTCTTTACTGTTGCATTTGATCAGCCTAATGAATGCTTGCTGAATGAAAGTAATAATTTCTTTAAAAAAAACAAAAACAAAAAAAACTTTGAACATAAGTGTCTGTAATAAAGAAAAAGGGAAATAAAGATTATAAAAGTTTAAATCTGACAAAAATAAAGTAGAAAATGTTATTGGGCTGTCATCATATATCATGCCACAACTATAAAGTTATTTAAAATAATACGATTTTGCAACTTTCAAACCTCTTTCTAGTCTGGGAGGGGTGTTTTGGGTGTTTTGAGTTCTGAAAGTACATCTACACATAGTTTTATTTTAAAGGAAAATGAAAAATGATGTTGTTCTATGATAGATTGACTTTAAAGTGACTGCATCAGTTGTGCGACATTTCTACGACAGCCGGGATGAATGAAAACCTTCACAGACCTAAATGAAACAGCTTTTTAATGAACACAGAGGCCTGGGAAACTGTAGCCCGTTTATGAATGTGACAAAAAAATCATCAAAGAGAGGCTGTCTGTGCATGCTCCAACTAAAACAGCCTTCCCCCAAACAGATATTATGAACAAGCTGGCATTTACAGTCTGACACCTTGCCAGCTTTCTCTCGCTCTCTCTCTTCTTCTCAGCAGCAGCACACATATGCTCTCCGAGCCGCACGCCACCGTTTGAAGCGCTCAACTTAATCCGCCCATAATCCCTCACACAGAAAAAGCTAATCAAAGCAAAAACTATGGAGAGACACCCATGTTGCAGAAGGCATGAAATTGAAAGAACAACTGAGATAGACCTTTAAAGGAATAGCTCACTAAAAAAATGACAATTTGCTGACCATTAGGCCATCCAAGATGTAGATGAGCTTGTTTCTTCATCAGAACAGATTTGGAGAAATTTAGCATTACAAACTTGCTCACTGATGGATCCTTTGCAGTGAATGGGTGTTGTCAGAATGAGAGTCCAAACAGCTGATAAAAATATCACAATAATCCACAAGTAATCCACACCACTCCAGTCCATCAATTAATATCTTGAAATGCAAAAAGCTGCATATTTGTAAGAAACAAATCCATTATTAAGACGTTTTTAACTTCAAACCGTTGCTTTCTCCATCCATAATACTGTCTTCTCCAGTGAAAAAGTCTGAATCAGGTGAGAAATATGCACATATCAAGCTCTGTTTACAAGCAAAACAGTTCTAAACAAATATGTTGTTGGATTTTGATGTGAGAGGATGACAGGGGATGGTCTTTGTGTTGTTATGGATTCTAAACTCATAATTTGGTGATAAACAACAGTTTAAAGTTAAACTGTTAAACACCTAGAAATAAACATTCGCTGAAAGGTTACACACTTTCAGGCCATCCAAAATGTAGATGAGTTTGTTTCCTCATCAGATTTCAGAAATGAAGCAATACATCACTTGCTCCCCAACAGATCCTCTGCAGTGAATGGGTGCCGTCAGAATGAGAGTCCAAACAGCTGACAAAAACATCACAATAATCCACAAGAAATTGACTCCAATCCATCAATTAATGTCATGTGAAGTCAAAAGCTGCATATTTGCAAGAAACAAATCCATCAATAAGATGTTTTAAACTTCAAGCCGTTGCTTTAGACTACTGCTTTCTCCAGTAAAAAAGTCTCAATCAGGTGAGAAATATGCACAGATCAAGCACTATTTACAAGCAAAAACAATCCTCTACAGTGAATGGGTGCCGTCAGAATGAGTGTCCAAACAGCCGATACACTGTAAAAAAAACAACTGAAAAGTTGTTTAAACTTAAAAAAGTAAGTTCGTGCCTTAAAAGTTTAAGTTCACTGAACTCAAATATCCACGTTTTCATGTAGTACAACTTAACGTTTCATTCTGACTAATCTTAAAATTGTAAGGCAGCACAAACAATTACTTTAAGTTGAAACAACTTTACAGTGTAAAAACATCACTTTTTCACTGGAGAAAGCACATGTTAAAAAATATCTTGTTAACCCCAATAGCCTTGTGGGCAGCACACCGACATATGGTGCAGTTGCGCCTCGGGTGTCCCGAGATCGAATTCTGCCTCGTGGACCTTTCCCGATCCCCCCCTCCCACTCACTTCCTGTCTCGTCTCCACTGTCCTAAGTAAAATGGAAGAAAAATAATATCTTAATGATGGATTTGTTTCTTACAAACATCCAGCTCTTCACTTCACAAGATGTTAATTTTTGGACTGGAGTGGTGTGAATTACTTGTGGATTATTGTGATGTTTTTATCAGCTATTTGGACTCTCATTCTGACGGCACCCATTCACTGCAAAGGACCCACTGGTGAGCAAGTGATGTATGGCTGCATTTGATGAAGAAACAAACTCATCTACATCTTGGATGACCTGAAAGTGAGTAACCTTTCAGCAAATGTTCATTTTTAGCTGAACTATTCCTTAATTGTCCATCGGCGTTGTAACCAGCGTCCTCTGGTACGGCTGAAAAGCATTATGGACAAAACGCTCCTCAGATGCTGACATTTCTGTGTGTTTAATCCTGTTTAATGAGGCTAAATTTAGCCAGTGTGTTCCACTGTGAAGGTGACTAGTCCCCACAGGAGGTCTTTAAAACATTCGAGGGGACCGAATGCATGTCCCTGCTGTCATTTATGGCTTATAGGCTGATGTTCATATTAGGTTTCCACCTTTAAAGCGAGAAGGAAAAAATATTTCTTGCCTATAACAAGTACCATTGATTTTTACAGCTGTCCATTCCGAGTGCGGAAAATCCGCTTTAATTATGACAATGGTAGGTGGAAGTGACTTCGCAACACTTCATAAATATTGGCTGCGCACAATATCACATTTACAATGAGTATTTCACACCGTAAACGCAGAAAATAAACAGGAAGTACTAGGTGCTAAATGCTTTTGATATTCTGAAGTTTCACACAGCCGCAGCAGTTTGCCAGGAGAATAAGGAGGAAGCAGATGGTGAACTGCATTTAGCAATCACCTCCCTCCAGCCCCGAGACCAGACACACGCTGCTTTTACTGGCACCTGCGTGTTTACCGCACTGACGTAATGAGGTTTATCTGTTCATTCAACTATCCATTCATCAATCTGGCAGTCCATCCCTCCGTCATCCACAGTGCACTCCATCAATCTGTCCGTCCTTTCATCCATCCGTTCATCCAAAACTACCCATATATAAAACATACAAAGAGTACTAGGTAGATTACTTACAACTTGTACTTTATTACTGATTACAAATTACACAATGAAAATTATAGTTACAATCTATGAGACAGATAATGTATTCTGATGAGTTTTTGATTGCTTTTAGATTATTCAGAACTTGTTTGTCACAGTTTTGGATTTGAATAATTTAACCAATTTCAGCTTCAACATTTTTTAATTTATACAAGAATATATTTTAAATTAGCTGAAATGACAGCTAATTGATTATACTTAAAATGTTTAAAAGGTTTTTTGCATTTTTTGCTTATTTATAAATGTATTTTATGTGAAATGTTTTATGTAAAAATCTTTTTTTTATAGAAATATACAATAAAATATACAATGTTTAAAAAAAATACAATAAAATGTTTTTT
The DNA here is from genome assembly GCA_012976165.1 of Labeo catla. Classification (NCBI taxonomy): domain Eukaryota; kingdom Metazoa; phylum Chordata; class Actinopteri; order Cypriniformes; family Cyprinidae; genus Labeo; species Labeo catla. The sequence goes on from VONZ01000315.1 coordinate 668,428, forward strand.
TTACAACAGACTAAAGAAGAACTCTAAAGAAATTTTTATGTTGAATTAGGTGAAAATTTCTATCCTATTCTATTCAACACAAATTTTCTTGCTTTAAAGTAAGGGGAAAATAACTATAAATGAAGCATGGGAAAATGTAACTACACTATATTGGATCAATGCAAAGAAGACAATTAAAATACCAGGAACTTATAAGAAAGTATCAGTCACTATTATAGAGAGAAAAAAAAGTGACACTAATAAATACAATAGACTAATAAATTCATTAATTAAAAGATTTATAAATATAATTAATAAATAATTAATAGTTACTTTATATAGTTATTAATTATACAATATATATTTTTTAATTTAGTAAGTTTTATATATATTATATACTTTTTTTTATTTTATACTAGTAAACATAAATAGTGTGGTATGTAACAATAAAATAAAATAAAATAAAATAAAATAAAAATATTATGCCATGATTTCCCAAACTGGATTTTGCTACAGAAATGCAGACTTTTTGGGGATGAAAAGCTATTAATTTAATTAAATCATAATGTAAAATTTAGGGAAAAAATAAATAATTTTAATATAAAAACAACACAACACTTGAACATCAAAAATGATTACCTGCATGTCAATATTTTATGTCAAAGGGATTCAGCTGCCAAAGTTATTATAAAAGTACATTTTTGTACACTTTTAAATAAATAACATTTTAACATACATTAAACAGAAATTAGATATAAATTAAATTAAATTAAATTAAATTAAATAAACACAGTATTACTTTTTTTTACTGTATTTTTGAATAAAGAAAGAATAAATCCATCCCGGGTGAGCAAGGAAACTTTTTTTTGTAATATAAGTAAAAATAGTGGAGAAAAAAAAACAACATACATATATATATATATATATATATATATACACATATATATATATATATATATATATATATATAAAAAATTATGCCACATCCATATATTAAAAACATACGTGGTAACTTTTTGAGGTTGTTCTTAGAATTGCTGGGAATATCCACGTCGTTCCAGACTCTCGAAGCAGAAATGAGTGTAGTTAGACTGTCTATGAATTTCCCCTTTGGGATCAATAAACTTCATCCATTAATCTTGCATAAAGGCTGCATTCATCTAGACTTAGTTAAAGCAGTCAGATAAACATGTCTATTTCAAGAAGAGTGAAAAGGTCTTAAAGACGTCTGTTTCATGAAAAACATTCCCTGCTCTGACTGTCAGGGGTGTAATGCGCTTTAATCTGATAGAAAGATAAACATTAAGTCTTTGGTTAACAAAAAAACAACCAAAACATTTGGCAAGAAAACAAAAAAACAAATCAACTTCTCTGATTACTTCTTCAGAAACATAAACCACAGACAGAGTGACATTCAAAGGATCCGTCAGGATCCGGAGATGAAGGAAAGCTAGAAGGAACTGAGATCATCGACACACATAGAGAGTGAATGCCAGGATAACTGAGACTGACTGCAGTCTTATCACAGCCAGACACCACTGTAAACAAATCCATCATATCCTGTTTAAGAGGAGCACGAGCTGTAATACAGCATTACAGATGATGGGAACAATCTGTAGGAGATCCACAAGCTGACATTTTTCCTGCATAATGTTCTTCATGACCTGAAAGTTTCCTCAAACTCATTTGATTCTGAGACGGATTTACTCTTTTAAAGTAAGAGTTTAACATATGTAAACCAACTATAAATGAAGCATGGGAAAATGTAAGTACGCTATATTTGATCGATGCAAAGAAAACAAAAGTAACTTAGAAGTATTAAAGGTACAGTTGAAAAATCTAATTGTGATAACGGAAATTGGTATGTAACTAACAATACTCTAATAAATTCATTAATTAAAAATATATAATTATAAATAATTAATTATTACTTCCTAATTAACTATAAATGATCATAAATTAATACAATTGTATTAATAATTGAAAAATTGCTGTATTAATTACATTTTTATTTTACATTAAGTAAATAAATATATAAATAGTTCAGTAATAAATAAACAGTGTAAAATAAAGACAAATACATAAATTACAAAAAAAAATAATAAATAAATGTGTGTAAAAAGAAATTAATGAATGAATAAATATTTCCCATTTAAATATGTCATTTAATACATTTTTGTGAACACTAAATGATTACATATTTTTAAGATTACATAGTTGTTATGCACACTTTTACAATAAATACATTAAAATAGAAAGCAGTTCATTTAAATTGTAATAACATTTTACAGTATTATTGGTTCACTGTACTTCTGAATAAATATTGTAACTAAATCCATCCTGAATAAAAAAAAACTAAAAATGTGAAAAATCAAGAAAATAAACAAACAAACAAACAAACAAACAATATTTTCAATTTAAAGGTCATTTAATACATTTAACATTAAAAAACATTAAATATTTTGTTTTTATGTACACTTTTGAATAAAAACACTTTAAAATATATTAAAATAGAAAAAAAAGTGTTTTACTGTTTTTGAATAAATATTAACCAAATCTACCCCAAATAAAAATAAATAAAAATGTGAAAAATCAAGAAAGAAAGAAAATAAATAAATAAATTAATTAATATTTTCCATTTAAAGAGGTCATTTAATATATTTAACACTAAAAAAGATTACATTTCTTTATGTACACTTTTAAATGAAATATATATATATATACACACAGACAAACAATATTTTCAATTTATTTAATACATTAAACATTAAAAACATTAAATATTTTGTTTTTGATGTACACTTTTGAATAAAAACACTTTAAAATATATTAAAATAGAAAAAAAAGTGTTACTGTTTTGCTGTTTTTGATCCACCCCGAATAAAAAAAAAAATGTGAAAAAAGAAGAAAGAATTTTTATGTACATTTTTATGTACACACAAAAAAAAAATATATATATATATATATATATATATATTTTACTGTATTTTTAATAAATACTTAAATAAATAAATAAAAATGTGAAAAATCAAGGGGAAAAAAGAATGAATGAACAAATAAATAAATAAAAAAAATTAATACATTTCCTTTTAGTCATTTTATCATTTATCATTTTATTTGTGTTGTCATGTACGATACAATACGATACGATACGATACAATAGACTTTTTTGTCACCTTAAGGGAACTTTTACTTGGGCTTAGTGTATACTGCATATACAAATCACATATAAATAGCTGAATCACATATATCACACTTACCATACAGGGGAGCAAGAATATTGCACTAATAGTTGCTTCTTAACCCATAAAACAAATAAAACATCATAACCAGCAGATAATGTGTTGATGTAATTCTCTGTCTGACACTAGGAAGTTATAGTTTTAGTTTTCAAGTTCATAATTATATTTTCCAGGTGTTCAGTTTGAAAAAATGTGACTGGGTTTTTATAAACGTAACACCAAGTCACGGTGTAAACAAAGAAGAATGATTCACGCTACTAATGTGAACAGCATTCTGCAGGAAAAATCACAATGGCACATTAACAACAACAATAACAGTGTAAAAACGCACAAAGCCACTCATTTTTAACAGCAACACTAGCTTACAATCAAATTGAGTAATAAAACACATTAAACCGGCAATAACGCTTGCATGTTTTGTTCCAATTCTCTCGACGAGTAAAAATGATTGATGATTTTCTCAAATGCATTTATAGACTCCCGTGTGAAAGGAAAATCTGCTGAATTCTGGAGGTGAGAACGGAGGACGCATTTGTCATTGCACCGCAAACAGTGGCGTCTGAAACGCTCCATTTACAGCACAAATCAACAGCAGCAGCAGCCTCAGCATCCGTTTAAAGGTTAAAAAGAAGCAAACCCAAAGAACAGGAAAGAAAGAGAGAGAGAATGATGTCTGGGCCGGGGAAACTTCGTGAGGTCAGCAGTGCTGAAAAAGGCAGTGTTATCAACAAACGCACCGCTGCTGCTCTTTGCAAAGGGCTGGAAGATAGAGGCTGAGGTTAAGCTACGGCTCGCTGGCACACGCAGACGTGCTGGAAAAAGCCTGACTCCTAACAGATTCCTGCTAATGCGTCCATGCATGAGTGCTGGACCTTTCTAGAGAGTGGTGGGGCGCAATTCACTGCCTAGTTTAGTGGTAAATACACAGGGAGTGCTTTGTCCCATTGTTAAAATATTTTTATCTAACAAAAAACACACAAAAAATACCCACAACGTGCCATAAAAAAGCTTTCATTTGTTGCTTACTGTATTAGCTCACTAGAAATGTTTGAAATGAACTCATCTTTGTTGCATTTTTATTCATGTAAATGTTTTTCCCATTTATTGTTGATTAAAATTACTCTTTACCACAAAAATGTTAGTAACTAGTAATAAAATATATTTGAAATATTTTTGTGAAAAAGCATAATAATTGTATTAAACAATAATAAAAGAAAACTATTTGATACATTTTAGGTGTTAAATACATTTTTATAACATTTGTTTTTTTTTTTTTTGTTTGAAGTTTTACATTCATTAATACTGTAAAAAAAAATTAAAAACCATTTTAAGATCAATTTCTGATGAGTTCTACTTCAGTCTGTCAATATGAAAGTTCGGTCTTTTTATATGAAAGTTTATATTTTTTACAATATCTTACGTATTTATCTGATGTATTTATTTCATATAAAACATTTTAAATCTACATATATAAATAAAAATGTAATAATTCAATAAAGATAAAAATTCTAAGTTCAAGACTTTCCAAAACAATAGGACTTTTTGTAAAAAAAAAATATATATATATATATATATCTTTTAAAGATTTTTTATCATTATTATAGTTAACCAGTGAATCATAGAAATTACTTTACCTTATTTATATATGTACATTGTAATTTCAATTTTGTAACTTATTGTATTATATATATATATATATATATATATATATATTTACTTTTTTTACGTATTATTTTGGTGTATTTATTAGTAATTTCGTATCAAGAGCAGTTCTAAAATCTGCATATAAATTATGAAATTCAAAATCCATAAAAGTAAAAATTTAAAATTCAAAGACTTTCCAAGAACAATTATTGACAAAATATTTAAGACTTTTCTACTAGCTATCTTTTGTAGAGTTTTTGAAATGTTTATACTTGATTTACGTTTTATAGATTATTTGTATAGCTCAGTGAATCCACAGAACACTTTTCACCTTATTTATATATGCATTTATGTTTAGATTTTTTTTACAATTTATTCAATTTTTTTTTTCATAGGGATTTTAAAAATGCATATTTCTTAAAGTTTCCATGTCAATTATTCTGAATTCAGCTCAGGCTAGGCAATTTATATATATATATATATATATTAAAACAAACATTAAAAAATAAACATTAAAATGAAACAAAATTATAAAAAAATACATATGAATGATAAATAACACTTTTATTACAAGATATTCTTAACATTTATATAAAAAAAGTCATCAAAAATGGGTCAAAAGCACGCTTCAGAATGGCACTATATTTTTACCAGCTAGAATGAAGCTGCACGATGCACAAAACAAATGATACCAGAAGTTTGCTGCACGACCTTGTAACTGTGCAATCAAGTACACCAGTGTTTGTATGCCAGTGTCTAAATTTGTACTGATTCCCAACATGAAGAATGAAGCGATGTAATGAGACATAGCCGACACCTCATCACTCGTCAAAAAGACAGGACAGGAAATTCAAATCAGAGGTTAATGTACAGATGTCAGCTTATGCAATTCTCCAAGGCCCCCGGCTTCAATGGGCCGACATTAGCATAGACCGCAGGGCTCGAGGGGGGAGACTGATGACCAGAGTAGATGCGGTTTTAAACCCCAGGAGACCTGCCATCGGCAAAATGAATTGGTAACCAGAACGGAGGCCGAATCAATGCAGTGGGCACTAGCATTAGAGCTTCAAAAACACACAGAGAGAGCGAGAGAGACTTGATTAAATGCTCTGATTACAAACCACCTGCACATTAAAACACATCAGACCCATGAAAATGATTAATGAGCACATAGCAAACACATTACCGGCCAATCAAATGGCAGCTTGGATGGAGGGGGTTATGGGAATATTATATATTTTTTAATGTAAAAGTCAATTTCCTGATTCTAGGTGTTATTTTTTGGTTTCTTACTGGATCAATTCAATATTAAGTAATAGTGATACTATAGCAAACATTGCATACTATAAAAAGAATAGTTCATCCAAAATGAAAGTATACTGAAAATTGAATCACCCCCAAATTTGGAGAAATGTAGCATTACACCAATTGCTCACCAATGGATAATGAATGGGTGCCGTCAGAATGCAAACATCTGATAAAAACATCACAATAATCCACAAGTAATCCACACCACCCCAGTCTATCAGTTAACATCTTCCAAAGCAAAAACTGCATATTTGTAAAAATATAATTTGAAACAAATCTATCGTTAAGACATTTTTAACTTTACACACATGCTTTCTGCAGTGAAAAAGCAAAATATGCACAGATCAAGCACTGTTTACAAGTGAAAACAGTCCAGCAAACACATTACCGGCCAATCAAATGGCAGCTTGGGTGGAGGGGGTTGTGGAACTATTATTATTTTTTTTATTTTTTTTATGCAAAAGTCAATTACATGATTCTAGGGTGTTGTTGCATTGCTATAAGGCGGCTCAGTTCAATTTTAAGTAATAGTGATACTCTAGTAAACATTATATACTATTAAAAGAATAATTCACCCAAAAATTAAAGTTTGTTGAAAATGTAATCACCCTCAAGCCAAGATGTAGATGAGTTTGTTTCCTCATCAAATCTGGAGAAATGTAGCATTACATTCATTTCTCACCAATGGATAGTGAATGGGTGCCGTCAAAATTAGAGTTCAAACGGCTGATAAAAACATCACAATAATCCACAAGTAATCCACAGCACTCCAGTCCATCAAGCAACATCTTCTGAAGCAATAAGCTTCATATTTGTAAGAAACAAATCCATTATTAAGACATTTTTTACTTTACACACGTGTTTTCTCCAGTGATACAGTCATTTTGGCTGAATCAGGAGCGAAATATGCACAGATCAAGCAGAGTTTACAAGTGAAAACAAATCTGTTGGTGGATTTTTATGTGAGAAAACAACAGTGGATACACTTTTTTTATTATTATTACTGGAGGAAGCGTTATTATGGATTACGGACTCTTAAAGTTAAAATTGGCTTAAAGTTAAAATGCCTTAATGATAGATTTGTTTCTACAAATATGCAGCTTTTGGCTTCACAAGATGTTAATTGATGGACTGTAGTGGTGTGGATAACTTTTGGATTATTGTAATGTTTTTATCAGCTGTTTGGACTCTCATTCTGACGGCACCCATTCACTGCAGAGGATCCATTGGTGAGCAAGTGATGCAATGCTACATTTCTCCAAATCTGCTCTGATGAAGAAACAAACTCATCTACATCATGGATGGCCTGAAAGTGAGTAAAATTTAATTTTGGTGTGAATGATTCCCTTAAATTCAGGGAAATTTTATATGCTGTAAATGCAGCTGGATGATGAAGGTGATTCGCATAAATTATTAATCGATAAATGATCAAACATGGCATAATTAGCAGTTCATGTGGCCTAAGATGCCTCACAACAAGCGATGTGTTGAAGACAGGCTGCATTTTTCCCATCAAGGCTATAATAAAAAGTATCAAGAGGCGGGCAGCGGACCAGATTGCACAAAAAGCCTGATTTAATCATATAAATGGCTTTTCTTATAATGAATTTGGTTTAGATGAAATGAATGGGTCTATATGGGGTCTTTCAATGACATTTCTCTTTCAATTAGATGGAGGTTTGATATTCACTAAGTCTCCTGTGAGATACGCGTTAGATTGCTGCAAAACCATCTAGCAATTCCAAGGTTAAGTCTATCTCTTCTGTGATTTTCAGATGAATATGGACCGCGTTGTGCTGACCTTGTTTAAAAACGAACAGATAAAAAAAAAAATCAATTTATGTAATATCTATCTATCTATATACATATATATATATATATATGTAATGAGTATATATATATACAGTTTAAGTCAAAAGTTTACATACACTTTGCAGAATCTGCAAAGTGTTACTTATTTTATGCATGTTATTTTTTATTTAGTACTGACCTGAATAAGATATTTCACATAAAAGACATTTACATACAGTTCACAAGAAAAAATAATAGTTGAATTTATAAAAATGACCCTATTCAGAAGTTTACATACACTTAAGTTTACATTTTTTAATACTGTGTTGTTATCTGAATGATCCACAGCTGTGTTTTTTGTTTAGTGATAGTTGTTCATGAGTCCCTTGTTTGTCCTGAACAGTTAAACTGCCTGCTGTTCTTCAGAGAAAACCTTCAGGTCCCACAAATTTTTTGGTTTTTCAGCATTTTTGTGTATTTGAACCCTTTCTAACAACGACTGTATGATTTTGAGATCCATCTTTTTACACTGAGGGACTCATATGCAACTATTACAGAAGGTTCAAACGCTCACTGATGCTTCAGAAGGAAAAACAATGCATTAAGAGCTGGGGTTGAAAACTTTTGAACAGTATGAAGATGTGTACATTTTCTTATTTTGCCTAAACATCTTTTTTTTTCCATTTAGTACTGCCCTTCAGAAGCTACAGAAGGTACTTACATGTTTCCCAGAAGACAAAATAAGTTGAATTTACCCTGATCTTCAAATTCAAAAGTTTTCACCCCCGGCTCTTAATGCATTGTTTCATTCTGTAGCATCAGTGAGCGTTTGAACCTTCTGTAATAACTACATATGAGTCCCTCAGTTGTCCTCAGTGTATTTTGCATTTTGCATCATGCATTTTGTATGATCCCTCTTATTTTGGTAAAATAATTAACATTTTGCAGATTCTGCAAGGTGTATGTAAACTTTTGATTTCAACTGTATTTATTTGGTTTGAGCAGCCATATGTAAACAGACCACAGTTTCAAAAAAATATAAGGAGAAAACCTGGTTTCAACATTGAAGGACTGGAGTAATGATGCTGAAAATGTAGCTTTGCATCACAGGAATAAATTACATTTTAAAATATATTCAATTGGAAAACAGTTATTTTAAATTGCAATAATATTTCAGAATTTAATATATTTCACTGTATTTTTAATCAAATAAATGAAGCCTTGGTGAGCAGAAACTTCTGAACAGCACTGTATATTATATATATAATGAATGTTTTTGCCATTTAACTTTAACTTTGCTAATAAGTTGACCTCAGGTAAATTAAAAAAAAAAAATTAAATGTGCCATATGACGTCTTAAAATATCAAATAGCAGTTTACGCTCTGGTGCCTGTTGTTTACAAGAGACTGAATGTTATGGATGCGCCTGCTTTGTCCTACAGTGTTGGTTTTGCCATTTAAAATGAGAATAAATTGCAAGCTGTCTGTTTGCAGAGTTGACTGCTCCTGACAGATTTCCCATCATGCACCACAGGGAGAAAAGAAAAGAATGAAGCAATGCTAAACACCCAAGAAAAAAAAGAGAACAAAAAGACTGTGAGCGAGAGAAAGGTAGACAGTTATTTTGGCAATCATCTTCTCTAAAATCACATCGTGCTCTTTCCCTAAGAGATGTTCCTGCGTTCCTCGCCACTTAAACAACATCACACACTTCTGAAAGTCTTAATTCCTCTCACTTTATTCTTCCTCATTGGGGGGGGGTCACGAAGCTAAACGTTCCTGCGACATCTGACAACGCGAAGATGAATTTCAAGACGTTTCTTTTCAAAGGCCCATTCAGCCAGCTCTCATTAATCAAGTTATGGCTTCAGAACTGACACTGGAATCAAAGCGACCCGAGTTAGTTTTCGCCTCTTTCTTTTCCTCTGCCATGTGCGCTCTGAAGAATAACCCCCCGCCGCCTGCATGTCTGGTGTCTCGGGGAGCAGGTCAGGGGATTGATGCCCCTCTCCAGCCGAGCTTGTGTGATCTACTTCTTCGCAGATACTGCCACATTGCAGGCGCTTTTCAAAGGGGCATTACCCACTTTCTAAAAGGCGTACAATAGCATGGTGGGACATCCAGCATTCCGCATGTCCATGTCATAACTGGGTGATGGAGCTGCTCTCAGCGTGCGTTAACAGATCACGAGCCACTGCGGGGAAAACAACTCTGAATTTTTAAGAACTTTACAGTATTTGACAGAGAAAACATTAATATTAAAACATCATATTATAGCATACTGTCATTGAACACTGTCCCAGGCTTACATTTAAACATTCTGATGCCCCACATTCAATAAAAATCATAAATTGCATTTCCTAGATAGAAATGGGAATAACAGAAAGTAATTGGAGACTACTGCCAAAGTCTTTCAGCATTGTAGATTTTTTTCTCCTGAGAAAAAGAACCCATTAATTAAATGTTTCTCCTCTGGAGTTTCAAAAGAAATTCCTTAGAAACAGAAAATATTTATTTATTTAAAAAACTAAAATAAAATTGATATGTACGCAAGTATATATCATTTTTGCATCTAAAAATCAATAAGTATGTACTAGAAATTCCTTACAAACAGAAAACATTTATTTATTTTAAATAAAACATTAATAAAAATGTATATGTAGACATATATATATTTTTACATCTAAAAATTGATATGTACTAGAAATTCCTTACAAACAGAAAATATTTATTTATATTTATTTATTTTATTTAAAAAAAACTATAAAAATTTGTATGTACATATGTATATATAATTTTACATCTAAAAATCAATAAATATGTATTAGAAATTCCTTACAAACAGAAAACATTTATTTATATTTATTTATTTATTTTATAAAACCTTAATTAAAATCGATATGCACAGATATATAATTTTACCTCTAAAAATGGATATGTACTAGAAATTCCTTACAAACAGAAAAATATTTATTTATATTTATTTATTTATTTTACAAAAAAACATTAATAAAAATTGGTATGTGCATATGTATATATAATTTTGCATCTAAAAATTTATATGTACTAAAAATTTCTTGGAAACAGAAAATATTTATTAATTTTTTTTATATAAAACAATAAAAATCGATATGTACATATATATAATTTTTACATCTAAAAATGGATATGTACTAGAAATTGCTTACAAACAAAAAATTATTTATATGTATTTATTTATTTTATTAAAAAAAACAATAAAAATTTGTATGTACATATGTATATATAATTTTACATCTAAAAATCAATATGTACTAGAAATTCCTTACAAACAGAAAACATTTATTTATTTTAAATAAAACATTAATAAAAACGTATATATGTACACACATATATATAATTTTTACACCTAAAAATTGGTATGTACTAGAAATTCCTTACAAACAGAAAATATTTATTTATATTTATTTATTTATTTTATAAAAAACAATAAAAATGTTTATCTACACATGTAAATACCATTTTTACATCTAAAAATGGATAAGTATGTACTATAAATTCCTTACAAACAGAAAACATTTATTTATATTTATTTATTTATTTTATAAAAAACATTAATAAAAATTTGTATGTACATATGTATATATATAGTTTTGCATCTAAAAATGTATATGTACTAGAAATTTCTTAGAAACAGAAAATATTTATTTATTTGTTTGTTTATTTTTTTATATAAAACATTAATAAAAATCAATATGTACATATATAATTTTTACATCTAAAAATGGATAAGTATGTACTAGAAATTTCTTAGAAACAGAAAATATTTATTTATATTTATTTATTTATTTTATAAAAAAAACAATAAAAATTGATATGTACATACAAATATATAATTTTTACATCTAAAAATTTACATCTTTAAAAATTAAAGTACGTACTAGAAATTCCAAACAGAAAACATTTATTTCTTTATTTATTATTTATTTTAAATAAATCATTAATAAAAAAAATTGATATGTGCATACGTATATATAATTTTTACATCTAAAAATTGATAAGTATGTACTAGAAATTCCTTAGAAACAGAAAATATGTATTTATTCGTTTATTTGTTTTAAATAAAACATTAATAATTTTACATCCAAAAATTGACAAGTATTTACTGGAAATTATTTAGAAACAGAATTTATTTATTTATCTATCTATCCATCTAGAGCTATGATTTTTGTAGTTCCACACTTACAAAGTCTTTATTAATAATTTCAGATTAAATGTGTTTGTTGTCTATTTGTGTTTATATGTTCATAATTGTCTTTTTTCTGTTTTGCTTTTTTGTAATGATTGTGATAATTGTTTGGACCCCTTTGAAAACAAGCATTTTTATATTATGTTTTTATGCCTAAAATCCCTAATTAAAAAAAAAAAATACATATTTGTTTTCTTTGTCAGTTTGTGTTTATTTGTTTGTTTGATTATTTCTTAGTTTATTTATTCATTCATTCTCTTAAGCTATGCAATAAAAACCTCTGAGAATAACGTTTTCCTTTGGGACGCCTTGTTTTTGTCCCACTCCATGTATCTACAGTCAGCATCACCCTAAACAAACTCCCTGCCATGCATTTCAATAAACCGCATGAATGCAAATTCCAATATGTATAAGATAGACTAAAATCATTCCATTTCACTTTTTAGCAGTGAAATCCATCCAGAAATGCCACACACAGTATGAACAGTCATATATAAACAGCCAAGAAACGTCCTGATAGGTGAAACCCCAAAAACACAATTTGAAACCTGCGGTTTTGGATACGCCGATGTCAATGGAGCCATGCTGGGAAGTCGGGCGAGGGAGTAATATTCTGTTTCGCATCAGTGCTAGCACTCGGTTACTTTTAACAGCATTTTATTTGTTTACCCAGTGCCCGCCAGCCGCACGGCATGAATTTATATTCCAATAAGAGGGAGGTGAGACTTACACAGGCTGTTACGGTCTCCTTGTTCACCACAAAACATTATGAGAGTGCTGCAAAACCCTCACTGGTCAGAATGTAATGTTCCTAAATGACAGTACATAATGCTAGGATGTGCTAAATGTAGATTATTGTGGGTTCTGCAAACAAACAGTGAAAAACACAGACCTACAGGGTTGCATAAAGCCAAGGTTATCTAAAGTACAAATAAAGAGATTGCGAGAGTTTTGGGAGGCTAATTCTAGAACATTGTGTGTTTAACCGCTGATGAAATTTAAGAGCTAATTGGTGGCTAACTGCTTTTAAATGAGCCCCTTATGACCAGTTGTGTCTATTTGATTTCACAGACCTGCACGCACTCTTTTATGCGGTGAGGCTTTGGGGAATACACATCGCTCACAACATGATACGTTTCAAGAGCGTCCTCTTATCTCCTGTGTTAATAGCCTGTCATAAACCCACACATCTTGAAAAAAATAAATACATAAACTTCATTTCAAGACATATTAAGATGTGTTCTCAGATAATGCTTTTCTCACACCATTAGTAAACAGCAAATGTAGTAAACTCTATGCTTAGATCAAGATGAAACGAAAATGAAGTAATAAAATACATTTTCTTTAACGCTTACTACTACTATTTTTTTTAAGAATTTGATCAAATTCTGTGTTTTAGCATTTCTAATTATTTGAATGCATACTTAATTTATTCAAAATTATTCTTAAAATAGCTTTATGAAAGGTTTTTTTTTACCCTCAGAAATTTTGTGTTGTGTATTTAAAATACATCAAATAAAGGCATTGAAGGAAATGAAGACAAAGGAAAATTTACTATTAAAATTAAAACATGGAAGAAATGTTGTGTGATTGTACCCTAAAAAATTATGTTTGTTTCATTTTAGTAGTAGTAGTAGTAATAGTAGTAATATATATCTGGTACAATGTCTTCAAGTTAAACCGGACTTTTATTTTGACGGGTTGCCGTGTCTACATTTCTGTGTATATGATATAACGCTAGTTTTCCTAAAATGGAACGGTCAAATCCTCATGAAGTGACTCTCAGCAGATACTGTTCATGTATTTATGTCCTCATTTAGTGAATCGACAGACGCTGAAATCACCGCGAGTGTCACGCACGGCTCAGTGTGCGTAGTAAACAATAGCGCTCATCTGCCCCATTCATTAAAACAGAGACACGCAGAACATGCAGGATTCACATTTAAATGGTATTTTTACAGCCTAATATTTACAGATATTAGTCCATATTGCGGTTTCAAACTTTGACAAATTTTGTGACATTCCGCGTTATTCAGTAAATTCCGTTTTTATGACTGGATTCCGTGATTCCGTCCGCGTTTTCCGCATCGCGGAAAACATAGGGCCCTAGTTACATTTATCATAATAGTCAGTAAAGGCATTTTTAATGTTTCAAAAAACTCTGAAAATAAAAATGAAAAAAATATTAGGCAGCTCAACTGTTTTCAATATTGCTAAAAATGTTTCTTGAGCAGCAAATCAGCATATTAGAATAATTTCTGAAGGATCATGTGACACTGAAGACTGGAGTAATGATGCTGAAAATTCAGGCTTGCATCAAAGGAATAAATTACATTTTAAAACATATTCAAATAGAAAACAGTTATTTTAAATTCTAATAATATTTCACAATATTACTGTATTTTTTGTCAAATTAATGCACCTTTGGTGAGCAGAATTTTGTGTATTATTATTCTGTCAAAATAAATTATCTTTGTCCTATATTTCTTGCATTATGTTACAGAGATTTGCTTTTCAAGTACATTTATATATATATATATATATATTTTAAATATAGTTTGTCCCATAATAACAATTCTGTCATTATTTACTCTTCTTCATATTGTTTCATAATATGTTTTACGAACATAAAAGACATTTTAAAACATATTTAGTGTTAAAAAAACTTTTGACTTGCAAATGTATAGGCAAAAAAGACTTACTACTAATGTTTTTTTTTAAGAATTTGATTATTTTATTCAGCAAGCAGATGTTAAATTGATCAAAACAGTCAGTAAAGGCATTTGTAATGTTTCAGAAAACTCAGAAAAAAAAATATTAGGCAGTGTAACTGTTTTTAATATTGCTAAAAAGTTATTCTTGAGCAAATCAGCATATTGTAATAATTTCTAAAGGATCATGGAAAATAAAAGAAGATATTTTAAAACATATTTAGTGTTCAAAAACCTTTGGAATACATTGGCTTGCAATATACAGACAAAATAATAATAATAATAATAACAATAATACTTTGCATTTGCACTTTTCAAATTATCTTCATGTGTAAAATGTGAGTTTAACGATCTTGCTTTTAGCACAAAACACTGAAAAAGAAAATGTTTTTGCAATGACAACACTGGTCACCAAACTAGCTACTGACTCATCTTGTACCAGCCAGAAACTATATACATATAGGCAATATACATAACATATAATACATAATCTAATTTACATCAAAAACTGTTCATGCTATATGTAGCATGTTTGTTTGGACAGTCATACAGATTTTTGGTCAAACCGCCCACCTCTACAAGAAACCATATAAAGCCAGCAAGCATTAGCCTTAATTATCCAGTAACGTTCACAGCAGATGCAAAGGTTTAGTTAACCATACTGGCCAAGCTTTTCTCACCCATTTTGTCATTCACAAGCCTAATTTGTTCAAAAATTAACTACCATCTTTCATTTCCTGTCAGGAAACCGCTAACAGCCAGTTCTGTGGATTCCCGTGCACTCTGTTGTTATGATATCACGGTTTTACTCGGTGACTGGCTTGAATTATCTGTGTCTGCGGAGCTTGTTAGCTCACATTCAGCTCGTTGTTAGCGGCACAGATGACTCAAGGTGACCCATGTGAACTTTCAAACGGCACGTAGAGATAATTGAAGCCCTCTCAACTGTGCTGGCGAGTAGGATACTGTTTTAAGAACATCAATTGGATGTGAAGCACCTCACTGGACACAAGAGCACATGTAGTGTGAATTTGGAAGAAGAATTCAAAGCTGTGCGAACAATTGGGGATATTTTACGTGCCTAACTTCTTCTCAGGGAAAATATCGCTGCCTTGCAGTTAACCAATTGTGATATCTCTAGGAAGTAGAGAGAACAAAGTCTTTGAGGATCGATAGACTGTCAAATGAATTTTCTCTAAATGTGTCTGATGCACTCCCATAATTCTGTATCTCTCCCTGTGACACCAGTCTGTCAATACTTAATGATTTAATATCAGTCCGTTCTTGGCCTCTTGACACCGAAACATATTGGATTCGAAAGCAAGAGTTTCTAAAATATAACTAGCGTTTGAACAGAAAACAGTTTTACTTTTTTTCAGCTGAAAAATACTGAAGCGTTCAGAGGGAGAAAGTTATGAATTGCAATAAAAAATAAAAACATGCCTTTAATATTGCTACTGCTAGCAAAAGACGGCTATGAGATTAAATGGAAAGCAAATAGAGACTTCAAACTGCAATACTGAAGTTTTCAAAAGCAAGAATCTATTCACATATGACATCTCTTTAATATCGTGTTTACTTCTCCAGGAAAGAATTGAGAATATGCGTCTATCTACAATATGACTCTATCTACATTTCCGCAAATCTTCTGCAAAAAAACACCTACACACAATTCACTGCAGTTTCCAGGTGAAATAAATAAAACTCCCATTCCCGTTTACAGAAAATAGGATTTTGGGAAGGGCTGTCAACATTTTTTCCCATGGTTCCTTACACAATACTTTATCACAAAAACATTTTTACATTGGTAAAAAACTAAAATGTCAAAAAAATTTGAAAGTTGTAAATAAAACAGATTACTGAACTACACTTTACAAAAAATGCTATTTTAAACGTTCTACTTTATATTTTCATATTCAGTGTGTTACTAGCTATTCCTTTGTTATTATTTGTGAAATCTACAAGAAGTTTGTGAGTAAAACTAGTTTCAAAGTAAATCCTACACCAATTGTTTTCTGTGTAACACATTAAGTTTGCGTCACATAACAGACTTCATGTATGGCTTTTCTGGCATAGTAAAGGTGCTCGGTAGCTCACCCGGTGCGCACTGCATTTGGAAGTCCAGTGAAACACGAGTCACAAAAAAGAGCTGAAAATCTTCTAAAAGCAAACTAAAATGACGTGTTTTTAACACACTGTTAAAAAAAAAATTGTTGTTTCTGCTTAAAATAATTTGTTACCCTGCTGACTCAAACCTCTTAGTTTAGTCAACTAAAATATTCCAGTTGTCACCTAAATTAACATTAACTAACTTTCAAGTTGACTAAACTAAAAAAAAAACATACACAAACAAAACCAAATTAAACCCTGCGACTCATGACGATACACTAATGTCCTAAGACATGAAACGATCAGTTTGTGTGAGAAACCGAACAGTACATATATCATTTGTTACCTCTGATCCACCGCTATGTCCTACTTTCCTGAGCGCTTGCACAGTATTTCTGGTGTGTGACGTGTATGCGCTCTGGCGTAGTATACACAAGCGCCGGAAGCGCTTGTACATCACTCATTGTTTACACTTTGCACAGAGATCGCTTCCGACGCTTATACTACTACTAGGGGTGTAACGATACATGTATTTGTACCGAACCATCACGGTACGGGCATCTCGGTTCGGTGCATGAGGCCTTACAACGAATACAGGCAATTCACCCTCAATCCAGAAGGGGGCGCCCGCAGTAATGCAACGCTGTTTGATAACCGCCGGCAGAAGAACAGCGAATGCCAGGAGTTGCGCACTTGAAAACAAAGCCCACTAGACAGTGACCATGTGCTGATTCTGAACGTGTCTCTCACTGACAAAGGAGAATAACGTTACTTTAAAGGCTTGCGCACTCAACTGTCTGTGAAATGGAGCTTAGTGCTCTTGTATCCTACCTCTTTCATTCGGCACAAATCCAAATATATTTCCATATTTGCAATGCATCCAAATTCTAAACTGTTATTTATTATGTAAATTATAGACTTTGTACTTCAGTCGCATTCTAACGGTGACACAGTGAGGCGGGTGCGCTGATGTTTGGTTCACTGTGTTTTATTTTGATAAAGTACCAACTGCGCTGTCAAGTTAGTAATGCTAGAAGCCTGGAACTGATATGTTTTGTGTTTGTGTGCGCCGGATAGATAGAATGTCGCTTTCTGCCATTTAAGTTTCCTTTCTGTCACAAAACTGAACTGAAACTTAGCATATATAGGCTACGTAACGTGTCGCACAGGCTACGTAGGCTACGTAACGTGTCGTTTTTTTCCCTTGTCTATCAGTTGACTAAAATATATTTCAAGTATTTATTCCTTGTATGTATATATGTACTGCAGATTTTATAGCCTATATATGACATTAATTTGATATAATATTTAGTATTTTCACATGTAGGTGGAAAAAAATTGTAATTTGTACTGTCTGTTTAAAATAAATGAAAAGAAACCTAGCATAGTAGATAGTAGTTTTTTTTTTCTGTTGTACCGAAATCGTATTGAACCGTGACCCTCAAACCGAGGTACATACCGAACCGCGACATCTGTGTACCCCTAACTACTTTGTATACTACGCCAGAGCGCGTACACGTCACACGCCAGATGCTGTTTCAGTAATTCTACTTCCAAATTTCATGTTTAATTTAATGTATTACTTTTGTTTTGTAATTAATCGTAAAATTTACTACCTACTTCTGAGTGAATATTATTTTTTATTTAGCATGTGTAATATTTGTAGCAATAGCCAAAAATACATTGTATGGGTCAAAATTATTTATTTTTCTTTTTATGCATTGTAAGTAATATGCATTGCTAATAACTTTAAAATTTGGACAACTTTAAAGGCAATTTTCTCACTATTTTTTTGCACCCTCAGATTCCAGATTTTCAAATAATTGTATCTCAGCCAAATATTGTCCTATTCTAACAAACCATTCATCTTTTTATTCAGCTTTCAAATGAAGTATAAATCTCAATTTCAAAAAAACTTGTGGTCCAGGGTCACATATAAAGTTTCAAAAGAGATCATTAAACAATAAAAAAAAAAAACTTAAAATTCTTCTAAAATGAAATGATCTGATCTATAACAGCTCAATGAATAATAAAGCACATCTCATTTGTCTACTTTTATTGGGTCTTCTTTCACAAAGCTACTTGAAACCTAAATGGCACACAACTGAGAACTCAATTAAGTCTCCAGAGTGATGAAAGAGCAACGCCTGAGCAATAAAAATACATCCTCCGGCTGAGATACACACACAAACACAGATGCGCACACATCCAAAAAACACCTTGAGCTCTAAATCCTCCCTTATTGTTGAAAGACGAGAGCAATCCTTCGGTCCGTGGACCACGAAAGCGGACAAGGCCGGTCGTCACACGCAACAAGTTGCGGACAACGGGCGAGACGTCACCCTTGGTCACTCGTGCTTGCGGTGCATGAGGAGGAGGAGGAGGGCCTCCTCTGCGCTGCCGCACCCTAGCCATGGGTGCTCGGCCCCCGGGAGAGACGGGAAGGGGGGACTATGTGTATTAACCCGAACAGACACCTGCTATTTTTGTGCAGCACCTGCCTGGCTGGCCTGCTGTGCTGCTGTCTGTGTGCACTGCAGAGATAACAGGGGGGCTATTCACAGCTAGTCAGTCGGAGAGAGTCAAGCCCTGTCTCACTTTCTGTGTGTGTATGTGTGTGTCTTACTCTCACACACATCGAGGCCTGCTCTGTTGCTCTGTTTACCCTGCCTTTCTGTCCAACAAACACATAGACACTGACACAACTCTTACACAAATGCACCATCAATCCTTCTCAAGCAATTCTGGCTCACTCCATGTATCTTTATGTCTTTCTTTTGCACACACACATACAAACACACACACGCTCATTCAGTCTGCCTGCTGCAGACCGCAGCCAGCTGATCTTGGAAAAGGAAGCATTTTTTTGGAAAATCTTGTTATCGTTTCCAGTTCTGTGAATAACAATCATTCTAACAAAGCATCTTGCAATCGGCAAGCAATAAATGCATAATTGGATTCACAAGTATATATAGACCACATCCAACTTCTCTCTGGGTTTTATCGTTCACTCCTTTTGTCTCTACGGACTCTTTTCACAGACTGCGGTGGCACATTTCCACAGTTATAAACACCTTAAATCTAGCAAAAATAGTCATTTTTATTTAAATAGAAATTAAGTAGCACAATCAAACAATTAATCGCGATTAATCGCATCCAAAATAAGTTTTGTTTACATAATATATGTGACCCTGGATTCTTAAGTAGCATGGGTATAATTTGTAGCGATAGCCAAAAATACATTGTATGGGTCAAAATTATCGATTTTTCTTTTATGCCAAAAATCATTAGGAAATTAAGTAAAGATCATGTTCCATGAAGATATTTTGTAAATTTCCTACCGTAAATATATCAAAACTTAATTTTTAATTAGTAATATGCATTACTAAGAACTTCATTTGCACAACTTTAAAGGCGATTTTCTCAATATTTAGATTTGTTTGCACCCTCAAACTCCAGATTTTCAAATAGTTGCATCTTGGCCAAATATTGCGCTATCCTAACAAACTATACATCAGTGGAAAGCTATTTATTTGGTTTTCACATGATATATAAATCTCAGTTTCAAAAAATGTACCCTTATGACTGGTTTTGTGGTCCAGGGTCACACATGTGTGTGTACATGCATGTATATATTTAAGAAAAATATGTTTATATATTAAATATATTTATATATAATATAAGTTATATGAATATAAATATATACATGTAAATAAATGTAAATATTTTCAAAATATATACTGTATATGTGTATTATTCAGGCTGTCAAATGATTAATTGCATACAAAATAAAAGTTTGAGCTCGCCTAATATATGTGTGTGTGCTGTGTGTAATTATTATGTATATATAAAAACACATTCATGCACATTTTAAAGAAATATTTACAAGTATATGTATTTATTATAATTTTTATATAATTTATATTATATATAAATAAAATATTTTGTACATAAATAACATATTTCTCTTAAATATATACATTAATTTGTGTGCATTTATATATACATAATAATTACACACAGAACACACACATTTATTAGGCAAACTCAAAGTTTGCACCCAAATGTGTGTGTGTGTACTTGTTTTTGCTACATTGTGGGGACCAAATGTCCCCACAAGGATAGCAAAACCTGAAATTTTTGATATTGTAGGGACCGGCCTGCGGTAAAAATAGTAAATGGTGTTTATCTGAAAGTGTAACGATGCAAACATGTTTTCTGTGAGGGCTAGGTTTAGGGTTAGGGGATAGACAATATCGTTTGCTCAGTATTAAATCTATAGAAGTCTATGGAAAGTCCCCACAATTCACAAAAACAAACATGTGTGTGTGTGTGTGTGTGTATATATATATATATATATATATACACACACACACACACACATATATATATATACGTACATACATACAGTACACACATATATATTATGTAAACAAAAACCTTTATTTTGGATGCGAATAATCGTTTGACAGCACTAAAATGAATGTACATTTACAAAACTGTACTACCCTGGCATTAACAATGAGAGGAAAGCAGGGAACAGGAATTAAGAAGAAAAGAAGAAAAATTATATTTGTTGTAGCTTCCATTCACCACTACAGAAAGTAAACCCTAGAAAAAAACTCCTAAGTCTGGGTAAAAAAAAAACTTTGTTATGCATCTTGATATAAATTAGATCTTCAATTAGAGCTGAATACTTTACTCTATTACTGCTTCTCTTGCTTATTTAGGCATAATCGTTTGCAATATTTGCAACAGATCCATCCAACCATGAATCTTGCAAATCTTGTTTGCAATTGGTTGCTGAATAAATGCACTTACACAAACTCTATTCTACAATGCAAAAGCCTTTTTGTTGTTTTAATAGAAAAAAATGTAACATAATTTGGAGTTATTACAATTAACATTGGATATTTTAAAAGAAACAACACTTTGGCAACCGCCCAGAACACATTAGCATTGTGGTGAAGAGTTTTGCACAGACAAGCAACATAACGCATTCATCTTTTTGTTATTTACTGTGCACTGTAAACACAAACATTTCAGCTCATTTCATCTGTACGACATGCAGCTAGCGTATGTTTCCACTGTTACCTGTAGATGTTATCATCTATCTAAACATTGTGTTCTCTCCTGCACGTCTCCAGACTGTCCTTACATATGATGTATTTTTCAAAGTCATGGAACCTATGGGTAAAAATAAATAAATAATATAAATAAATCATGCAGCGCCTAAGAGGGCAAAGACGGCACGTCAGCAAAAAATACACAACAACAGGCAGTTGCCGGCAAGCTAGTTTTTTTTACAACATCTTGGTGTAGGACAATTCTGTCATTCTTAGGAAGATACTGCCTCATGGAGAGATGTGTCGGTTTACTGTTTCGGCCATCATGAGTATATTATATATAGCTGCTTTAGTCCTTTTTGCAGTACTAAAAAAATAAAATAATAACACGATATAATAAAAAAACTAAATAATAATAAATAAAATATTTCTGACCCTGGGATTGCTCATGACATTTATTTATTTAGTTAAAAAAAAATCATAATAATAATTTACATGTAGTCATGTTATTAAAGTGTGTGGTTTCTGATAATAAAATAAAATAAAATAAAATAAAATAAAATAAAATAAAATTAAATTAAATTAAATTAAATTAAATTAAATTAAAATATTTTTGACCCTGGGATTGCTCATGACATTTATTTATTTATTTATAATAATAATAATAATAATAATAATAATTTAAATATAGTCAGGTTATTAAAGTGTGTTGTTCCTGATGAAATAAAATATAAAAAATAAATAAATATAATAATAAAATAAATATTTTTGACCCTGGGATTGCTCATGACATTTATTTATTTATTTATTTATTTAGAAAAAAAAATCATAATAATACATTTTATTTATTAATTAATTTTAATGTATTTTTTTTTTTCATTTAATACATAAAAAATTAAAATATTTTTTAAACTGGCATTGCTCGTAACATTTATTTATTTAGTTTTAATAAATAAAATAAAATAAAATAATAAAAAAAAATGTTAAATAAAACAAAAAATAAATAAAATGAACATTAACTGATGTTCATGGACTGTACCTTTAGCCCCAAAAACACACTGCAAAGAGTGTGAACTTGACACCATTTGACATAATTTTTATTTTTTTAAATCCATTAAACATTTTGTGAGGGTAGTCATACATTTCCATTGTATACCATGGTATCACCTTCTGACAGCCTCACTGTACCATTGTACCACCATAAAAGCATTTTAAAGTTTGTTCCTATTTAAGTTTACCTTTAAATTGGCTGGTTTACCTTGGAAACAGGATAAGCAGTTCCTCTTAACCAATTGCTTATAAATAATGCAAAACTACTAGAGCAACAAACTCAACAATCATCACATGTAGAGCGCAGGGGACAAAAGCCAAATTCAGATTGCATTTCAGTCAAGCATGT
This sequence comes from Labeo catla, assembly GCA_012976165.1. Lineage (NCBI taxonomy): Eukaryota > Metazoa > Chordata > Actinopteri > Cypriniformes > Cyprinidae > Labeo > Labeo catla. The sequence goes on from VONZ01000315.1 coordinate 691,905, forward strand.
ATATCCCAAAGCACATGGTGAAATGATCCCCTATCCTCCAAGCCAATACATGAAAGCTTTTGTCTTCAGAAACTCTGTTGACATGCGAAACGTGCTTTACATAAGCCTGGCACTGGAGAGGTTTGTTTATTACCGGCAAGAGCCGCAGAATTATGAAGCATCAGCGGGCCTGGAGTGTGCATGCATGCGTTCACAACAATAGAACGACGAACCAATGAAAGCCACACCGCATCCGATCACTCACCCCTGCACGTGAGCAAATTACAAACTAAACAGTTTTGCAAGATATGGATCATGCATGCATGAACTACGAGACATGCTACTGAAAGCCAACAGCCAACAAGCCCTGAACGAGATGAAAAAAGCATTATCAACCAGCTACACCTGGTTAGAATTCCTAAAGGGATATGAACAGAATTTCATAATGATTTCAAAGCAAGTCTAAAGGATTCTAATTGGAATTTTCATGCAAAATGAAACACTAGATCTTCCAAACCACCTATAGAATCAAAACAAATCCATGTGATTTCCTTTGAATGTCCAGCAGCAAAACATCATTCCAGTACAAGACATATAAAGCTCTGAAAAAGATTACACAATATCAATTAAGACTCTAAGAATTTAAAAAAAATCCCGGAAAGCCTGTTGGATCCTATTAAGATTGGTTTCGAATGACAATATTCCAATATATACATCCACTATATATTTCTCCTAGACTAGTGTGTATATATATAAACTAAATATTACTTGATTAACCATAATCTTTCAGAAACCAATGGTTACTTAAAGGACTTTTACATCGCCAACAGAACCAATGCCTTTATAAAAAGGAATGCAAGGAAAATCTTTCACAACCTCTTAGCTTCCATGTGATTTCCTTCAGCCGCCCAATAGCAAGACATTATTCCATTACAATAAGTAGAGCGCTCATATACAACAGACATGTTTAATCCCAAAAAATCCTGGAGGAATTTTAGTTTATCCTTGGGTTTGATTCCTAAAGGATTCTTACTGGATCCCATTAAGTTTGGTTTCAAACCTTAATGCTGTTTCATAGATATTCCTCCAGGATTTTATGACTAGGGTGGATGTATTGACTTGATGAACCTTCTACAAGATCAAATGTGCATCATGGTCAGAAATTAACAAGGGATCAAGACAAAAAAAATGCATGGATGAATGACAAAGAACTCCATATATTTAGAGGCAAAAGACGCATATTTACCGGTCATTCCTAATATTTTAGGCCAGTAATTACGGTTTCAGCACCTCCGCAGAGCTAATATTAAGTGTTTGTGATGAAATCGCGCCTTTGGAAGTAATTTACTTAACAATGATTTTTTAAAAAAAAAAAAGTTAAATTCTGACTTTGAAGTGCATTAAATAGCAAATATGATTGACCGGCTCACCTGGTAAGTTGGATGTCAGTGCGTTTAAATCCTCAAGGTGATGCGTTCCTTCTTGGCGCAGGATGCGGGACAAAGCTGGTAATTTCACCTGCCTCTCCTCCCAAGCGATCACAGGCACCGGGCTGACATATCGGTCCGACACGGGCGTCTTTGAGCGGGTCCGGTGCACACCGGGCGTTTATAGCGCAGTGGATCCGCGTTCTTCCACCCGCTCACGCAGACACAATGTCCCTTTCGCGACGGGATCTGTCGGGATCCGGTGTGCGGGCGCCAATGCTGTAATTCGGCGAGGATATAACGGGTAGGTGTGGTTGGGTGATCGGACAGAGACAGACAACCGTGGCACGGGTCCAAAAGAGCAGTCCTGCGTTAAGACGCACAGCGCAGTGTGTGTGTCCGCCCGCTGAAAGCCTTTCAGATGCAGATGGTTCACGTGCATATGAAGATATCAATGTCTGAGGATCCTTGAATGGTTTCGGGGATGGTTAATAACGCCATGCATCCTCCTGCGGTCTGGAGCGGAGCGACTCTCCAGTGGTTCCTTTGGCGATGCACATGAATTAGACTGTGCGTTCTGCTGTCTATAAACTGATATTTACATCCACCGGTGAGACGGTGAGAGCGCTGCGTAAACACCAGCTTCATCCGCGGGCTTCAGACTGAGGCACCTAACCATCCAAGAGGGGGGATGGATCTCTCTCTCTCTCTCTTTCTCTCTCTCTCCTTCACACACACGCACGCACACACACATACATACATTCAGTTAGGCAACGTGTACACACTCGCATAATTAGGTCTAGGCCTAATTAATATCTCAACTGTTTCTCATATAGATTAAACGGCTAGCAAATAGAGAGAAGAAATATTCCCCAGAGAAAAACACCCTATTAATTTCACACGTCCTCTGAGATTTTAGTGGAGATCTCAACAGTGTCTCAGCTGTATACAGAAGGCACTCTTCAATATCACATTTCAATATGAACTGACATAGGTGACCCTGGAGCACAAAACCAGTCTTAAGTAGCACAGGTAAATTTGTAGCAATAGCCCAAAACACACATTGTATGGGTCAAAATTATTGATTTTTCTTTTATGCCAAAAATCATTAAGATATTAAGTAAAGATCATGCGCCATTAAGATATTTAATAAATTTCCTACCATAAATATATCAAAACTGAATTTGATTAGTAATATGCATTGCTAAGAACTGGACAACCTTAAAGACGATTTTCTCAATATTTAGAATTTTTTGGACCCTCAGATTCCAGATTTTCAAATAGCTGTATCTCAGCCAAATACTGTCCTATCCTAACAAACGTCAATGGAAAGCGTATTTATTCAGCTTTCATATGATGTATAAATCTCAATTTCAAACATATTTGGTTTGCGTCTTATTTGGTTTCAAGAGAAACATCTCAGTGCTTGAATTAAATGTATTTTACATCTTCATTAAGTCTTCTGAGATATGAAAGACCAACCTCTAAGCAATATGATTTTTAAGAGCTACTCGAGAGCACCCTCCTTAGACTTCTTTTGCTATAAAATGGAGCTAATTATGATTATGCTCTTAAAAATTCATATTATAATTAGATTTTTTTTTAAATAATGTTTTTGTTCTCTAATATGAAAATGTACTTCTAGTTCTCAACTATATAGAGTGATCTAAAGAACTTGTAATATTACACACACACACACACACACACACACACACACACACACACACACACACACACACACACACACACACAAAAAACACACATGGGACCCTGCACCACAAAACCACAAAAACAAAAGTCTCAAGTAGCACGGGTATATTTGTAGAAATAGTCAAAAATACATTGTATGGGTCAAAATTATTTTTCTTTTATGACAAAAATCATTAGGATATTAAGATTATGTTCCACCAAGATATTTTGTAACTTTCCTACCATGAATATATCAAAACTTAATTTTTGATTAGTAACAAGCATTGCTTAGAACCTCATTTGGACAACTTTAAAGACAATTTTCTCAATATTTAGATTTCTTTGCTCAGATTCCAGATTTTCAAACAGTTGTATCTCAGCCAAATATTGTCCTATCCTAACAAACCATACATCAATGGAAAGCCTATTTATTCAGCTTGGTTTTATGGTCCAGGGTCACATATAAAAACTTAAGAATTCTATGGAGTGAAAAATGGTTTCTTGACTGAATCCATCCATTGATCATAAAGAGACAGTTCACCCAAAAGTTAAAATCCTTTTATCATTTTCTCACCCTCATGTTGTTCCAAAGCTGCATGACTTTCTTTTGTAGAACAAAAAATATATTTTGAGAAATGTTGCAGTATTTTATTTTTCTCCATTTACTCACTGCTGGCATTAATGGTTCCATGAAGAACACTGAACATCCATGGAACCTTTCAAATGCAGAAATGGTTCTTTAGATCTTTTAAATGTTCTTAAAAATGGTTCTTTTAAGAACTGTTCACTAAAATGGTTCTTTGGAGAACCAAAAATGGTTCTTCTATGCCATCACTGCAAAAACACCCCTTTGGAGCCTTTATTTTTAAGTGTGTACAATGGATGTCAGTGATCTCTTATGTTGTTTGGTTCACTTTGTTTTTCTTCCTTTGTGCTCCACAGAAGAAAGAAATGCAGTTTTACACACTTCAGATGTAGAATCCTTACATAAGCAAATGCATTTGAAAAACTATGCATGTTATTATCTATGGAGATGCATGTAACTAATACACAGGGACTAAACATACTCCAGGATATGCGTCTAACTTTTATTATTTAGTTCTATTTTATTTAAAGCAAGAATCCTCACCACCACATGGACAACAAAGGCTCCTCTCAGATCTTTAGACCACCTGTGTTTGTTTTTTGACTGCCGCACCTGCTGAAGCAACAATAGACATCAATAGACTGAACCAGTTAATGAGCAATAATCTGTCATTGTGATCTCACTTTAAACACAGGCTACGACACAGACCAGTTCACCAATGACCTATTTACCTACCAATGTGTAATTTAACATGGATTGCAGCAACCTGTTGGAAAACGTACATTAAAATCAAACATTTTGTTTCTAAAGAAACTATATTTTATATATTTATAAATATTTCTATATTTTAATTTTTAAAAAATATTTAAAGGCCTGCATTGATTAGATGAAAAAAACAGTAATATTGTGAAGTATTATTACAATTTAAGCACTTAATTATTTATTTTTGGGGATTTTTTTAAAAAATTAATTTTTTAAAATTATAAATGTTTTTAGTGTCTTTTTTTTATCAGTTTAATGCATCCTCCTTGAATAAAAGTATTAATTTATTTAAAAATAACACACAGAAGTATATGTATTATGGATAAGACATGTTGTTACATGATGTTACATACCAAAACAAAGCTTGTAATATATTATAATAACAATAGCATGGATTGCATGGTTAATGTACTACTGAATACGTTGTTCTGCTAATTTATGTTGTCTAAACCACAGAAAAAAAAAAATGTGGAAGCTGCTAAATCATATAGAGAAGGACTTAGTAAGCAGGAAAGGGCGAAATATTTTGATAAACTAAAGTTAAAAGGTGGTAAAGATACATACGAGCAGTATTCATTAAAATATTAGCCTAATATTTCACCTACGAGAATGGAAATGATAAGAACAAACACATATGTTGTCAAGATTCTTGCCCTGGTTCAGTTTGGACAACCACAAACGCCTTTTGTTCCTCAGACAGACTTTTTTGCACTCTCCTCCTTGATTGTAAATGTTTTTCCCAGTCCGACCAATTAGTACAGCCCAAAACATGACAATAATTGATCATTTACAGCAGCAATAATCAGCAAAATATGCAGGTTTCGTTTGTTTCAGTGGCATTGTTTATGTTCCGTGCTGCCAAGATAACCGATATTCATGATTTAGGTTTAACCTGCAGTCAAAAAATGTTTTTTGGACTAGCGGTCCACAAAATGAAGTGCATGTATAAATAACCCAAGCAGTCTAATTATATATTTCATATCTAAAACCATAGAAAATGCATGTAAGTGCCATTTCAACACTTTAGGTGACTCAGCAGCATAGATGGTACTGCTTTTCTCTTTCTGTCACACACACTGAACAGATTTTCCAGATGGATTCTCAGCTGATTCACCAAGATGTGTGGGATTTTTGTTTCAGAGTCTGATATTCGCCAGTACGATGTGACTCATTAAAGTTTAAAATGCACTCAAATGACTACAAACGCACTGAACCACAGGATCAAAAGCACATGCATGCATTTCTCAAGGGTTGTTCACATCAAACAGCAATGCTTAAATCAGACAAATTAGCAAATTACTAACACTCAGTGCATGTACTCCTTAAATAAATAAAACAAAGCTTCACTTGTAGAAAAAAGACAGAAAAAACGAGCCTTTCGCAAGTGCGCAGTGCAAATATTTTTTCAGGCCTGAAAACAAGACTCTGAAAGCCCAGTTTTCCCCCGATATCCCCCAAAGAAACTGCGATCAAAGAGAAAAAAGAAAGAGAGGGGAACACTTTTTAGTAATATTCCTGTCAGGCAGGTTTTCATCACCCTTGCTTCTGTTCTGAGGAGATGAGCATCAGGAAACCATTACGCTGATATTTTTAGGCAAGTATTGAAACAGATGCTGCTTTGATATGGAACGGGGGAAAAGTATCCGATTCTGACATCTACAAATTGGACACAGGTCAGTAGCAAATCACTCCAGAAAGTGTTTTTAGCACAAATCCTGCAAAATGGAAAACCTCTGTGCGAAATATGCCAAATCACCACAGAAGCCAGCAGGCCAGACCACAACACTGTAGCAATTTATGTCAATAAAATTGGTCACCTAAAATGAAAAGTCTGTCCAAAGCTCTCAAATCTCATTTGAAAATTTAGAAATGTAGCATGACGCCATTTGCTCACCAATGGAACCTCTGGAGTGAATGGGTGCCGTCAGAATGAGTGTCCAAACAGCTGATAAAAACATCACAAGTAATCCACACCACTCCAGTCTATCAAGTAACACCTTGTGAAGAGAAGAGATGCGTTTCTGTAAGAAAAAAAATAATCTTAAAGCAATTTAACTTTAAACCACTGCTTCAGTTTAAATAATCAATAATAATGCTTCCACCAGTAAATAAAAAAGTCCATTGTCTATTGCCCTCTAACATCAAAATCCATCAACATATTTGTTTTTTTGGCTTTTAACAGTGCTTGATCTGTGGATTTTTACATAAACAATGCCACTGAACCTTATGAAACTCTAATATTTTGCTCATAATTGCTGCTAAAAACAGTCAATTATTCTCATGTTTTGGGCTGTACTAATCGGTCAGACTGGAAAAAACATTTGGAGTACTATAGACTGCCTAAAAGTTATAACAAATCAAGGTAAAGAGTGCAAAAACAATAGGCGTCTGTGGTTGGCCAAACTGAACCAAGATTTCCAGTGCAAGAATCTTGACAACATTTGTGTTCGTTCTTATAATTTCCGGTCAGGTAGGTGAAATATTAGGCTAATCTTTTAATTAATACTGCTCGTACGAACGTTTACCTCCTATTTAGTTTGTCAAAATATTGCGCCCTTTCCTGATTACAAAGTCCTTCTCTACATGATTTATCAGCTTCCACATGTTTTTTCCTATGTTTAGACAGCATAAATTAGCAGAAAAACATATTCAGTAGTACATTAACCGTGCAATCCATGCTGTTGTTTACATCCGAGTATCGCCAATGTGGCCGCGCATCCGGGTAACTGGCCAAACCGTGACTGACGTGCAAACCCCAATTTCTCTCCTGATCCAGATAAGAAAACGTTTTCACTGGAGAAAGCAATATTATGGATAGAGGACTCATAGTTTAGCCGGAGGCAACAGTCTGAGGTTAAAAACATCTTACTGATGGAGCTGCTTTAGATAAAAGCGTCTGCGAATCAATGTAAACTCACGTCTGTTTGAGGCACCGTTGCTGTGTGGAGCTGGTAGGGATGAACAAACAAACAAAACAATCATTCACAAAAATCACGTTTTACACGTTCTGGGGATCAGCTTGCTTACCGTTGACTGTGCACATCAAGCTGGGATAGTTGAAGGTAACAGAAAAACTATGATGTAGCTTCGAGCATTTTTTAAGGGAGCCATTTAATCTAACTACTTTTCATCTTCAACAGTCTCAAAGCATTTTAACAGATAATGCTATAGAGCGGGTAAAATTAGACACATATTACGGTATCTCTGGAGATGGCACTGAAATCACAGACAGGTTTATTGACTGGGATGTGGGGTGTTTGTAAATTACTGAGAGGTGAGGATCGCACGGCAGTGCTGCATTGTTTTGAAGACAGAGAGACTCTGCCATCTAGTGGTGGAGGCGAGTAGTGACGCAGATTCTGACGTGGGTGACTGCAGTAACTCGAACCTTAATAAACGTGACCCTGGACCACAAAACCAGTCTTAAGTAGCACGGGTATATTTGTTGCAATAGCCAGAAATATTATTGATTTTTCTTTTACGCCAAAAATCATTAGAATATTAAGTTAAGATCATGTTCCATTAAGATATTTTGTAAATTTCCTACCATAATTAAATCAAAACTTAATTTTTAATGTTATATGCATTGCTAAGAACTTAATTTGGACAACTTTAAAGGCGGTTTTCTCAATATTTAGATTTTTTTTTTGCACCCTCTGATTCCAGATTTACAAATATTTTACAGATATTGTCCTATCCTAACAAACAATACATCAATCTCAATAATTAAAAAAAGTCCCTTATGACTGGTTTTGTGGTCCAGGGTCACAAATTTGTTTGATTCCTAGAAGGTCTTTGCATTGAGAATCTTATTCTGAGATGCACACACGAGGAACAAGATACTAGCTTTGTGCAAAACTTTTGTATATGTTAGATCGACCTGTCAATCAATGCAATCACATGTCAACATCACTGAAATGTCTGGGGAAGTGACTTTAAAACTAGTTTGTCCACAAGCTATTTGTGAGATAGTTAAGCTACAAGTTACTAGCAAAAATATAGAACTGGCTGTTATATGCTGGGGTGGCAGAATAGGCCAATCTTCTTAAATTTTGTAACTGTTATATTATATAAATTGTTTTTGGCAGTCAGATCAATATTTACCTGGCACAAAATATAAGTTAGAGTGATAGAATTAAAAATGAATGGATTAATTTACACCAAATATAATCAAACAAACAAACAAAAAACATTTTAATTATACAAGCAAGTCTAAAACACTGCAATAAACCAGGGTTATAATAGTTAACAGAATTTGAAACTATATATTTAAAAAAATATTTATTCTAATTTATTTATTAAATTTATTTTTATTCTCTAATTTATTTTTCCCATTTCAGAAACAGCCTTAAATATTTAACTAGATGCCAAGGCAATAATTATTTTTTATATATATATTTTTTAATATTTTTATATTAATTTATATACACTACAAAATTAAATAAAACAGAAAAATTATATATATATATATATATATATATAACAAATTAAAAATATTAATTATAAAAATAACAAAAATAACGTCAATGTTAAAAGAACAGTATTTCACTAAGCATTTTTTCTAACTGCTGTAAAATGCCACATATTCATTTTTCTTTAATTAATTGATTCACTAAAATGAATTGGCCTTCCCAATATTACATGGGCCTTGATTACTGCATTTACAAACTGTATAAACAAGTTACTCTACAAACTGTAAATTTTTGTGCACAGAATAATGTAACATACAAACTGTTGTAGTCACCTTTTTTTTTTTTTTTCTTCAAACCAAATAAACTACTGTCATACTACTGAAAATATTGTCAGGTCAGTAGCATTACTACCTTTATTTATGCTCTAGCTTTTAACTAGCAGTTAAAAGACAGTATTCAGTCAATCAGCTAATATTTGAGTATTTTCGAGTGTTGCCAATGGAAAAGTGGTTAAATTTCTGTTTTAAAATTTGAAGTTCTGATTATGATAGTGATTGTGAAGTATATGCTACTTTAGTATATGCTCCTGATATCCCCACTAATCACTATAAAAATAGTCAAAAATACCACTGTAACTTTAAGGCTTTCCTTTATTACTCAACCACAGTACATCACATCTTCCAGCTAAAAAAAGAAAGCATTACCCAACACACACAAAGCATCTTACATCATAGGGGGACACACCATCACCTCTTTATACAGACGTGTACCTGGAAATATACAGGAATTTTCTTGCAAATCTCAATACAGATATGTGACTTAGTGTGACTAGAAATACAGCAAATTAGCTTTATATCGCTATACAAAATTGTGAGACAGCATAGAGTATTCTAGAGTTCTCAGATAAGGTTGTGCTGCGTCACTGAAAGTGTAAACCCTTCAAATGATCATCATGTGGAGTTTTGTGAGAGTCTGACAAATCCATCCAGCTCTCACAGTCAAACGTTTGACATTATTGCTCGGTTGTTCAGAAATGTGAATACTAACCCTTTTCATTAGAGCTCTAAAACGCAAGTGGAAAAAAAACATCCTAACATCCTTTTTTATATATATTAGGCTAACTATTTAATCTCGGAAAGTCATATAATATACACTGAAATTCGCACGCTATAATTAGTCCATTTTCTTTTCATATCTTATCTATTACATGCATGCTGAAAGTGGCACACCACCTGCTTTAACACAAAGTTTGCTATGCTCACTATGACAAAAAGGCAATCTATGCTTCCTATGATGTTTTACTGGCAGCATTTGAGGACAAATATGCAGTGTGTTGTCATCCAAACGAAAGAAAAAAAATGCAATGTTCCTGAGTACACACTGCTTTGTTTTACAAGAGTTGGGGTTTTAAAAATGTCAAAGTTTTAAAAACCGTCCTTTGAACTACAGACGTCAAGATAAAAAACTACTGACCTTAAGGGATGCATAGCAAACTATATGTTAGAGGTTGCAATGTCCTTTTAAAGCAATTGTTCACCCAAAAAATAAAAACTCTCCCTCATGGTGTTAAACAAAAAAAACTTCTTGAGACGTCTTGCATTGAAGAATTTCTGAGCTGCTTTTTGATAAAGTGAAAGCATATAGTGACCAGATGCTCTGAAGACCCTAAAATTGATTGGCTCTCAAAATTTAAAGAGACAGTCCACCCAAAAATGAAAATTCTGTCATTTACTTACCCATATATCATTCTAAAATTGTATGACTTTCTTTCTTCTGGAACATAAAAAGATATTTTGAAGAATGTTGATAACCAAACCATTTTGGTTCCCATTGACTTCCATTTTTTGGACACAAAATACAATGAATGCCAATGGGAACCAAAACTGAGTGGCTACCAGCATACAGGCTTGGAACAACATGACAATTTTCATTTTTGGCTGGACTAAGTAGTTATTCACTAATTCACGGAAGAAATAACGTAATACAGGTTTTCATTTTTGGATAAACTATCACTCCAAGTCCAAAAAAATAAAACAATCTACATGTCCAGGCCACAAAGACACACTTATCCCTTTAAAAATGGCTCTTAAACAGTGAAAGGTTTGTTCATATTATAGCAAAGACTTGTCAACCTTATAAAAATAGATCTGGAAGTTCATGTTAAATATCCATTGACCACATAAGAGCATGTCTAGTACAGCGAGGCTGTTTGCGAGAGAACCGACTGCTATAAATAGCCCAATAAACAAACTGCAATTGAAAATAGCAAAAATGGCGGTAATGTGATTTGATGACCTGGCATGCGGTAATATTAAAAAACCCATCACGGTTCTTCCTCTCACAGACATAAACACAGACAAGAGGTCAGGAGTGGATGGAGGTCACGACCCCGTTCTGAGACGGCTCAGAAAACTGTCAATCACATGTCAGCCTGGGGTCGAGTTCATTTACGCATCATTACATCGACGTGCACGAGCTATAAGAGAACTGAATGCGGGAAGAACGTGTGATGTTTCGGGTGTAGCGTGAGGTTTCCTGTCATTCAGGTCAGGTGCTCACAGTGGGCAAACACACGTCTGTTAACCTTCGCCACAATTCAGCGTGTAGGGGCAAAGTGGGGAAAAAGGATCACAAACCTATTTACAAATACAGCCCCCATTTTAGGGGCTGGAGATGCCAGCTACTTCATTGTGATTCATGTCGCAATTCAATACATCGATGCATCACAATATCATATCAACTGGACCAGGGAAGAGTTTTAATCTCTCCTGCATGTTTTACGTCACTTTTGTCTTATAGAAGCAGCTCTGGTTTTAGAGTTTTTGCTTATTTAGACAATCTATTACTTCTAAATCAGATAAACACAATGAATGAACACATAAATAATAGTGTTACAAGGATTAACGCAATATGGTGAGAAAAAAAAGTGATACACAACTGTTCAAAAATTTGGGGTTGGTAAGATTTTTTTTTTATATATATATATATATATATAGAGAGAGAGGTTTCTTTTACTCTATAAGGTAAAATACTGTAAAAACAGTAATGTTGTAAAGTATTATTGCAGTTTAACTGTTATATTTTAAAATGTAATTTATTCCCGTAATCCCGCAAAGCTGATTTTAAATCCAAGTCTTCAGTCTTACATGAAAACATTCTAAAATGATTTTTTTGTTCAAGAAACATTTTTTAAAATTATCACTGTTAAAAACATTGTGAAATCTTTGTGGTTTTTCAGGATTCTTTGATAAATAGAACGTTCAAAAGAACAGCATATATTTGAAATTGGAACATTATGACTTTACTGTTACTTTTGATCAAATTAAGGTGCCCTTACTGACTAAAAATACTCATTTTAAAATTAAAATCATACTGATCCCAAACTTTGGAACAGCAGTGCGTGCTTCCATATATCCATATTGTATCAGCACAGCTCTTCCCACATCCTCAAAAACAGCGTTTGGGTCCCAAACTCCTTTTTTTAAATGACAGGGAAACAAATGGAAATATGCTAAAAGAAAAATAAAGAATCTGGAGACACAAAACATGTAGAGACCTACACTACAAGTCAAAAGTTTGGAAACTACTACTACAGTTGGACACAAAAGTTTACATACACCTTGCAGAATCTGCAAAATGTTCATTATTTTACCAAAATAAGAAGGATCATACAAAATGTATGTTATTTTTCATTTAGTACTGACCTGAATATGATATTTTACATAAAAGACATATACATGCTCACTGATGCTTTAGAAGGAAACACGATGCATTAAGAGCTGGGGGGTGAAAACTTTTGAATAGAATGAAGATGTGTACATTTTTCTTATTTTACCTAAATATCTTTTTTTTTCCATTTAATTTTGCCCTTCAGAAGCTACAGAAGATACTTACAAGTATCCCAGAAGACAAAATAAGTTAAATTTACCCTGATTTTTAAATTAAAAAAGTTTTCACCCCCACCTTTTAATGCATTGTTTCCTCCTTCTGAAGCATCAAAGAGCATTTGAATCTTCTGTAATAGTTGCATACGAGTCCCTCAATTGACCTCAGTGTGAAAAGATGGATCTTAAAACCATACAGTCATTGTTGGAAAGGGTTCAAATACACAAAAATGCTGAAAAACCACAGAATTTGTGAGACCTGAAGGATCTTTCTGAAGAACAGCAGGCAGTTTAACTGTTCAGGATAAACAAGGGATTCATGAACAATCACAGCTGTGGATCATTCAGGTAACAACACAGTATTAAGAATCAAGTGTATGTAAACTTTTGAACATAATTTTGATCAATTCAACTATTATTTTCTCTTGTGGACTATATGTAAATGTGTTGTATGTGAAATATCTTATTCAAATCAGTATCAAATAATAAATAACATGCATTTTGTATAATCCCTCTTATTTTGGTAAAAAAAAAATAAATAAAAAATTGCAGATTTTGCAAGGTGTATGTAAACTTTTGACTTATCTTTTATCATTACTATTTTCTATTTCACAATAATAGTGAAGTCATGAAAAGTATGTTTCGACCGAAAAATAAAAGTTAATTCAAAACAGTCTTCCATTTGAGCTTTTTCTTTGTCTAGATTCCAGCTCTGGACATTCAACTTCATGAGCAGCATCATGGGAAGGTTTTTGAACAGTATTGAAGTTTGCTGGTTGCTTCACTATCTGGCCTGACACATCCATTAAAGAGAGAAAATTCATAAAGATTTTAATTTATAAGTAGGCACAATGCATATTTGGCTATAAATCAAAAGGTTTTTAAAATTATGAAAAACGAACTCTGTGTGTCCAAACTTTTGACTGATAGTGTATCTCGAGATGCCTGATGAAGTTGATCTGAAAAGGTGGTTTCGATCAAAACACATTCACACACACAGCGGATGGTATAAAAAGGTTTACACACACACACACACACACACACACACACACACACACACACAATCTGTCCAGCAGAGAGTTCCTGTCTGAAACTGATGATGCTGTATTTCAAAACACACCGGTCTTATGCTTATCCATGAGAGCTAACAAAAGAGAAAGTACATAAACACCAACGAGATAAGAGCTTCATAAAGAGATATTAGACATTAGTCCTGTTCAAATGACATTTCATTTGTCCTGGTCACAAAAATCACAAGCCAAATCAACTTTGAGCGAGTGCCTCAGACGAACTGAGGTCCTGAGACCGACGCTCACACATTCAGATCTTTCCGGTGTGAAGTCGAGGGGTCTTCTCAGTAGAAAACTCAGCTCCAGGCTGATAGAAACATTAGAGTTGAAAATGTATAGAAGAACAAACCCTCCAGAACCGAATTCTGTATGTTTGTTCTGAACATACGTCGACCATTTATTGACACGAGCGTAATGAAGGGTGCGTTTACTGCGCAGCCACTTCCTGGCTGATGAATCGGCGCAGGCGTTCCAGGTACTGGCTGTAGAGCTCGATGTCGTTGTGCCCAGCTCCTTCCACCCACAACGGCTCCACGGCCTTCGGGCAGCGCTCAAACAGGGCCAGACCGTGAGAGAAATCAATCACTTCATCCTCCGTCCCGTGGATGATCAGCACCGGAGACGTGATTTTAGACACCTTCTCAATGCTAAGAGAGAATAAGACAACAACGAGCCATTAAAGAAACAGTCCACAAAATTCTGCCACTATTTACGTTCTCTAATGTTGTTTAAAATCAGTATGATTTTGTTTTCTTCTGTGGATCTTGAAAGGACATTTGCAAGAACATACTTGTCTTTTTCCCCCAAGGCAATTGTACGTAGGGAATTGGTGCTTTTAGCATTCAAAAAGGTCAGAAAATAACCATAAAAGTAGTTTATATATATATATATATATTTTTTTTTTTTTTACACTATTTTGCTCTTTTAAGACTTTTATTTGATTAAAACTTGAGTAAAAACATTAATATTATGTGATCCTTCAGAAATAATTTTAATATGCTGAAATTATGCTCAAGAAACATTTCTTATTTTCAATGTTAAAATAAAAAAAAAAAAAAACTGTTGCATTTCTTAATATTTTCGTGAAAACTGCAACAAATATTTTTCAAGATTATTTGGAAGTTCAAAATAACAGTATTTATTAAAATGGAAATCTTTCGTAACAATTTATAGATTTTTTCCTGTCTATTTAATCAATTTAATGCATAGTTTCAGTCTGAATATCAATTTCTAAAAATCTTACTGACTGCAAACAGAATTAAAAAAAAAAAAAAAAATGGGTGTGAATTAATGATGACAATCATAATTTTTTGGTGAACCACCCCTTTGATTAGTAAAGAGGTTATTAAATATTTTTATTTAGCAGACCAGTGTAAATAAAACTGGACGATCCCACAACTATACTATTCTGCTCTCAAAACGCTAGTTTCTGCACTGATTACGCATTGATTATTATTAAAAAGCATTCTGACTAAATGTTTTGCAAGCAGTGCTAATAAAAACCCAAATATTTCAAACTATCGTAGTTAAATACTGCTAAATATCAGAGGAAAATGGAATATTTTTCTCTCCTCATGAGTATAATAAACAGAAACATACAACTCTTAAAGGGGATTTTTCAGGTGTTTATGGTTCTTTAGGGTCTTTGTGAAATGTCTGCAATATACAGACATTTAATTTGGTTAAAATTCTTCAATGGTCATGTAAAACAACTTTTCACCTTGTCAAAAATAGCTCTGTTCACAGCAAACCATTTCGGTGCTTGTCTCTTTAAATGATAATGAGCTACTGCTCACTCCACCCCCGCTTCAGTTTTTTGTATATTCTGTGCAGTATGATGTCATACTGCTCGAAAATCAAAACGGCTTGATAATTGACAGTTCGCAAACAGTTTGATTGACAGGTGGTCTGACCAATCATAACGCTGAATCGGCCATTCTGTCCAACAAACAAATCAGACAGGAGAGTAGATTAACTTCGGTGGACTTAAACTTGAAAAATTGTGTATACTGATGTCTTTCTGTGGTTAAAATAAAATACGCTAAGATGTTCATTCATGTTTTGTTTTTTTTAGTGTAAAGACGACGATCGGTTTACTTGTCGATTGATCTAATAAGGCAATCCAGTGATCTGTCAAAACATATTAAAAAGCCATAAAATGGTATTTATTGTTTGAATTTCTTAAAAAAATGACAACATTTTAAAGCGGAGACCTTGTATTTTTTCTGTATGAGAACATCATGTGTAGTGTGAGCGCGGCATTGCTTGTCGGACATAGCAATAGTAGCTAACGTGGGCGGGTTTTTGTGAAGGGTCAACTGAGACTGTATAGGTTTTTTGGGCATTAAAAAAAAGGAGTAAATGAATTTATCATAGTAGTCATAGTTGTAGCATCATAGTAGGGTGGTTATGTCCACACACTGCTAAGAGACATTTATATGCAAACACCATGTATAAGTGAATTTTGCATCCAATGTCCCCTTTAAATCTCAATGGATGAGCCATATTTGAAGACTTTGGAAAATGAATAATATAAGCATACCCACAACCGCACATCAATTGAGTTCCATATTAATGCATGACCTTGAGTGGCCAACTGATTTAATGTATTCTAATATTCTAAACTGCAATGCTAAGCACATCTTGTCATGCAAAGTAAAAGGTTTTCAATGTTCACTGACTTTGGGAAGGCATCAAAGCAGTACGTCTTCTTGGTGTCAGGGAACGCCACCCTCATCCCTGAGGTGAGGGGTGAGTGAAGTACCACAGCAGCACACTCATAGCGGGACGCCAGATCCACGGTGGGCACGGTACCAATGCTCTGCCCGTACAGGATTATATTCTCAGGGCTGATGCCATACCTGAGACGACACAGAAGTGATTCCACACATGAAATAAACACCAAACACACCTGAATTGCAAGCTTTCTGGTCCTAGGATTCCGACAAACCTTGAGCGCAAAGCGTGCCAGGCAGCGTCTATGTCTGCATACAGATTCTTCTCTGAGGGTTTCCCTGTACTGACCCCATAACCAGAATAATCATAAGAGAAGATGTTGCAGTTGATACGAGTGCCAAGGCCAATGTAAAAGCTGCTCATCTGACCGAGATCCACAGCGTTACCGTGTGAGAAGAGCACGGTGTACCTGTAGTGCACAAAATAGAGACAGATTTTTTTCCTGTACTCACAGGGTCACAAGAAGGTCACAAAATATCCATAAAAGTAGTTTAAATCAGCCTAAGGACTATATTTTGAAAGTAGGCCTCTTTCTGGGCCTTGAATGTGGTATTTGCATTGCTGCCAATGCAGGGTCAGAAAGCTCTCAGATTTTCTCAAAAATATCTTCTGTTCTGAAGATGAATGAAGGTCTTACGGTTTGGAACGAAATGAGGGTGAGGAATTAATGACAGAATTTTCATTTTTGGGTAAACTATCCCTTTAAAACTTCAACTTTATCATTATAGTTCCTGGTATGAATTGGCCTTTAAAGGGATAGTTCAACCAAAAATGAAAATTCTGAAATGAAAATTAATTACTCACCCTCATGTCGTTCCAAACCTGTAAGACCTTTGTTCATCTTCAGAACACAAAGTAAGATATTTTTGATATACATTATATTTTGATATAGATATTATTTGATATATATATATATATTTGATATTAATCCAAGAGCTCTCTGACCCTCCATAGACAGCAAACATCCTACCACGTTCAAGGTCCAGAATAGCACCATAAACTAGAGATGCACCAATTGCAATTTTCTTGGCCGATTCTTTCTAAGAACTATAATTGACAGCATATACAAAAAAATTAATAAAAAAAAAAAAAATGTATTAAACATTACAATTCCCCCAATCTGGACTAAGTTACAAATATTCTCTGTAAATGCATTTACACTGCAAAATATCAAATGCATAAATAATAAGATTAACGTTTCAGATTTTTAGTTTTAAACATGCAGATGTTGGGAAAAATGCAGTGATACTTTTAAATATGAAACCAAACCACCAGTAGGCGATGGCAAATGACAGAGTCATTTAGTCATTCATACAACCTATTTGTTCAAACGGCTGATACATTTAGAAACATGGCAAGTGACTGTCTTTTATGAATTTCTGAATCACTGACTCACTTGATTCATTCAAAAATGTGGATTCATTCAGTACTGAAACACTGCTGTATTGCTTGTAGACACACTACTGTTCTGCTGTGGCTTTGATCAGTCAAATATTATGTCTAAAATGTAAGTCATTTAATTTTAAAGTCTTGTTTATTTGATCACTATTGAATAAAACCAGTGTCACATTGCAATTGTGTTGATATTCGGGGAAATGTCGTTGATTACCTAAATCATATATTATAAATATCTTTTTTTTTTCTGCTGCACTATGCATCTATGACTTTCTATGAGTACTATTACTCTCATTTGTTTTGACTTCTGCACGAGTCTCTCTCACATACGCAAGCCTCATCTGGCACGGCACAAATACATCATCAGTCACCGTAAGTGTGACGATGACTTGAAAAACCTGCTAATTCCAGTCTCTGGCCGGTTCAACCGTAATTTTATGAAGCTACAAGAATGCTTTTTGTGCTCAAAAAAATTAAAACAACAACTTTGTTCAACAATTCTTCTCCATGTCACCCTATCGTCATTTTGGATAGAGTACCACGATGTATGCATGTGCTTTGATCTGCGCTTCTGGACCTTGAACATGGTAGAACCCTTGCTGTCTACTGAGGATCAGAAAACTCTCGGATTTCATCAAAAATATCTTAATTTGTGTTCTTACGATGAATAAAGGTCTTACAGGTTTGAGAAAACATAAGCGCGAGTAATTAATGACAGAATTTTCATTTTTGGGTGAACTAACCATTTAAAGGCCTGGGTGAGAAGACTACCACTAAAGAAGGCTTTTTACTTTACCATCTTAAGCTGATCCTTCCTCACCTTGCGGATGGGGCACAGCGGATGTACATGCATCCCACTCTATTGCCACGGCTAGAGTGAGTGAGGAAGACCTCGGTTCCGTCCAGCTCCCTCTGAGAATACTGGAACTCCGCTCGCTCAGAGAGATGCAGCTTCCATCGACCTTCTCCACTCCTGTCACCAAAACCACCACCACCACCACCACCTCCTCCTCCTCCTCCTCCTCCCTCCTCCTCCTCCTCCTCCTCCTCCTCCTCCCCTGCTACTCCACCACCACCACCACCACCACCACCACCACCACCTCCAGCACCACCTCCACCCAAGCGAGAGCGCAAACCTGAGGCTCCAAGGTTAGAGGTCACAGGTGAGGTGGACTCTAGGTCTGGTAGAAGAGCGTAGGTGGGTTCCGGGGGCAGGAAGGCCAGCTTCGCTGCAATCCGGCTCGGACAGGGCGGGCAACAGAACAGGCCGCACAACTCGCTGATGGATAAGCCGTTCATTTTCTTCTGCTGGAAATTAGAGATCCTGTGAAAGACTGCATGGGTTTAATTATCATATTTCAACATCATTCACATAAGCCAATGCCAACAAAGCAATCCAGCCAAGTGAGAATGTCATTTAATGTTAAGGAGGGTTGACATTTAGATTAAAGGGAAATGTTGATTTGGTCATTGCAAGACAGTGCGATTAACCTTTAGAGACATTTTAACGGGGCACAGAAATTAAAGCTGCATGCGGGTCCGTCACTACAGCAAGGTTGATGTCTGGAGAGCTGCCCATATAATCACAAAACTTAATTACAGATCAGATTTCAACATTTAACTTAATCACACATTAATTCAGAAAAATAATGATCTATGCATACAGCAGCTGACTGAATATTAAGAAAATAGGGAAAGTGCTTCTTCTGTAAAGCTTGCCTGAAGTGATATTAATTACTACATTTTCTTGTGTGTGTGTGTGTATAGAAAATAGAAAAAAAAAACACTTTAATTTTAACCTAGAAAAACATGTTTAAGAAATGATGTCAACAAACACAAAAAAGTAAACAAAAAGTAAAATTTATGTCTTTTAACTTATCTCTTTTAACATTTGATTTAATGTAATTATGCAGAAGTACATATGTATTCAAATATTTTAACATTTTAATTTAATTTAAAAAAAATCCAATAGTGATCTCAGACTGACCTTTGGACCACAATGCATGAAGGCAAAAATATTATTTACATGGAAATATGAAATTAAAAAAATAATATAAAATGAGAAATATAAAATATATTTAAATGATAGATAGACAGATAGATAGATAGATAGATAGATAGATAGATAGATAGCATTATCAGCGCTGTATGGTACAATTTACAGCACAATAAATATTAAATAATACAAATACGAAACATACACAACACCATTTGCACATCATACGAATAGGCATCCATTGCACAAGTGTATTTAAAACTGCACATCAAAGGTATCCAAATGATGTAGAAAAGTGCACTATTTTACTCTTGACATTATCATAAATAACGTATTTCTAAAGAATAATCCAGCTAATATGTATGAATATCTAGTCAGTTAGCACTAGCTGGATTTCTGGCCAAATAATCAAAGACATCACTTACCAAAAAGGGTATAGTAATACAAAATGGGCTTTGACTACCTACAGATACATTAAACGCTAACAGTTTGATCCGTATTGATTAAAAACAGGCAGTAGGATGACAAACATCTTGCCGATTGTGGCAGGAATCAGCCCGGCATTAGCACCCAACACTGATGTTTTCATCTGTCGAGCAAAAAAACGAAGGCAGCGCCGGATGTGCCGCATTTCACAATAAAAGCCCTTTAACCGGAAAAGTTTACTACGCAAAACAGAGTTCACTTCAAAGATAATCACATTAAAAAATCTTAATTACTAAATAGGCTACGTATAAATATAACAAATAATAAAACAAATTTTATTTTATTATTAAATATTTATTAAACATTTGTTTTATTGGCTTTACACTGATGTTTATGATCTTGTAATCACAAATAAAATAGTTTATTCAAAGTTTTTATTTTTGAAGATCGTTCAAGGACAAAAAAATCATTCAAAATCATTCTGTGACGTGTGAGAAGAAAATGAACAAACAATAGTTCACTAAACATTTTATTTATGATGAAAATAAAGAAAAAAACAAAACAAAAAAAGTTGGGCCTCTGTTATAGGCCTTTCTCATCTCAAATATCTGTACTGTAACTGATACTACATTATACATAACTTTATGACCAGATATGAAATAGAATCAAAGTGGCTTTACTCTAAATTTTATTTCCAAGATAGAACTGAACTGTTTGTTTTTCAAGCACTACATTTGTTAAAATACTCAGATTGTCTCTTTAATCACAATATCACAACAAATGTCAATATTAATGTGAGATAAAGATTAAATCATTTCTGTCTAAGACTATAGCATATACTTAAATTTTAATAGGACCTATAAAATTCAATGCAACTTCAGATGTGGCAGAAATAAATATCTATTCACATCTGGATATGACAGAGTTTGATTTAATTTAGTTTAATTGAGACATGTGCAAATAATGGTGCTTTTCCTATACTGTACACTCATATTTATGAGTAGCAATTTTTATAATGTGACAAATTTAGTGTATTTAGATGCATTTCTGTAATGTGACCTAGGAGTGGTTTATTGTGGTAATAACTACTAAAAATTCCCATAAATGTTGTTGGTTGAGCCTTAATAAGGTTGATTCAGGACCCGCAGAGTCCTTGAAATTGCATTTTATCAGCATTGCGCCCTTGAGTTAAACACTACCAGCAACAAGTGTGTTGATGTAGATAAGCAATATCACACCAGTAAGAGTGGGGTTTTTTTTTTTTTAATATTAGAGCACTCGCAAACAAAATATTGATATAGTCTATATTACATAATATTTGTTTTTGCTCTATTTCGCCAATGAAAATAAATCCAAACCAATCCACAGCAAAACGGTTGCTAATCAGCAATACAGTGGTGTTTAGTTACTGAATGGACATGCGTTTTGAATGAATCGAGTGAGTCAGTGATTAATAATCAATGACATAGTGACCCATTTATGAGCTGTATGAATGAATCAGTTGAATGATTTAATGATTAGCTACTCTTTATAAGACTACATTTGATCATACAGTATATTAAAAGCATCCCACAATAGATCATGTTACGGACAAATGTACTGATGTGTAATACAGGTCGGCCTACTTATTATAAAATTCCTTAACGTCAAAGCTTAATCATCAGGGACTAACACACTGTCCTTTGACTATCCAATCAGACTATCCAGTGAGTTCCTGATGCTATGCTATCCTGCGCTTGTATCAGATAACTAACAGCATATCAGGAGGAGAGACGTCAGAGGGATGGTTGCTTCAGGCTCTTCCACATGAAGAGAAACATAAGAGTAATGTTGATTGATCTAATGTGCCTTATTCACTTCAGATGAGATTTAGATTGAATAGATCAATATTGTTAGTTCCCTAATCTCCATGTATAAATGCATGTATGCGGCAGCAGACCTCACCACAGCTGGTCTTGGATGACTTTTATCGTTACTGCCTTACCTCTGGACAAAAGCCAGTAGATTTGATTGATTATGTAACAGAGATTAATAATAAACCACCAGTAAATATAATCAGAGTGAGAGAGACAGTTTGTTACCTAGATTAGACATTGCTGGACACTCACTGGAGCCAAATAAACAAACATTTTCTTTTTAAATACTGAAACAGGAAGTTACATATTTCCTGAAAAGAGTTAAAAGGTTCTTTGTAAACCTGAGTGATCTATGATCATAAACAACGAGAATTCTTATTTTATCCAAGCAAGTTCTTTTAGGATTGTTTTTTTTTCCTAAAATAAACAAAAACATAGATTTTATGAATAAAGACAAGTATTCATCCAAAATATAAAAAGAACTTTACTTTCACCTTTTCTGCACTACAGAGTTCTGCAACAGTGTTGCTTAACTGAATTTCTGATATATTGATATAATTCAGATCTATGATTGATTTAAAGGCTGATTTAATCATGTCATGCCCCGTTTTGTTTTTCATCCCATTTGTTGTCTTTGTTTGGGATAAACTGATGATTGAAACAAAAGATTTATTTGTTTGGTTTATTTAAGCATATTTTCTGCTTGTGTTTAATACATTTTGCTCAGGAATACCAGAACACATTTTTATTAAAAAGCTGAAGCCAAGACTTCAGGGAAGTTACAGAGAGGCCCACTCTCTCCTATAGGCTTATAGAAAATAATATAAATAATATAACGAATAGGCTAATATACGCAGAAATAACACATTTAGCTAATTATTTAGTCAGACTTATTATAAGGTTATATATGGTTGGTATCAGTCAAATAACTGAAATGTTGTCTGTTAATGTAAGTATGTTTACAGTGTAAAGTGTGCGGGTAAAACTACAGCACCCATGATGCAGCGCGACCCCATTGGAATTGAGGAAAGACGCATCCAGGACATCGACTCATAACTCGCTACTCTCCTACACGTTTACTAGTTCACGCCAATTTTTGCTTCTCGACGGATCAGCTTGCCACAAAATTCAAGCGTAGACTTTGTTTTTGTACATTCAGACATCTGAATTTACTTATTTAACGAAAACCTCCCGTTAGAGAGGATTAGTGTTGAGTCGAAGTGGATTTTCACGGCTAGCCTTCAGCTACGAAAAAAACAACAAACCCGGAGCGCGATTTTTTGTTTTTTTGACAGGCAAAACTCCGCGTAGAAACCACCAAACAACCTTTTTTACTTTCATGGACGACGAAAAAACACTTATAATGCTTTATAGTTAAAACACTTTTTATTTGATCGAAAACAGTCTCTTTTTTTGAGGACATTATCATTTCCTCGCTAAGCTAGCAACTCCAGACAAAGAAAGAAAAGCAGCTTTCATCGCCTCATCACATCTTGTCAACTTTTCGCCCTTTTTGAGGAACAAAACCCACTTTTTGAGTCTAGTTGGGTAGAAATAAAGCAGAAATGGCCCAGCAGAGCAGTGCTCAGGTCGCCAGCTCACAGAAAGCTTTAATGCTAGAGATGAAGTCTCTACAGGAGGAACCAGTGGAGGGTTTCAAGATCACTTTAGTGGATGAAGCTGATCTCTACAACTGGGAAGTGGCGATTTTTGGACCCCCAAACACTCACTATGAAGGGGGCTATTTCAAGGTAAAGACTGGGGTTGATTTGTAAGGGGTAAATGTGTGTTATTTTTAGGAACAGATGGCTATGGTCTATATTTAGAACTGGAACCAGCTCTAGATAGCACCATCTCTTTATGTGCCTCTGTGTCTGTTTTCTTTAGACCTATTTGGATATAATTAAGGTTTTTAATTGATTTAAGGTCTGATTATGATCTAAGGTCTTGTGTTTTCCATCAGACGTCGGTTTGATGTGATTTTGGGGTCTTTGTTGAAGATAATGGAGCTCATTTGTTTGGTTTCTTTGTTCCTCATTGACTCATTGTGATTCTGATGGATGGAGGGTGAGATGATTTCCATAACTTTGTACAAAGGATATTATTAATATTACAATTAAATGTGATTATATTTGATCTCATCATATTATTAATACACCTTTAAGCTCATTACTCATTTGAATGATTATATTTTTATTCATTATTGACTTAGAAAAATAATTTGACTAAGTGTTTGAGATCATTTCCAATTCTACGGAAAGCAGGCATCTGTAAAAACTAATTTCCCTTTTGAAAATATAATATTCATGACCTTACATACTTTTATTAGAAGCCATTGAATTGGTATTATTAGTTGTTGACATCACGTTTGACATGTTTTATCCTTATTATGGTAATTATAAAAATAGAGTAGTGATAACAAAGGATGATTGTAAGGAGGTCTCACCCCATTCCATCAGAGCAGATAAACCTGTTCCTTCACACCAGTTTGAATGGTTTATAATTAATGACCTTAATAATGTCAGAAGCTTTATTAAATTATTCATCTTAATGTTAGTTCCTCTCCAGATTATAAAGAAAGGTTCTGGCCTCTTGTGTAGCGATCTGAAGTAGGTCAATGACTTTTCTTGCCTTTGTTTACAGCGAGAGCACTCACACACACAAAGTGGGTTTGGCAGATACAGTGGCGTCACTGTTCACTGGTGTGTCAGGATGTGAGCTTGTGTTGAAACCTGATTAATGTCAGAACTGTACTCTCGAGCCTGGCGAAGCCTGAAGGCATGGTACTCAAACCTGTAACTGCTCCCTGCTTGAGGATAAATCAGTGGAGAGTGTATTTGCATGACAGAGACTTGCTGCTTTGTTTGAAAGGGGAAATTATTCACAGACGTTGCCTGTTCACAGGAACAACAATGTTATTGAGTATTCTGCTGGCACATTTACAAAATCTCGTAGTCATCTGAGAACCTGATACCAGTCGTGCCAAACTTATTAGAAATGGTTACGTGCTTCCTTTGAAAGGTCAGTTCAGCTAGATATGAATATTATGTAATTTACTTACCCTCATGTGGTGTAGTCTTTACGACTGATGTTCTTTCTTGGAACTCAAAAGGGGAAGTGCTGATGGATGCTGTTGAGTGAGCAAAACCACTGTAGCAGTCATTCATATGACTATTATTCAAAAGTTTCAATAAGATTTTGTCTTAGGAAATTAATTCAGCAAGGATGCATTAAATTGGTCAAAAGTGACAGTTAAAGGCATTTATATCCAAAGATGACTATTTCAAATAAATGGTGTTCTTTTGAACTTTTTATTCATCAACAAATCCAAAAAAAAAAAAGAAAAAAAAGAATGGTGGTTTTGATATTGACAATAATAAGAAATCAGAATTATTTCTGAAGGACCATGTGTGACACTTAAATTTTGGAGTAATGACTGCTAAAAAAAAATCAGCTTTACATCACAGGAATAAATTATATTTCAAAATATATTTAATGGAAAATGGTTATTTTAAGTTGCAATAATATTTCACAATATTACTGTATTTTTTTGGTCAAATGAATGCAGGCTTGAATGAAAAGAGGCTTCTTTCTGAAACATTAAAAAATCTTACAAAACCCAAACTTCTGAACTTTGTATGTGCTGTATTTTAAGTCTTTAAAAGCCATACAATGGCTTTGTGAGAGGAATGAAATGAAACTGAAGGTATTTTTGACTAAAAATCTGTTCCTCTGCTGTAGTTCTCGAATCTCATTGTCTCTTATGAATATAATAATTCCATTTGGCATCACTGACAAACCTGGCGTCACACTTTTTTACTTGCTGTATATGAATATAAGCAAATTGCATTTGAGTGCTATGCTGGAAGTAAGCAAGTTCAGTGAATTAAGACTTTTTTGATCCATTCCTTACACAAAAGCTATTATATGGCTTTGGTGACTGCCGGACTGGTGGTGTTGTCTGTTTGTGGTACTCAAAAGCATTAAAGGAGAACTCCACTTCCAGAACAACAATTTACAAATAATTTACTAACCCCCTTGTCAAGATGTTAATGTCTTTCTTCAGTCGTAAAGAAATTGTTTTTTGAGGGGAAAAAGCATTTTTCTCCATATAATGGACTGATATGGTGCCCCGATTTTGAACTTCCAAAATGCAGTTTAACAGACAAACTCCTATCTCATGTTCTCCCTCAACTTCGAACTCGTCCTATATTGTTTTTGCCTTTTTTGTTAAGGGTGTTTGATCTTCTTTGCATGTTCACTTTGCAAAAACTGGGTTGGTACCTCTGCAGTGATGTAGGATGATTTTGAAATTATTTTTGAAGTTGAGAGAGATATGATTGGAGTTTTTCAACATACCCTAACTGTCTTAAGTCAGAATACACAAGAGTTCAGGGAGAGAAAGGCAAGATGAGCGTTTAAGATGGAAAAAGTATTTAAATAATATTTTTTTTAATGAAAATGACGGATCGTTTCACTAGATAAGACCCTTCTTTCTCATCTGGGATCGTTTACAACCGCATTTGGGATCGTTTAAAGCCGCATTTAAACTGCCTTTTGGAAGTTCAAAATTGGGGCACCATAGCAGTCCATGATATGGAGAAAAATGCAGAAATGTTTCATTCAAAAAAACATAATTTCTTTATGACTGAAGAAAGAAAGACATGAACATCTTGGATGACACAGGGGTGAGTAAATTATATATCAATCTTTGTTTTGGAAGTGGACTTCTCCTTTAAGTAATACTTTGTACTGAATGGGTCAGAAGACTATTTAGATTGAGATTTTTGTGTTTAATGGAAGAATATCATACAGTTTTGGAATAACATTAGACTGAGTCAATGACCTAATGCTTGTCAATACAGCGATTTAAATTAGTATAGTCGAATGCACATGTCAGTATGTCCACTTCCAGTAGTAGCAGTCTAAAATGTTTCAAGGGCAGTTTTGCCACGAGACTTGAAAATAATTAGGTCTGTATTGAATCGAGATGGAGGGCATATCTCTTGCGTAACGGCTGTTTAACCTAGTTGTTTTCGTGCCAAAAAATGATTTGTCCCACTTCCTGGTTTTCCAGCTCGAGGTCCATTTGTGTGTTTTCTCTCAGATTTTCTCTCCTGTCCATCTGCACTGTTCTCCTGCAATGTGATGCGTCTCCAATCCTATTAAGAGCAGCTGTCCTGTGCTCACCCCGAGACAGAATCCTCCAAAGCCTCTGTATATAAGAAATCTCTCTGTGCCAAACCGGCCAACAACACTGTGATGTTGATTGTTTTGTCAAGCAGCACTAGAATGTTTTTTTTGGGGGGGCGAGTGGGAGAATCTGAAGAATGGTTTTTAACATGGTAAAACACTTTCACACTAGAGCTTTTGTTGCAGGCCCAAGTCCATTTAATGTCAGGGTTTGGTTGTTGTGAAAGCAGTTTCCCAATATGGTTTGCTTTAGGGAAATGGGAGCTGATTTGGGGAAATGTGTAGTAAATAGTGTTTAAAATATAATATTAAAATTCATAAAACTGAGAAATCAATTTCATCAGATTTATAGGTTTGTAAAAAGGTACCATAATTGTGGGTAAAAAATATAAAATTGAATACAAATGAGATATTTTTCAGATAACATATTACGTATTTATTTTTTTTCCACAGTATGAGTGGATTTTTACATGTAAATGCACAGCTGCTGATTTATATTTAATATTAATATTCATAATTTTTATTTCTAAATAAAGCAGATTGAATTTTCACATCTCTTGTGCTACATCTGTTGCAGACAAACACAAGTACAGTGTGAAAAGAGACCAGCGGGTGAGGGGGTTGAAATCAAACCTCAGTTCAGACCAAACAATGAAGCAAGTGTGAAAACAGCCTTATTGGCAGCTGAAAGCTTAATCAATTTAGCTGTAATACTTCATAAACAAGCATGCATGAGTCAAACTGTGTCTTGATACTCCTAACCATTGTTTCTGTCTTGTTTTGCAGGCTCGCATCAAGTTCCCGATCGATTACCCCTATTCCCCACCCACGTTCAGATTCCTCACCAAGATGTGGCACCCCAACATCTATGAGGTAAGAGGATTGTTTCAGCTCTCACGCTGTTTACTGTGGCATGTGGCTTGTCTGTTGTTCTGGACTTCCTCATTATTTCCTTCTCAGTTAAGCTCTGTGGTAATGCAGCAGGCAGACACAAACTTTTGTTGGCTACTGAACAGATATGAAAAGCAACACATTATATGAGCTCCTGATATAATAGAATATAAATAGCTGCACTGTGTCAGTAGGGAAAGTAAGGAAGTATATTATTTGAACTCTTAAAAATGAGGAAGAACTGTAACTCTCATCAGACAGGTGTGGTTCACCTGCAGTTCAGACCTGTTTGTGACCTAAAAAACATTAGGTCATATTTTGCAGGTTTGAAATGCTAAGCATGACAATTGCAAAAGCCACTGTACAGATCTGTAATTATTTTCTTACCCTGCTTTTTTCTATTCAGTGAACTCCTGGGTGGACTGTCTGATATCCATAAGGGATTAAAACTCTCATAAAATTGGCTCCTACAAATCATGCATTATGTTCTAGTGTTTGTGTGTGAAGAGCAGACAATTAAGACAAATTAAGTAATTTAAAAACATTTAAAGCACTAGTATTACTAAATTATGTATTTATTCATTTGGTTACATCAGCAGTGTAGTGGAACTGTGTATTGTTTATGGGTGGCATGCAGTGTAATTTTTTTTTGTCACATTAATATTGAATTCAACTAATAAACAGTCACAAATGTGTTAATTTTTTAATTAGAGCTGTTGAACGATTAATCGCGTCCAAAATAAAAGTTTTTTTTTTTTACATACTATATGTGTGTGTGCTGTGTATATTTTTTTATGTAAATTAATAATAATGAGCTGCTTGTTATTATTGATAAATATAATTGCAGCATATATTATATTTATAATTAGATACTTTTTTTTAAAATATTTGTTATTTTTACTTTTTACTTTTACTTTAAAAAGTTTATGTATATATATCATCTAAATCTAATATTATCAACTATTATTATTATTATTATTATTATACTGTTTTTTTAAGCAGAATTGCATTGTTGCATAATGTGAAATGGCTGTTTTGATACCAGATGTATCAATTTATGAATATATATATTTTTTTGGTTTGTGTTCAAGTTACAGACAAAAAAGGCAGTAATTAAGTACGAAATAAGGACGAAATATCTTTTAATTGCAAAACATTTAATTGGTGCTTTTATTATTGGATTATTATTAAAAAAAGCTTGCTACGTGTTAATGTATTTATATAAAAATTTATATACAACTATACTGATATACCATTACTCTGATTTAAGTTTGTAGTCATACCGCCTACCTCATGTACCAGTATATTTCCTCAAATTGGATATATGTGCTTTTTCAGAGTTGTTGTTGTTCTTCAGAGACTGTCCTTCATTTTTGACGGGCTGTTTCTCCTCTTCTCTCTTTTACACATCTTGCTCTGACTCGAGTACTCACAGCAGTGGTGTGGAGGCGAGGGGTTCACTCAGGCGCTTGTTTTGCTTCATGAAAGCATTACGATCCTGTGATTGATGAATCTCTTTGTGCTTTCACAGAACGGGGACGTGTGCATCTCCATTCTGCATCCTCCAGTAGATGATCCACAGAGCGGAGAGCTTCCCTCAGAGAGGTGGAACCCTACACAGAACGTCAGGTATGAAGTAATCTCTTAACAGCCAGCCTTTAAACACTGGTCCACTTTGCAGCTTATTCTGACAACTTTCCGTAGAGAAAAGGTTTGTTTTCAAATGAATTTCCCCTCAGGGATCCATAGGCTAGATCTTCATCAGTCGTTGTCACAAAGAGTGATTGTGTATTTTCCCACTAACAGAATTATAGCAAGAGTGACCAAGCAGGTTTTGTGTTGATGAGTTTCCTGTTGCTTGCCTTTATGGAAAGCATCTCAGTGGAGATCTGGGTATTTGTGTGTTTCCTCCCCCGAGTCTGATCTGTGTTCTAGTTAGTCTGGTATCCTGTTTCACTGGGCTTTGTGCTTCTGTGGAAGAGCTAGTGTCTTCCAGGAAGCACATGTTAATCATTTCTGTTGTTGAAGAGCACCTGTCGCTGTACACAGAGAGAGATGGGCATGTTTTGACCCCAGACTGAATGTTGCATGTGTACACTGTCAAAATCTACTGTGTTCCTCTGCTCAGATGTTCCTTTTAATTAATTATTTTGAGTGCAAAACAAATTTAGAAAAAATCTGATACTTTATGTCAGAATAGATCTGTGGACACTAAAACATCTGAAAGTTGTTCTTTGTAAAATGTGTCTCTTTGTTCTTCAAAAAACTTGCTTTGTTTTTGTAATAACCACAAAATATTGTTCAAAAGATTTTGAATAATTTTCATGTCTAATATTTAATATTAGACTATTTGGAATATGGAATATTTCATGATTCTTTAAGGAATAAAAAGTTCAAAAGAACAACATATATTCAAAATAGAAATGTTTTGTAACAATATACACTGCTGTTCAAAATTTGGGGGTCAGTAAATTTTCTTTCTTTCTTTATTTGACATTAGTGTTTGTATTCAGAAAAGGTGTGTTAAATTTATAAAAAGTAATAGTAAAAATTCTGTTTTGAATAAATTCTATTATTTTTAACTACTTTTATTCATCAAATAATCCTGTAAGAGGCATCACAGGTTCCAAGAAATATTAAGCTGCACAACAGTTTTCAACATTGATAATAATCAGCATATTAGAATGATTTCTGAAGGATCATGTGACACTAAAGACTGGAGTATTTATGCTGAAAATGCAGCTTTACATCACAGTAATAAATTATATTTTAAAGTATATTAAAATAAAAAATATTTATTTAAAATTCTAATATTTTTTCACAATATTACAATATTACATTTTTTTTCTGTATTTTTAATCAAATTGACAGCCTTGGTAAGCACAAGAAACTTGTTTCTTTAAAAAAACAAAACAAAACAAAAAAAACCCAATAAAAATCTTACTGATCCCAAAATTTTGAACGCCAGTGTACTTTGTAGCAATAGCTATTCTCTCCACATTGTGTTTTTGAAGAAGCACATTTTTAATATTGATACATGTAAAGTAATTGTCAAAAGTTCTAAAAAACATAACTTTATTTGCAGAACCTATTTTTACCTATTTTTTTAATCCTATTTTTTAACCCATTTTTAAAAACTAAAATAATGGAAAAAAATCACATGAATATATGAATAGACTGTAAATCATAACTATAAATAATAATTCTGCCATTATTATTATAATAATAATTGTTGTTCTCTTTTTTTTTTAGGTCTAGTTTATATTTTTCTTTTCTTTTCTTTCTTTCTTTCTTTCTTTCTTTCTTTCTTTCATTTATTTTCTTTTTTATATTTGAAATTGTATTTTGGAATATGTCAAGTCCAAAACACTTTGCTCACTTGATAATTAATGGCTATAAGAATGATTATGCAAACAGTGCTTTAAAATAAATTACTTTCCCTGTGAACACTGTTGTTTTCTTGCCAAATTGGTGACTGAAAATACTGTGCATCCTTTTGCAAATACGAGTGTGCCAGTGTAGCTGTAAGCAATAGATAAACACTGATCCTCTTGTGTAAAACCTCCTGAAATCTTTAGGAAAATGCAACACAAAGCAGCTTTGCGGCTGATGAGCTTTAAGGTAATGGCATTATAACACAGTGTCTGTTTGTGTTTTTCAGAACTATACTGCTGAGCGTCATCTCTCTACTGAACGAACCCAACACGTTTTCTCCAGCCAACGTGGACGCCTCCGTCATGTACCGCAAATGGAGAGACAGTAAAGGAAAAGACCGGGAATACGCAGAAATCATTAGGTAACAGAATTGTACAAAAATACAGAATATGCCTCCTTAATGTTTATTTGTTTAAATCCGGTTACATTTTAATGGCTTTATCAGAAGGCCTGGTGTGAAGCAACACTTTAGCTAATGGAAAACCCTTCTGTGAAAATTTTGATTTATTTTCTGGATCAGCGGTGCCCTCCTGTGGTCGAATGAGTCACTGAAACACGAGCGACTGTTTATCTGCTCTTGCCAATCTGTCTATATGTTGCAATTCATGTTTTCAACCATCTTGCATCAGATTTCCTCCTTCAGGACATTGGTTGTTTATTTCTCAGCCTTTGCTTCTTGAAACCTCGGGGCAAGAGTTCATATTAAGAACTAATATGACACAAAATGTCAATATGTCCCACTGCCTAAGACAGATGAGTCTTGTGGAAGCTACATGGTTAAAATTTCATCTTTATAAAGCTGCATTTCAAGCAAAGTTAATCTCTTTGGGCAGAATCTGTGGTATGCTGTTGATTTACCACAAACTGTAATATCAGTAAAGCAAATGGAAAACATGTTTATATGAATGTTTTTTTTAATGTTTTTTTCTGCTCACCAAGACTGCCTTTATTTGATCCAAAGTACATCAAAAACGGTAAAATTTAGAAATATTTTTTACTATTTAAAATAACTATTTTCTATTTGAATATATTTTAAAATGTAATTTATTCCTTTGATCAAAGATACATTTTCAGCATCATTACTCCAGTCTTCAGTGTCACATGATCTTTCAGAAATTGTATAATGCTGATTTGCTGCTCAAGAAACATTTTTATTATTTTGATCAATATTTAAAACGGATGAGTACATTTTTTTTCAGGATTCTTTGATGAATAGAAAAATTCAAAGATCAGCATTGATCTGAAATAAAAAGTTTTATACACGATACCATTTAAAAAAAAGGGGGGGGGGGTTATAGAATTATAATAATTAATACTGTTATTTAGCAAGGTTGTTTTACATTGCTCAAAAGTGATGATAGTGACTTATGCTACAAAAGATTTCTATTTCAGATCAGTGTTGTTCTTCTGAACTTTCTGTTCATCAAAGAAACCTGAAAAACATTCTACTCAGCTGTTGTCAAAATAATAATGTTTTTTGGAGCAGCAAATCAGAATATTAGAATGATAAAAATTCAGCTTTGAAGTCACAGGAATAAATTACATTTTAAAATATATTCAAATAGAAAAGAGTTATTTTAAGTAGTAAAAATATTTCACAATTTTACTGTTTTTGCTGTGCTTTGGGTAAAATAAATGCTGTCTTGTTGAGTAGAAGAGACTTTAAAAACATTAAAAATCTTACTGTTCAAAAACTTTTGACTGGTAGTGTACTTGCAATGAAGTTGAAGTATAACCTAAAGATTTAAAAGCACAAATGTGACCACAAAACCAGTCGTAAGGGTCTTTTTTTAAATTACATCAAAGCTGAATAAATAAACTTTCCATTGATGTATGGTTTGTTAGGACAATATTTGGCTGAGATACAACTATTTGAATATCTGTAATCTGAAGGTGCAAAAAATGAAAGTATTGAGAAACACGCCTTTAAAGATGTATAAATGAAGTTCTTAGCAATGCATATTACAAATTAAAAATTAAGTTTTGATATATTTACAGTAGGAAATTTACAAAATATCTTCATGGAACATGATCTTTATTTAATATCCTAATGACTTTTGTAATAAAAGAAAAATAGATAATTTTGACCCATACAATGTATTTTTGGCTATTGCTACAAATATACCCGTGCTACTTACGCCTGGTTTTGTGGTCCAAGGTCACGAATGTGAAGCCAAATATTTCTTTAGATTCATTTCAAGTGTTTATGTCTCTTACAGAAAACAGGTTCTGGCTACTAAAGCCGAGGCAGAACGGGACGGAGTCAAAGTTCCCACCACCCTGGCGGAATACTGCGTTCGCACACGCGCCCCTGCGCTGGACGAGGGGTCCGACCTGTTATACGACGATTACTATGACGATGAGGACTTGGAGGATGAGGATGGCGAGGACTGTTGCTATGACGAGGACGACTCAGGAAACGAGGAATCATGACAACATTCCCATTGTCACCTTCATCCTCGTCTTCATCAGCATCACCCCGAAAGTGGAAACGTTAAGGCATGCGCCCTGCATTTACACTCACTCAGATGGCCATTTTTGTTTCCTTAAAGGACTAAAATAATTTTTTTTTTTTTATTAAGCATTATGTTGTTTTCCCTCCATGTCATAATTGTGCTGGCCTTCAGGCTTCTCTCCAATCTACTATGTTATTATTTCTTTGCTTTGCGCTTTCAGATAGCTTTGTGAAAGTTACTTAAAAAAGGACAAAAAAAAACAATTGAGCTTGACTGAATTAAGGAGTGATTCTTTGAATGAGGCTTCGTGTTGAATAATGCTGATCATGTCACTGATCTTTTGAGTTTTCTTAGATATGATCACTTAGACGCTCACTTTTTTTCAGCCTTTAAGCACATCTGCGCAGCTCAGCAATAAAACGTTGTGGGGGCAAGGTGTGAGTTTTCGGTTTTCATTTCTCCGTTGTTTGAGTAGTTATTACATTAAAGGAACAGTTTACCCAAAAGATGACAATTCTGCCTTTATTGACTCACTCTTATGTTGTTTCCAAACCTGTATAACTGACGTTCTTCTTTGAAACATAAGATGTTCTGAGAAACGGAAGTAAATGTTCACCACAATTCTTCAAGATGCAGGTTTGGAACAAATTAGGGGGAGTAAATGACATTTTTGGAAGAGCTATTAAGAAGCCCTAAGCAAACAGACTGAAGGATGATATTAAAATCATTTTGCAATGCAAAAATGTAAACATTGCAAAAATATGCTGAGGCCTAAATTCTACAATGTGCTTAAAATCTGCATTATTTAACTTATAGTGTCACTTTAAATTATTGAAATTATGTATTTCTTTGTTCCATGATATAGGAGCTTATCAGAAAATCAAAATAGTCAGACGTAATCGGGTAGTTTGGCGAGTTGGTGTCGTCTTTTCTGTTGAGCTGAGTTTATTTTAATATTTTTTTTTTTTTAAGCAATGCTGATATTCCTGTGTTGTCCTCCTAAGTGAATCTTATTTAATCTGTTGTGTTTTTTTTGCATCACTGAAGCATTTGTTGTTTTATTTGGGATATAAGGTGACTTCTGGACTGTTAAATGATTTTTTTTGTGCCGTTTCTTTTGCATTACCGCTCCATGAATTGACGGCACGTCCTACGTTGTGATATCATGATCTGGACTTTCCTTTTTACGCTGCCTGGAGGCTAGTGAGTGCTGGTGTCCGTCTCATACCGACTGACTCTCAGGATCAACCAATCTGGAAAAAGAATAAAGCTACCAACAACAAAAAGTACTTTTTTCACACCTGCAAGTCATCCATGTTTTCCATATTGTTTTGAGGACAATTTACAACCGTATCCCAAGAGGCTGAGATGCACACAAGGAGCTGATTTGTCATTTTATTGACCTGTATGTATTTTTACGGTTTGTTGGCCTATTTAAAACTGAATAAAGATCTTTATTAGAATATTTCTCATTTCTTTCTTTCTTTTTTTTTTTTTTATTAACTACAGTGATTTGAAACTCAGAAATTGATAGAAAATGTTCACAAATAATTACTAAGATGCAACAGGTTACAAATTAAATGTGAAATTTTAAAGTAGACTGAAATTGTTTTTTTTGTTCTATTTAAACTTTAAAAATCATTTAAATCTAACTAAATAGGCAAAGCAGTCAGTCTTACAAACAAAACTTTTCTTTGCATAACGGTTCTCGGGGGTTTCAATTAAATAAAGGATTAGTCCACTTCCAGAACAAAAAT
This sequence comes from Labeo catla, assembly GCA_012976165.1. Classification (NCBI taxonomy): domain Eukaryota; kingdom Metazoa; phylum Chordata; class Actinopteri; order Cypriniformes; family Cyprinidae; genus Labeo; species Labeo catla. The sequence continues at coordinate 727,855 of VONZ01000315.1, forward strand.
TTACAGATAATGTATTTACCCCCTTGTCATCCAAGATGTTCATGTCTTTCTTTTTTTCTGTCATAAAGAAATTGTTTTCCGAGGAAAACATTTCCGGATTTCTCTCCATGTAATGGACTTCTATGGTGCCCCCAAATTTGAACTTCCAAAATGCAGTTTAAATGCATCTTCGAAGGGCTCTAAATGATCCCAGCTGAGGAATAAGGGCCGTATCTAACGAAACAATCAGTTATTTTCTAAAAAAAAAAAAACAAAAACAAAAAAAACCAATATACTTTTTAACCTCAAATGCTCGCCTTGTCTAGCTCTGTACAAACCAGAGGTCGCCTTAACCGAAAATTGTCCGTCATTGACGGAATTATTATTATTTTTTTTATTAGCCATCCGTCATTTTGACAGATTACACTGAGGGTGATCTATTGTAAAATTGCAGCTGTAATTCCCCCCCCTGTCCAGTTGGTGGCGAGTGAACTCAAGTCTGGCAGCAGAGCACTGGATCAAGAACAAAAACGAAACTGACGAATATTTTCCTATGCATCTGATGCATATATATATGTTTACCCAGCCCTAGCGTATTTTGTTGTTTTTAAACACTGTGCTGGCATCCTGTAGGTTCATGATTAAAAATGAAAATGTATTATTCTAATTAAAATATAAAAATTAAATTGACGGGTAATAATAGATTATGACGGAATTTTTACGACCCTGTTAGTCAAAATGACGGACAAAGTCCATTTCCAAAACAAAGATTCACATATAATGTACTCACCCCCCATCCAAGATGTTCATGTCTTTCTTTCTTAAGTCGTGAAGAAATTGTTTTTTGAGGAAAACATTTCTGCATTTTTCTTCATATGGTGGTATGACTGGTATGGTCCCCCAATTTTGAACTTCCAAAAGACAGTTTAAATGCGGCTTCAAACGATCCCAAATGCAGTTGTAAACGATCCCAGCCGTGGAAAAAGGGTCTTATCTAGCAAAACAATCGGTTATTTACTTTTTAAAAAATACAATTTAAATACTTTTTTATTCTCAACGCTCATCTTGCCTTGCAGTCCTTGAACTCAGTGTATTCTGGTTCAAGACAATTAGGGTATGTCGAAAAACTCCAATTGTATTTTCTCCCTCAACTTCAAAAATCATTTCAAAATCATCCTACATTGCTGCAGAAGTACCGACCCAGTCTTTGCAAAGTGAACATGCAAAGAAGATCAAACGCCCTTAACAAAAAAGGAAAAACAGCGATATAAGATGATTTTGAAGTTGAGGGAGAACATGACATGGGAGTTTTTTGACATACCCTAACTATCATGAACAGGAACAAAAACAGTCCAGGCAGAGTCAGACAAGAAGAGCATTTGGCATTAAAAAGTATATAAATTGTATTATTTTTATTAAAATAACCGATCGTTACGTTAGATAAGACCCTTCTTTCTCAGCTGGGATCATTTACAACCGCATTTGGGTTTGTTTGAAGCCGCATTTAAACTGCATTTTGGAAGTTCAAAATCGGGGCACCATATCAGTCCATTATATGGAGAAAAAGGCTGAAATGTTTTCCTCAAAAAACATAATTTCTTTACGACTGAAGAAAGAAAGACATTAACATCGCGGATGACAAGGGGGTGAGTAAATTATTTGTAAATTGTTGTTCTGGAAGTGGACTTCTCCTTTAAAGTCTAGCGCAACCTCTGGTACGAACTGTTGTTTTTCCTGTCATGACAGTTAGGGTACATCTAAAAACTCCCGTCTCATTTTCTCCTCCAAGTTAAAAATCGTCCTAAAACTAACTGTCACAACCGAGTTCACACAGAGCTAGTCAGACAAGTGTTTGAGGTAAAAAAGTATATAAATTGTAATTAAATAAATAAATAACCGATCATTTCACTAGATAAGACTCTTTTTCCTAGGCTGGGATCGTTTAGAGCTATTTGAAGCTGCATTTAAACTGCATTTTGGGGCAAATCTGGGGGCAACATAGAATCCTGAAATGTTTTCTTTGAAAAAACAATTTCTTTATGAGTGAAGAAAGACATGAACATCTTGGATGACAAGGGAGGTGAGTACATTATCTGTACATTTCTGTTCTGGAAGTGAACCAGTCCTTTAAAATGGACAAGAAAGAAGAATTTACTTTGAAATTTTTTACTTTATCTTGGCAAACCTGACTACAGTGCAAGACATTGAGATCTTTCGGAAATCTCCAGAGGAGATATTTAAGCTTACTGTGTTCTTTATCTCAAAGCAAAGTCCTCCCTTTGCTCGCTAATTAATCTCTATGCTGTGAGGGAATCTATAGAGATCTTAAAGAGATCTCATTTCTTATTTATCTTTCCTGTTGGATGTGTCATTTTTCAGGGTAAGCGGACATGAGAGGGTTTGATTTCAATGCGCAGCTGAATATGACATTGGTTACCAGATAAGATGTTCGGCACAGCTGAAGTGTTCAGGGTCTCCAGGCATTCCAAAGTGCAGTTGGCCTGACTCTGTTGCCATGACAACCCTCCGACAGGCATTCAGGGTTTGCCTGGAAACACTGTGCTCAAGGCTTATTCAGACAGTCTGAGCTCACAGGCTACACAATGAACATACAGAGATGAGGGGCGCCAGTGAGATGCAGTTACAGCGCTGATACAGTTTACAGAGCAAAGGTTCACGGTAATCTGGCTAAGAGTGTTTGGCTCGAACACCGTAAGAATGAAAAAGGAGGCATGTTTCTAATATTGGTATATTACAGAGAATAATCACCCATTGACATCCATGGTGTTGGGGAAAAATACTATTGAAGTCAGTGGCTACCTTTAACTGCTTGCCTACACCCTACAGTTGTCAAAATATCATCTTTTTTCTACTTTTTGCTGTTTTATATTGTACTCATAGGATGTACGTTTTGTGGAAAACAGGATTTTACTCAAATCCACATTCTTGGTTAACTTTTTTGGTTGTACTTCTGGTTAAGCACTGTAATTATCTGGTGCTTGGAGGAATCTGTTTTTTTCCTTGGTTTGTAGCTTTTAAGGACGTTAAGGATAGAGGGACACAAAGGCAGTCAGTGACCCTTATTTTGAAATTCTTTATCCTGTCTTTGTGTATCTGTGCAACTGCTAACAGCAGGAGTGACTTGCATGAAGTCTGGCCAAATGCCACAGTACAGTCCAAAGAAATGGTCTGCACCAGTGCTTTCAGCCACAGCTGGCCTGCTTTATCCAGAGATGCTGAAAAATACAAAACAGCTTTTAGCTTAAGAATAGGTGCAATTCACTTTACTTTTAGACAGTATAAATCATTCATAACATTATTACTCACATATGCTATCCACCTTATTCTTCCACACAAAAGTAAACCTATGGGCGAGACTTAACGGATATAACGAGAATAACAACAACGCGCTGTAAACAGTAAAACTGTTTGCAATAAAAACCAGTGTGTTCATAATTAAGATAATACAATAAAATAATATGGTAAGACACACCAATTTGCAATATCAAGCAGCAAAACGAGCTGTTTTGTACAGCTAACAATAGCCAGACGCAGATGAGACCGGAAGCCAGACCCATACAATGTACAAATGGCTGCGGCCACTCTTACACCCTGTCTACACCGGATGGGAGCGGCGCGGTGCGACGTGACGTGATAAAATACAGTAGAACCCATTATAATCATTGATGCTGTCTACACTGGATGTGGCACGACGCGTCAAATCCCCAACGGTAAACTGCTGCTGCGTTCTATTTATGACGTGCTCACACAAAGTTCAAATTATTTGAAACGGTTGCTTTGTCGCGTCCAGAGTAAACAGACTTTAGCTGTGTTACGGGAAAAATAAGGTGGACATGTAAGTGCAAACTAAATGTAGTGTTTTCAGAGACGTAATTGCATGTTAACTGCAATTAAATTAAATGTATTATAATTTAAATTTATAATAAATGCAATTAACTAAACTTTAGAATGATTTGATGAAAATTCAGCTTTGGATCACAGGAATAAATTTCATTTTAAAATATATTCAAATAGAAAAGTTATTTTAAATTGTAATAATATTTGACAATAGAGGGTTTGCACTTATGTCACAATTTGGTCAGTTACCCAGATGCACGGCCATATTGGCAATACTAAGATGTTAACAACAGCATGGATTGCATGGTTAATGTACTACTGGATTGTTCTGCTAATTTATGCTGTCTAAACCACGAGAAAAAAAACATGTGGAAGCTGCTAAATAATATAGAGAAGGACAATTTTTTGAACAACTAAACTTTATAGGTGTTAAAGATACGTAGGAGCAGTATTAATTAAGATATTAGCCTAATATTTCACCTACATGACCAGAAATGATAAGAACAAACATGAATGTTGTCAAGATTTGGAAAGCCCTGGAAATCCTGTTTCACTTTGGCCAACCACAAATGCCTTTTGTTCCTCAGACAGTTTTTTGCACTCCTCTTGATTTGTTAACGTTTGGCAGTCTATAGTACTCCAAATGTTTTTCCTGGTCCGAACAATTAGTACAGCCCAAAACATGGCAATAACTGATCTTTTTTTAGCAGCAATAATCAGCAAAATATGCAAGTTTCACCTGAAAATATGCCTGATGGACATAAAATGACTTAATCTTTTTTATACCATTCAGCGAAATGCACTACAATCAATAAATCACACTGCAAACAAAAACTTTAAGCCGCTTTGAGGTAAAAACAAACCATCTCAACATCCAGCGTCTGCCAGCTCAACTCAGCGCATTTAAAAGTCACTCCATTCATTTCATCTGCGCTCGGGTGACAGCAGCGAGGAGCCCACGCACGCACGCTGGCCTTGCGCTAACAGATTTGTCCTCAATTAAGACATAAACAGCGTCTGATAGGGATTCTCTCAAGGAGCACAGAGCTAGCCTGTGCCTGCATACGGGTGCGCAGCAGTGCCCGGGGAGAGCTGGCTAACTGCCGGCGCGAGCTAGAGAATATCCCGCGGGCCAGCAGGAACCAGACGCCGGGGTTAGTACTGTGTTTTAGCGTAGCGAAGATAGGTTTTTAAGGCTCAGCTGGAAAGAAATTACTGACTTTGATTAAGAGATTGTTTAGAATAGCAAATTACCATACTACTCCTACTATTTTCGTGGTGTTTACTAAAGCATCACTATCTACCTTATATTCTTCAACGCGGAAGAAAGCCTCTAGGCCAGACTTCCGATTCATTATTAAGAGAATAACAACGTGCAGTAAATGGTAAAACTGTTTGCACTTAACCAGTGTGTTCATAATTAATAATAATGCATTAAAAACATGCTAAGACACACCAGTTTGGAATATCAAGCAGCAAAACAAGCTGTTTTGTACAGCTGAAAATAGCTAGGTGCATAACATGCACAAAAATAAATACTTTTATTCAACAAGGATTCATTAAATTAATAAAATTTAATTCCTAATGTTAGATTTCTGTTTCAGATAAATGCTGTTTTTTGAACTCTTCATCAAAGAATCCTAAAAAAATGATCTGTTTCTACAGAAATATTAAGTGGCACAATTGTTTTCAACATTGATAACAATCAGAAATGTTTCTTGAGCAGCGAATCAGCATAATAGAATGATTTCTGATTACAGAAATAAATTACATTTTAAAATATGAGTTATTATAATAATATTTCCAAGTACACTGTTTTCACTGTATGTTTGATTAAATAAATTCAGCCTTGGTGAGCATAAGATACTTATTTCAGAAACATTTTATAAAACTTGCTGACTCAACTTTGAATTCAACCATACAACATACTATTTATGCCGTATCTTTATATGCATAAAGAGGAGTATACTCAGTCTTGATTCATTATTTGGTCAGACTTCCAAAGATTCAGAAATTTTAACTAAAAATTGGAATAAAAGTACAAAACCATTTCCCACCTAAAATGCATACTTAATAGTAGAGTGTTTATACTGCACTGTATGCAAGTGACATTTTATTATTAATGTTAATTAAAACCAGACAGCAATTTATAGGCTCATTGCATTATTTGCAATCCCATGGAGAGCATTTGATGAGACTTAAGTAGTTTTTAATGTGATATTTGTGATAGTTGAGGAGCACCACGGTTTATGACAATGATAAACATACCTATAAATCAATCATCCTCACTGAGAGTTTCCCTTCAAATGTCTGTCAGTGTTAATATCTGAAACACAGCCTCATATATTCCTGTATGATTTAGTGACAGCATTACAGAGGTGTATTACATTACAGAGAATCAATAAGGCAACCGGCAGAGATGTGGAAGTACAGTCCAATGGAGTCAATTACGAATGAAACAATCCAAGGATAAAATGGTAAGCCAATTCCATTACAAGATATTTATTTATAGGTATGATGCCATAAAATACCACTTGCTTATTGTGCAAGTGCTTTTTGTGCATGTACCTCATAAATGCCAAGATCGATGGCTGTATATGGAATAATGCCCAGGATGCTGGGGATGTAGCCTGTATAAAAGGCCTTTATGCCTTCATTTCCCTATTGGTTTTGCTGGTTCTAGTTGATGTGTTGGTTTTAAAAAGTGTTTGGTCACTTTTCAGCTGGTTAAACTATACTTTGTACTTGCAAAAATATAATATCAGTGATGTCAACTCAAGCAGCTTTACAGAAAATCATGATGTTAATGCTTATAATATCATCATATCTTCATGCCTTATAGTTGCACTTAGCAGATTAGAGCTTTGCAATAATATAGTTTACATTTGGATGTGATACAAGCAATCAAGCCGTTGAGATTTACTATATATTTCCCTACACAAATACACTGGGTAAAGTTGGACGTCTTTATATATCCAAGAGCTGATGATGCAATCTTTTTTTAGTAATAATTTTTATTCAGAAACATTATTTTTCTGCCTTGTTGCCATGGTGAAGTAATGAACGTAGTTCAACTTTAATGGTAGGTCTTCAACAGTGACGTTTCCAAGCATTTTTTCACATGCACATAGTGCATAATATGCAATTGTCTATGGTTATTCTTTGCTGGAAAAATCCTTTTATATCAGACTGAGACTGAGTCATTTATGCTCAAATATTTATTCAGGATCCTGCCTGTCATGGTGGATTCTGGTGCAATTTTTAACATGATTACATTTCATTTCCACAGGGACATCTGTTTGTTTGGTTTTATCGGAAAGAATGGACCTGAAACACAGTCACAACATCAACCGAATTAATCACAGTGCAATGCATTTCTTACGAAACTATCAAGTCAGTAATATCTGTGCATGTGATATTTTCAGCATCACTTCAACAGCTGAAACAGACTAGAAAGTCAGTCTGTTATTGAGAAATGCTAATGATGCACTTGCATAAAACAAAACTGTAGTTCGGCCAAAAAGGTTCCTGTCCTGCATACCAGTCCTGTAGTTGCTCTGGCAACCAGCTGCTTCCACCAAGTCCCTGAGGTCGTCTTCTCCTCTGTGTACTCATTGGGAATGACAAGCCTGTCGCCAAAGTCCAGCACCTGCTGCAAATGCAAAAATGACCATCTTCACATCAGCTATTTAGAACCAGATGCTATTTCTGTTATATAAGTATATAAGTACAAACATTAGACATTTTAAAAGCATAAATATTTTGAGCCATGCATTGCATCACTAACCCTTGTGCTGTGGTTTACCAAATTTAGTGTTAAAAAAATCTGCATGTAATTCTGCCATTATGGTATTTTATGACTATGAATCTAGGATTCAATCTTTTTGTCAACTTCTTTTCTTTCAATAAGCACAGATTTTGTATTTGTTTTTGGAACCGACTGATTGTAGGCCCTATTGTTCTGATTTTATGCGACCCACATGCACATGCACTGCACAGTGAACAGGGCCAAAATTATCCAAAATCAATGTTTTTTTTTTTACTTAAAAATTGAGGTGCATACCTTCTGATCAGTGAGGCATATGATCAGTCACTTCCAAAAAGAAATACAAAACCTGTCCTATTGAATGAAAACAAGCTGACAAAAAGATTGAATTCAATATTAACAATTTGTGAGCATTTTCTGTAATATCATTAATTATATTATATAATTTTTTAAGTTTCTGGCTGTCATTTTTGACTGAAATTGGCAATAAATAAATGAAATTATATATATATATATATATATATATATTATTATTATATTGCATTGGCCATTTCAGTCAAAAATGACAGCCTACAGAAACTTCAAAGATTATATATATTATATATATATATATATATATTTTTATATAATATATATTTTATATCTATATCTATCTATCTATCTATCTATCTATCTATCTATAGTGAGTATGAACGTGTTCTAGCTTCAATATTTGAAGTTCTGCATACTGTTGATTACCATAGAAAATAATTTAGACTTGTACCTTAGTTTGTATTGATGTGTTGCCGGAAATGTACACAGTGTAGGTCTATGGAGCAATTGTTGTAAGTTTGCCTAATAAGCATTTGTTATTTATACATGCAAAAATATGCTCGCCTACATCAATTTTAAAAACAAGGTTTCCAACTGCGGTTTTCAAAAACCAGTAATACAATACTGTATGTCTTAAATTTGCTAGCTCTTAATGCATTTGCAAACTTAATGCAAACACCCCAAAAAAATGCATGTATTTATGTACAGAAAGGTGTTTTCATTGTCTGATGATCTCTTTCAGGTCAGTGGCAGAATTAAACAGCCCTCCAGTCCTCCACCAGGAAATCAGAGATGGGTAATTGAACACGAACACATTCTGTGCAGATCCCAGACCAAAAATAGACTGCATTTATTCAAAAAGAAATGTAATATGACACTGTCAGCGGACAACCTTTCTAAGATGTTCTTATCCTCATTAGAGATGTCCATTCCCAGCTCAGCCTGCGACTGTTTCATCTCAGATGCATCCAGATGGCCAAACAGGAGCAGAACATAAAAGCAACTCATTAGCTTTCAGCAATACGGCTTAATCAAACCCGGACAAAACTCAATCAACGTAAATGATCCAGTAGCAGAATAAAGAAACACACAACTCATTTAATCAAGATGTTTCAAAACTGCCAATTAAAAACTCAAGTACTCAAACACTCCAAACACAAAGATACACATCACTTTGCAAATCAGATAATACTGTGCTCCAAGAGCAAATTAAGTCTAAAACCTTGACAAAGGGTATGATCAGAATGGCATACTATCATTACTAATGCATACTACTATCTGAAGTGTGCAGTGTGTATACTGTGCATTGTATGCCGTTTTTCTCTACCCAGATTAAAGGAATCATTCACATAGAAATGAAAATATGCTGAACATTTATTCACCCACAGGACATCCAAGATGTAGATGAGTTTGTTTATTCATCTGAACAGATTTGGAGAAACTTAGCATTGCATCACTTGCTTACTAATGGATCCTCTGCAGCAAATGGGTGCCGTCAAAATGATAGTCCAAACAGTTTGTAAAAGCATCTTATTTGAATCAGGAGAGAAATATGCACAAATCAAACACATTTTACAAGTGAAAACAGTTCATGTGGGGGGATTGTGATGTGAGAGGACAATAGGGGAAGAGCTTTTTCACTGGAGGTGAATATGTGTTTTTACGGAACAGTTTAAGGTTAAAATGTCTTGATGGATTTTTTTTTTTTTTTTTTTACAAACCTGCAGCTTTTCGCTTTACAAGATGTTATTTGATAGACTAAAGTTGTTTGGATTACTTGTGGATTATTGTGTGTGTGTGTTTTTTTTTCATCAGCTGTTTGGACTCTCATTCTGACGGCACCCATTCACTGCAGAAGATCCACTGGTGAGCAAGAGATGTAATGCTAAATTGCTCCAAATCTGTTCCGATGATGAAACAAACTCATTTACATCTTGGATCGCATCATAAGTAGGTATATACTGCAAAATATGCAGCATTATTCCATTCCCAGCATACCCGATGGGTGAATTTTAGCAGCACAATCTGTTTTAAATATAAAATGCCTAATTTTAGCTGGGCAAAGCATATCAGTACAACTAATAGTTTGAGTAAATGTGTGGTTTTGGCACATTGATGTCGCAGGAGCATCTGTTTCTGTTTTCTTGCCATTCTGCCTAGATTAGTATTAATGTCAGTGTTCTTGTTCAGGCTGTGAGCTGGAGTTTATTCTCATGTTGTTTTAGGTTTCTGGAAGATTCGGTGAAGGCATGACCACCGTCTTCTGTGGTATCTGTGATGGTCATTATCACAAAACAGAACTGATATTTTTAGCCAAGAAAAGGACTTTTGCTCTGCATAATTTTGTCTTCGGCACACTCATAGCTTATTGTTATGAATATAGAAACTCTAACAGGATGTTTATAAGGATATGTTTCTCTAGGGCTGAGAAAGAAGACTCTCTGTTCCTAACTGCTACTGACATGGACGAAGTGTTACCAAACAAAACTGCCATCAGCAGGATAATAAAAACTATTTTCACTTGTCCTACATTCTGAACTGTATACAGACATTCTTCTTTGACCTTTCCTATGACAAGCTCACAAATGAGTATTAGTTTTATATTCACCTGAGTCTAGAACCTTTTAGGTCAATTGGATTGATTGGTAATCAGACCACATGAGTAACATTAAAAGACTAAAAGAGACCAGTTTTGCATTTATAAGATGTTTCCCCATTAAAGGAAGCTCTCAGCAGACTAATTGCAATGCTGAAACTACTCAAGAGTCTTGTGTAAAGGCGGCATGCTGACAGCAGGGTTGTATTTTTAGTAGCTCTTGAATTCTTAAGATGGAATCTGTAGATACTAAACCATCAGGCGTACCATTTTATGATGGGCTCACTTCACTTACAATAAAGGACCATGGTACCATTACCATGTTTTTGAACATGTTTATGACTTTCCTGAATGTTGGTTGTCACATGGTTGTGACAATACAGTTGAACAATCCACTTTAGTACACTATGACTATAAATACTACAAACTACATATAGTAAAATCATAATGTTTAATATTTGAATATTTTATGTTTACAGTTTACAGTTTTCAGAACATGGTTTAGAATGTGGAACACATCTGCCAGCAGAGGGCAGGATATATTCCCATATCCCCATATTCCCACACTATGTGTTTGCAATGTGCATAATATATTTTTGCTTTATAGCTTTAATTATTACTAACTAATTTAGTATCTGTTTCCTGACTGCTGCAGTTCATACTAGCAGACAAATTGGCATTAAATTATTCAACAGCATGTAATTAATCTACCAGATTAAGCCCAATCAAATTGCATACTTAAAGCACATTTTAACTAACAAGCACTGTTATTTAATATTTAAAGGAATAGTTCACCCAAAAATGAAAATTCTGTTATTAATTATTCACCCTCATGCTGTTCCAAACCTGTAAGACCTTTGTTCATTTTCAGAACACAAATTAAGATATTTTTGATGAAATCCAAGAACTTTCTGACATTTAAGTCCCAAAAAGGTAGTAAGGACTTCATTAAAGTAGTCCATATGACATCAGTGGTTCAACCGTAATTTTATGAAGCTACGAGAATATTTTTTGTATGCAAAGAAAAAAAATATCGAGCTTATTCAACCATTTCTTTTCTTCCAAGCCAGTCCTCGTCGTACATTTACGAGGATACCACAATGCAAAACAAACATACCCCTATGCAAAAAGAACACACCTCTATTTTGATAGCCCCACCCCCAAATCAACGGCACCTCCCCCATCATAGTGGACACACCCCTTACTGCTGATTGGCCAGAAGTGCGTTTTGGTAAACAAAAACCCAAAACCTCAAGAAACTGGTTGAGCATATGCAACAGAAGATTCTAAACAAGCATGCAACATTTAATGAAAATTCAACCATACGTGGCGCTATAACAGTCATAAATGTTAAAAATCATCATATTTTTATACAGCTATGTTAACACAATTACTTTTTCCTTATGTATTTAAATGCCTTAAAGAAGTCCACTTCCAAAACAAAGATTCACATATAATGTACTCACCCCTTGTCATCCAAGATGTTCATGTCTTTTTTTCTTCAGTCGTAAAGAAATTATGTTTTTTAAGGAAAACATTTCTGCATTTTCTCTATATAATGGACTGCTATGGTGCCCCGATATTGAACTTCCAAAATGCAGTTTAATGTGGCTTTAAACGATCCCAAATGCAGTTGTGAACAATCCCAGCCGAGGAAGAAGGGTCTTATCTAGTGAAACGATCGGTTATTTTCATTTAAAAAATACAATTTAAATACTTTCTAATCTCAAACGCTCGTCTTGCCTTTCTCTCCCTGAACTCTGTGTATTCTGGTTCAAGACAGTTAGGGTATGTCAAAAAACTCCAATCGTATTTTCTCCCTCAACTTCAAAAATCATTTTAAAATCATCCTACATCGCTGCAGAAGTACCGACCCAGTCTTTGCAAAGTGAAGATGCAAAGAAGATCAAACACCCTTAACAAAAAAGGTAAAACAGGCATATAGGATGATTTTGAAGTTGAGGGAGAACATGAGATGGGAGTTTTTCGACATACCCTAAGTGTCATGAACCGGAACAAAAACAGTCCAGGCAGAGTAAGACAAGACGAGCGTTTGGCATTAAAAAGTATATAAATTGTATAATTTTTATTAAAATAACCGATCCTTACGCTAGATAAGACCCTTCTTTCTCGACTGTGATCGTTTATAACCGCATTTGGGATCGATTGAAGCCGCATTTAAACTGCGTTTTGGAAGTTCAAACTCCATGGGGCACCATATCAGTCCATTATATGGAGAAAAATGCTGAAATGTTTTCCTCAAAAAACATATTTTCGTTACGACTTTAGAAAGAAAGACATGAACATCTTGGATGACAAGGGGGTGAGTAAATTATTTGTAAATTGTTGTTCTGGAAGTGGATTTCTCCTTTAAATGCTTGAACCCCGGTAATCGCAGCTTGCAGCTATATTCCTTATCGCATTTGAATATTATTATTTACAAATTTGGTTACATTAAAAAAATCGAGAGAAAAAAAAATACATATTAAATGCATGAAATATATTTATGTGTATTTAAAGTAGTAAATCATTACAGTGGCTCATGTTTTTATGTGTGTGAGAGATATTTTTATGACACTAACCTCATCTCCACCCCCTCTTCTCCTCCCCTCTCCCCCTTCTCCATCCCACCTCTAATTGCCCAATTCTCTACGCTTTCTACCTCTTCTCCCCCTCTCTGTCTCTTTCTCTCTCTCTCTCAGACACACGCACGCACACACACAGACGAACACCTGCGCAGAGCCGGTGAATCACGCCGACGCCGCTTCGCTCTACAATCTCTCATCCATCCTGACAGTCAGATCGCCTCCATTTTAATCAGCAGACTCTCCGCGGTGGAAAGAGAGATTCATTGCCGTCTTCTGCAGCGCGAGATTGCGTTTCGATTAATATTTCACAAGTTCCTTCGCGCTCCGTGTGGATTGGCTGGCTCTCTTTTGTTTCCTGGAGGTGAAATGATGCTCAAGTGATGCTGCGACGCTGTTCCCACCCGCTGTAGACCAACATCACCAACATCATCATCAGCATCATCATCATCATCATCGCCGGTATGAGTCGGATCGAAGAGCCCAACATGAGATATCTAGACTAACAAACCCGCAGGGCTGTTGAAGATCGCAAGTGTTCAAAACGCTGAAGTTAACGTGTTGGAGAACGCCTCAGTGGCAGGTAGGCTTAGTTGTACGGTACTACGTATACTGGTTAATGTTTATTTGCTGATCAAGACTCGTTAGTAGTTAAATATCACTGAATGTGCATGCATTATGTGCTTATTTCACGTTTTGGTTCTTGCTTGATGTTATTGCATGATGCTTGCAAGTGTTTTAAATACTAATTGGAGCTGAAAAATTAAACATAGGCTTGCACAAAGGAGAACAACAGTAATACATAAGAAAACTTGTAAAAAATTTAATGCATAATTGTTGTTATTATAAAAATATATAAAAATATGTTAAAAGTATTTTAAGGAAGAGAGTGGAATATATGTGACCCTGGACCACAGTCATAAGTAGCATATTGATAATAGCCAACAATATGTATGGGTTAAAATGATCAGTTTTTTCTTTTATTTCAAAAATCATTAGGATATTAAGTAAAGATCATGTTCCATGAAGATAGTTTGTACATTTTGTACCGTAAATATATCAAAACTTAATTTTTGATTAGTAATATGCATTGCTAAGAACTTCATTTGCACAACTTTAAAGGTGATTTTCTCAATATTTACATTTTTTCAAATAGTTGTATCTCGGCCAGATATTATCCTATCCTCACAAACCATAAGTCAATGGAAAGCTTATTTATTCAGATCATGTATAAAACTCATTTTCCAAAAAATTGACCTTTATGGTCCATGGTCACATATAAGTACATGCTGCATTTATTAGGAGTGATAGATTGTAAATGATTGAATTACAGTAAAAAATATTTGCAATAATAATAATGATCCCAAAGCAGTGTGTAAATATTGTTTTAAATGTCAAAAATAAAAGGTTTAATATGCAAGTAGCACACTAATATTCTTCTTAAAAACGTTCAGTTGCAACAAAAAATAAAAAAAAAATTGTGTTTTTCCACTAGCTCATATTCCAGTAAGGCTGTAATATTCATATAAACAGCAGGCAGTGATCCTGTGGTTTCCCAGACAAACATAGGCCACTGGTTGTGTGTGTGTGTGTGAACATGTATGTGTGTGATTGCAGCTTTGTGTTGCATCTGACACTCTTTTCTCCCAAAAGACCAAAATTAGAAAACATGACAATCCCACTTTCCATCAGGACTGTGAACAAACCACCCACACAAACAGACCGAAAAACAGAGACAAACACAAATACATGGATGTACACACACTTTCTCTCCATTTTACTTTCAGTGCTAGTATGCAATATTAATTATGTAGGCGTAGCATGGTAAATATCAAAGAATAGGTTACCATTTTACTGCTTATTGTGCACTATTCAAACACACACAGCAGGTTTGTCCACAATGCAGGTCATGTTTCCATTCAGTCTAATTCAAGTAGGATTGATTTCTTTGTGTGTGTGTGACTGTGTGTGTATGTTTGTGTGCCCTAGCTGAGCCCTGCAAATCCTGAAATATGGCAGTCCGAGATATGCAGTCTCTTTTGACAATCCTCTATTCGGGCTCTGTAAGGTTACTCCAGTATTTTGTGTTGAGCACACGAGCACGTCTCCACAAGATCCACTCAATCTATGAAAGATTCATGAGTCTAAATGTGGCCCAGACCAAGAAGCCAGATCATGATCAATCTGCGGGTAGGCGTGATTACTACTGCCAGACTATCAGAGCTAAATATAGCGTCTCGCCGGACTTCGCACCCTAACACCCTGTGTAAACACAGCGAAGAGGATCGCACTCAGTCCGACAGATGTTACCGTTACTGTAGAGATGATGCAGCAGTGAAATATGCCATTATAGATGAATAAACAGTGATGTGATATGTGATTCTAGAAGCGGGATGTTGGATATCTGTGCACTGAAAGCAAGAAGGCGGTTTTTAGTGCTGTGATGACACAGGGAGCTGGCTTTGTTTATCTTTCTGCACAGATAGAGGCTTTTGTTTTGTGCACATTGTGTTGTTTATAAAAGAATATTTTGGCTTGTTTATAAGTTTAAATGGACTGTGTGATTTCTGAGGCAGAAGCATTGTTTTCAAACAGGTTTCCTTAACACAAGCACATATTCAAGGTCTTGGATGAGACAGTTACGATAGTCAGGATGCTTAAACTCACAGAGTTATGCTATGTAAATGACCGCAGAGGCAAAATCATTAAGCACTGTTTTTATTGTGTTATTTATCACTGAGATACTATAAGAGTTTTTATTATTTTTGCAATTCATTTTTTTTTTTATATTTTCTTTTTTTAATTTTAGTTATAGTTTTAGTAATGTTGTGTGGTGTATTTTTGTTATTTTCATTAGTTTATTTATTTATTTTTAAACATTTCTATATACTTTTTATTTTATCTGCTTTTATTTAATTACTTTATTACATCAAGTTAAAGTTAATAAAAATGAGAAATGTTGACGTGGAAACTAGCTGAAATAAAATGTTTATTTTTGTATTTTATTTTGGTTAATATTTATTTTATTTCAAATACAGTGTTTGTTTTTTGGGTTTAGTTTAGTTAACTACAATAACCCTGCTTATCATGGAACTCTATGGGTGTTTATTTTAGTATCACTGTGATACTATTGTGGTTTTGATTATTTTTTTGAAAATAAATGTTGGTTTATATTTTAAAATGTTCTGTTTTTGTTTTATTTTGGATTAAGGGTGTTTTTGTGGTGTGTTCTTTTACATTTTTGTTATTTTTTTAAGTAATTTCTATAGTTTTTAATATTTCTATATTTTCATTTTAGTTTTACTTATTTTATTACATGAAGTTAAAGTTAATGAAAATGAGAAAAGTTGACTTGGAAACTAGCTGAAATGAAATTATTTTATTATTTATTTATTTAGGTTAATATTTATTTTATTTCAAGTAACAGTGTTTGTTTTTACGGTTTTAGTTTAGTTAACTATAATAACTACTCACTATGTAACTCTAGGCATTTATTTTAGCATCACAGATATTATTATGGTTTTATTATTATTTTGAATTTATTTATATTTTATGTTTTCTTTTTAATTTTGATGAAAGTTTTAGTAATTATGTGGTGTGTTTTTGACTTTTTTTAAACATTACTATATAGTTTCTATTTAATTTAACATTTCTATTTTTATTTTTTATTTCAGTTTTAGTTTTTTAATTACATCAAGTTAAAGTTAAAGAAAATGACAAATGTATTTTTTTAATATTGATTATTATTTATTTGTTTTTTAATCTATTTATATTTATTTATTATTTTGGTTAATATTTATTTTATTTCAAGTAACAGTTTGTTTTCATGGTTTTAGTTTAGTTAACTATAATAACCCTGCTTACTATGGAACGTTTATTTTAGTATCACTAAGATACTATAATGGTTTTATTATTATTTTGAATTGGTTTATATTTTAATATTTTCTGTTTTCAGTTTAATTTTGGTTAAAGTTTTAGTAATTTTGTTTTTTTGACATTTTTTTTTTTAGTTATCTTAGTTGATCAATTTAAACTAAATGAAAATGTCTTGGGAAGTAGCTGAGTTTATTTTATTTCATTTAACAAAAGCATTTTTTATAGTTTTAGTTGATGGTTGCACAAGAAAAACTGTCAAAATATCACTTGATAACATGAGATTAGTCAGATAAAATCACTTACTATCATTAGACTTTTGCATTAGAAATATCCCAGAAATAGACACAGTAAAAAATCCACCTACTGGAATCCCCCTTGATAAGTAATCCCACTGCTAAAAGGATGATTTAGACAGCTTTATAGCTCATATAGCACATTTTTATGGAGAAAAATGAATATGGGCTTTTACAGAAATTCACAGACTATAGATTTCAATTGTAAGTACATTACAGTAAACACAATGAAACAAATCAAAATTATTGTCTGTGGTAATGAGCAGCATCTTTGGCATAGATCTTCACTTGTTTTGAACCTCAAACAATTCTTTAATTGTACTCATCTGTACTCATTTTTTAGAGACAGTTGGTGGCAACGGTTCTGTGATCAGCTTATGATGCTTTTGGGAAACTCAGACCTGTATGTTACAGGGGTCATCGGATGCAAAGTTTACTTTTTCATGTTGTTTGAACATTAATGTGTGTTGGCAGGTTATGTACAAATCTACCCTATAATGATAAAAATCCATGCAGTGGTTTTTAATTAATCTGTCTATTAATCTATTAATATCCCCTTTTTCAAATCGAGCCATTCTCAGATCCCTGTCGTTGTGGCGTCACACCCACAGAGGCCGCTCCCACCATAGTTGATTGACATGAGCGTTTTACCTCAGATCAGCTGTAACAGTCCAACCTCTATTGTTTTGATGCTGGAGCAGGGATGTAAGTTATAATATCTCCGATTGAGCGATTGAGGTGTTGTGTTGCTGGATGTAATAATGAACATAGTTGTTGTCATTTACTCCTGACATCTGAGCCGCTGAAGATGCAGTAGATTACGTTTGTTTGTGAAGAGAATGCGCCTCCCGATCTACATATATCCGTCTATGTTTGCGCAAATCATTCGTGATCCAGCTTCACTTACAGCAGAAGTGAGTATGAGGGTTTTTTTATGAATCTCTGCAGTCACCTTTCCTAATAACGTGCTAGTTAGCAAGTTTAGCAGCTAAACGTGGCTAAAGTAAACAGGCTCGTCACTCCACAGAGAGAAGAGAGGGGCGGGGCGAGCAGAGCTCATTAACATTTAGCAGCCATATCACCCTGCAGCCCAAGACTGGTTGCCCACTAAAGCTAAGCAGGGTTGAGCCTGGTCAGTACCTGGATGGGAGACCTCCTGAGAAAACTAGGTTGCTGCTGGAAGAGGTGTTAGTGAGGCCAGCAGGGGGTGCTCATCCTGTGGTCTGTGTGGGTCCTAATGCCCCAGTGTAGTGATGGGGACACTATACTGTCAAAAAAAGAGCACCGTCCTTCGGATGAGACGTTAAACCGAGGTCCTGACTCTCTGTGGTCATTAAAAATCCCAGGATGTCTTTCGAAAAAAGAGTAGGGGTGTAACCCCGGCATCCTGGCCAAATTTGCCCATTGGCCTCTGACCATCATGGCCTCCTAATCATCCCCATATTCTGATTGGCTTCATCACTTACATCTCCTCTCCACCAATAAGCTGGTGTGTGGTGGGCGTTCTGGTGCAATATGGCTGCCGTCGCATCATCCAGGTGGATGCTGCGCACTGGTGGTGGTTGAGGAGATTCCCCCTTCTATGTAAAGCGCTTTGAGTGCCCAGAAAAGCGCTATATAAATGTAAGGAATTATTTAAAGCCGCCTCGACCAGAACAGGATGATTTTTGCAGAGCTGATTTTGGCAAGGTAAAAAGGGTGTTGTTTTACACAGCCATTGAGAATTTTTAACCAAAGTATATTATAGACTTTTCATTAAGACCCTTAAGAATCATATCAACTTGTGGAAAATAAGCATCCGATGACCTCTTTAAGCATCACATGGACGGTTGCCCGTTCCTGGATGCATTTGTATTTGTGTGGGCATCAGAGCTGTGGATTAAATGCACTACAAAGTGAACTAAATCCTCTAGCTGCCTGATCACTTTCTTGTGAAAATGTGTTTAGCTGTTGATCCCGGAGGCTAAATCAAGTCAAGTTAGATGTCCATATATCAGTCTGCTCTTTGGGTTTGTGTGTTTTGCTAAGAGCCCTTCTGATAACAGATTGGATGTTTGACTGTGCATTGAAACAGCTTTTATCAACAGCATGTTTGATATGTAAAATGTTATTTTTTTAAGTTTGAACTTCATGAAGTCATCAACGCAATCTACTTATGTTCATTTCAGGCAGTTAATTGGATGCTTAATGCACAACGGGGGCAGTATTTAATGTTAAGCAACAATCAGCAGTGAAATAAAGCTTTTTTTTCATTTTTGCTGGGTGCAAATTACTTTGAAATCCTGAGAATGTCATCAGAGGATGTTATAAAACTCTCAGCCCATTGGTAAAACTTGTTAATTAGGTCTTTTTGGTTTTATCAGTGTCTCTCTCACTGTCTTTTTTTGCAGATATCAGACGAAGGCACAAATGAAACTCTGCAACTCAGAATAAGGCACTTTCAAACATTTTTATCACACACAAATTCACATAACACACACACAATGGCACTGGACAACACCGGCTTCTCCTCGTGCCCTGAATCCCTGTCCCTCCCAGTTCCAGAGAAAGGGGAGGAGCCTGTGGAGGAGGCCCCAAAGGATGCTCCGCCTACCGATGTACAGAACACATTGGAGGAGCTGGGGCACGTCGTAACTACGGAGACAGCCCCGCCCACTCTGCCACCGTCCAATAACAACATGTCCTTCCAGGACAAGATGGCTGCGAGGGAGGCGCAAGCCAATCAGCCCAGGAAGAAAGTTCAGGGGGTGGGGCAAGAGAGGGGCAGGTTCGGATGGGGTAAGACTCAAATCATTTTAGATGCTGTAGGAGTCGGCGGCTGTCACGATTACATTCTGCTTACCTGTAATGAAACAGACTGACCTACTGGAACACCATGTTAATGTTCTTCCACTTGTTAATTTAGCCTTTTATTAGTTTTTGGATGCGCCACACTCAGTTTTACCTCAGTCAGTCGTCTTTTTTAATATGGCTTGTGGTAAGCTGCTCAGTGGTGGTGTTTGCCTACTTTTTGTGTCTTTTTTTTACTTGCTCTAATTTTTTTCTTTCTCTCCAGGACGGAACAAGCGCAAAAGACAGCGTTATGTGGAGAAGAACGGCCGTTGTAATGTGCAGCACGGTAACATGCGCGAGACGTACCGCTACCTGACGGATATCTTCACCACTCTGGTGGATCTGAACTGGCGCTGCTCTCTGCTGGTTTTTGTCATGGCGTATGCAGTGACCTGGCTCTTCTTTGGAGCAATTTGGTACCTCATCGCATACTGCAGGTATGAATAACACACACAAACACACATTTTTATATCTTTTAACCTTTTAAAAAGAGTCATAATCTTTTTTTTTTGTTTAGTAAATTAAGAATGTGGGATAAATTGGTGACACTGGTGTACATTATAATAATATACGTATGTATAAAACATCTATACATGTGTTTTGAAGCATGTAAATTCGTAGGTTGTACCTTTGTTTGTATATATATATATATGCGTGTGTTTGTGTGTGTATGTGTGTATATATATATATATATGTAGTTGAAGTACTAAAATAACTAAAACTAACGTTTAAGTTTACTTCATCATAAAACTAATAAATCCTAATCTAATAATGACAAACTATACATCATTGGTCTAAGACTCCTAAATAGATATTTTACCATATTTCTGTGGTAGAAATTATGTAGGAAAAGTAATAGATTAATATATGTCAAGAGTGAAACTTCATAACATGAGTTCTGACCTTTGTCACAAAAGACTTTCTTCGTTGCCTTTTTCCCTATCACGCAATAGAAATCATAAGAAATTATATATCAGTTCAAAACTTAAAAAATCTCAAAATTCATCCTTTGAAAGGCATTTTAAAATCAGACATTGGATTACCACGGAAAATGTACATCAAAATCATATTACAAAATATTTTCATTCATGAATTATAAAAATTGAAGTCTGGATAGTGCATTGGAGTGACAGTTAAAGGGTTAAATAAAGTATATATTAAAACACACACATACACACACACACACACACACACACACACACACACATATATAAATAAATAAATAAATATAGCTAGATAAGATATAATATAATATATTAAATTACTAAAAGTAAAATTACTATAAAAAACAAAAATTAAATCTAATTTGAAAAATAAACTATAATCGTAGTTTTAGCTGAAGTGCTAAAATGACTGAAACTATCATTTAAATAAAAAATAAAAGTAAATGAAAACTTATTAGAAATATTAAAATACACACACACATAAACAAATAAATATATAGATATACATATATATGGCAAAAGGAATTAAAATTTGTAAAACTAAAATTACTCTAAAACAAAAAAAATTAAAAATTAAATCTAATTTGAAAAAAAAAAACAATCATAGTTATAGTTGAAGTACTAAAATGACTAAAACTAACTTTTAAATAAAAATAAATGAAAACTAAACAGAAATATAAAAACAAACACAATAAAGAAAGATAGATAGATAGATAGATAGATAGATAGATAGATAGATGATAGATAGACATGACAAATGTGCATAAATTACTAAAACTAAAATTACTAACAAAAAATATGTTTTGCAAAAAATTTCAGTCTTTCTACTTCAAAATTTCATGTTTAATTAAATGTGTTACTTGCAGTCTTTTTGTAATTTGTTTTTTTTTTTAATTACAAAATAAAGCAAAATAAAAAAATAACACTTCTTCCCTGAGGAATACTTCTCAATCAAGTTTTCTGCTCATGGACGCAGTGCATTTGTGTCGTCCACACTCTATCAATTTCGTCCACGCTAGATATGAACACAAGTAATCTGTGTGGGTGGACACTTGAGAACAAGCGGCCCTCTTTGCGCTGTAAGATGCAAGAGCCAATTTACTAAAGAAGTCTGTGTGATTTAAAAAAAGACAAGGACGCATTTTCACAAACAAAACATCTCCATAGCGCTGTCTCTCTTCCTCTTTCTTATGGCAGGGGTGATCTGGATCATTTGGAGGACGAGGCGTGGACTCCATGTGTGAATAATGTTAATGGATTCATCTCTGCGTTTCTTTTCTCCATTGAAACGGAGACGACCATTGGCTATGGTCACCGTGTCATCACTGACCAGTGTCCAGTGGGCACCATGTTACTCCTGCTACAGGCCATACTGGGATCTATGGTCAATGCATTCATGGTAAGATCAAACACAGGCTACTTGCCACAAAAATATAGTACACTTTGGCATCAAATTACTTTTAAAAAACAGTTAAGAGTCACAAGTCCCATGTTTTTTGCTGTGAAATCTAAAAAATGATATTTTTATACAAATTTTAATACTGACTATATTAATCAAGCCCAACCATTATAAGATTATCAACAAAAATATTACATCTAAGTTATTTTTATATGATTAATAATGTTATATTACCTCTTTATTAATAATTATATCATTATTATAATATTAATATTATTATTATTATATTTTTAATATCAATACTTAATATTTATTACCTTTAAAATTATTTTTTAAGCATTTCAGGTACTATTTGCACTCTTTTTATAGAAAGTGCCACATGATTCCCATGTATAATTGGTCAATAAATATACTTTAAAAAAAAAAAAAAAAATTACATATATTACATGTAATATATTATATATTTTTAACTTCATCTTTCAACTGTATTATTATTTTTTTTTACCAACAATATTATTTTTAAAATAATAATAATAATAATAATTATAATAATTATACCATTACATTTATTTATTTATTTTCAAATAATTTCATTTGTGTATGTCCCTATATATATATATATATATATATATATATATATTTGGTAAGTCCCTATTTATTATTTATTCTATGTTATTTATTTATCAATTAAATCATTTTATTTATTTATTTATTTTTTTTATTTGTGTATTTCCGGAAAATAATAAAATCACACAGGTGGGTGCCTGTCTCAGATTTTTGTATTTACTATTTACTAAATAAATAGAAATTTAAAGCACATATAATATTTAATTACACTCTTGAGGTTGATGATATTGTGAAGGTTAAGCACCTCTTTTTACTGGCCAAATATTTTTTTCTGTTTTGAGGTACATTTGAAGTACTATTTCCACCTTTTTGTAGAAAGTGCTCCATGATTCCCATGTACGATGTGGTCTGGAAAAGCAGTGTTTTTTTCATTGCACGTGGCTTTCGTTTGTTGATCTGTGCTCTACTGAGTTATATCATCCATAACCAAGAGCAAATGAGTCATGCGTTTTGGAGCACAGATGTGTGTACCCTCTCCCTCTGTTCCTGTGTCTGTCTTTCCTTTTCTCCTTTTCTAGTTCTGTCGCTTTGCCAAATTCAACCCCCTTCTCAATCTCTTTTCTGGCCTATTTTGATGTATTTTAGTGGTTATGATGAGTTCATTTATATCTCTATGTCCTGGTTTAAATGTTGCCCCGGGGGGCTGTGTTTCACACACACACTTGAACACAACACACACACACTCTCTCTAAATGCCACGTCCTCTTATATCTGCTTTTCTAAACCCAGATTAACACATTAAACCTGTTTCTTAATATGTCACACTTTCTTTTTAATCAGTGGGGTTTGTGAAGGTGAGCATCACGACTACTGCTCATATTTAGGGTTAAAGACTTGAATCTTTATACATTTTTATTTGGTGATAAACACTGGCATATAATAATCTTAAAGGAGAAGTCCATTTCCAGAACAACAATTTACAAACAATTTACTAACCCCCTTGTCATTCAAGATGCTCATGTCTTTCTGTTTTCAGTTGTAAAGAAATTATGGTTTTTGAGAAAAAACATTTCAGGATTTTTCTGCATATAATGGACTTCAATTGTGCCCCCGATTTTGAACTTCCAAAATATAGTTTAAATGCAGCTTCAAAGGGCTCTAAACAATCCCAGCCGAGGAAGAAGGGTCTTATCTAGCAAAACGATCGGTAATTTTTTTGGAAAATAAAAATGAGTTTACTTACACATAAGCTTGTGTAGCACAGGCTCTGGGATGCGCGTTCACGTACTATGGAATCACGTCGGAAGGTCACACGTAAACGGAACTACAGACCCAGTGTTTACAAAGCGAACGCGCAAAGACTAAGAAAGTGCAAGTAAGTCAAACGCTGTTTACAAACAAAAAGCTACAACGATGTCGGATGATTCTGAAGTTGTAGTAGAAAATAAGATGGAGTGTTTCACCATTCTCTACCTTTTTGAGGAGGAGTAAATAGAAGATGAACTTAGACATGATTTGTAGTAGTGATGGGAAGTTCGGATCATTTTACCGACTCGGACCTTTGAGTCTCGTTCAGCAAAACGAACGAATCTTTTTTCGAGTAATTTCGTTCATTTTAGCAAAATATAATTAAAATGTTACGTTACTTCCCTAACACATCTACTGCTTACACAAACGTTGATCACACTACAAACAAGACAAAACTATAATGCTTATAAGGAACAGAAAAGATTAATTCATTGTTTACCTGGGTCTTTAGTCTATGATTAGTTCACCTCACCTCTTATCTGACAAGTTTTCGGGTTCGAGTCGTTCGTTCATCACGTGACAGCCCCATAAGATGAACTAACGACTCAAAAAACCCAAAGACTCGAAACAGGTGAACTAATTCCAGTACAGAATCTAATAGGATGTTGCGCATTCGCGACTGAATGAATCTCTCCCCGAGACGACTCGTTCTTTCCGAGTCACATTAAAGATCCGTTCAAAATGAACGAATCATTCAAGAACGCACATCCCAGATCTTTTGTGCTTAAAAAGTATACAAATTTTTATTTTCCGAAAAAAAGGACCGATCGTTTCGCTAGATTAGACCCTTCTTCCTCGGCTGGGATCGTTTAGAGCCTTTTGAAGCTGCATTTAAACTACATTTTGGAAGTTGGGGTGAGTAAATTATTTGTAAATTGTTGTTCTGGAAGTGGACTTCTCCTTTAATGCACTGTGAACTAACATGAACAATGAACGACTGTATTTTTATTAACTAACATTAACAAAGATTAGTAAATAGTGAAATAAATGTCTTGTTCATTGTTCGTTCATGTTAGTTAATACATTAACTAATGTTAAAAAATGACACCTTATTGTAAAGTTTTACCAAAAAACGAATAAAAAAAATAATAAGAGCACATTACTAAAATAAAAATAAAAACAAAAACAGCTTGAAAATATAAAAGTAAAAGCTCATTTGAAATATGAATAAATACTACACTGAAAAAAAGTATAGAAACAATTTTCACTCAGAAATTTCTAGTAAATATAGCAAATACTTGCAAAGAATTGAACATGAAATTTTTAACTAGAAAGACTAAAATTGTACTTTCTTGGAAAACATTCTCCAATAATCTTTATTTTATTTGAAAAAAAAAGTGTATAATAGTAAATAAATAATACTAAAACAACACTGAGCAGCATTCAGGAAATGTAAAAATCACATAGTTTCTGTCTCTCCACCTCTCACTAGGTTGGCTGTATGTTTGTGAAGATCTCCCAGCCGAATAAGCGTGCAGAGACGTTGGTGTTCTCTCGTAATGCTGTCATCTCATTGCGGGACGACAAGCTCTGTTTGATGTTCCGTGTCGGGGACTTGAGATCCTCCCACATTGTGGGCGCTAACATGAGAGCCAAACTTATCAAATCCAAACAGACACAGGAGGGTAAGACAGCGTTCACCACCTTTACAAGCCTCATCTGCAACATCAGCATCCTTGTATACACCTACTAAGTGTTGAAGTGGCACCACCTGGTGGTTATAGTGTACAATGACAATCAGGACTGTTGTTTTGTTGTCTTTCTCTTTAGGTGAGTTTATTCCACTGGATCAGACGGATATCAGTGTGGGTTTTGAGACGGGGGACGATCGTCTCTTCCTGGTGTCTCCGCTGGTGATCTCTCACGAGATCGACGTCCGCTCTCCGTTCTGGGACATGTCACAATCTCAGCTGGAAAAAGAGGACTTTGAGATTGTGGTCATTTTGGAAGGGATGGTAGAAGCTACAGGTGCATATGCCAATGCTTAGATATGTGAAATGTGTTGTATTCATTTGTGTTTAGTAATCGACAGATATATTCTGATCGACAGGTATGACCTGTCAGGCGAGGAGCTCTTACCTGGCTGAAGAGGTGTTATGGGGTCACAGGTTTAGTCCCATGATGTCACTGGCCGAGGGATTCTTTGACGTGGATTATGGGGCTTTTCACCACACATTTGAGGTACTGAATGTGGCATAGAATGGGAATTTCTAATTGGTCAGTTTAAGGTTCTGAGCCCAAATATTTTAGTATGCACTATTAAAGGAGTCCACTTCCAAAACAAAGATTGACATATAATGTGCTCACCCCCTTGTCATCCAGGATGTTCATGCCTTTCTTTCTTCAGTCGTAAAGAAATTATGTTTTTTGAGGAAAACATTTTAGCATTTTTCTCCATATAATGGACTGATATGGTGCCCCGATTTTGAACTTCCAAAATGCAGTTTAAATGGGCTTCAAACGATCCCAACTGCGGTTGTAAATGATCCCATCCGAGGAAGAAGGGTCTTATCTAGCGAAACGATCAGTTATTTTCATAAAAATATTACAATTTATATACTTTTTAATGCCAAACGCTTGTCTTGTCGGGTTCATGACAGTTAATTTTTTTTCAGTCTAGCTGAAATAAAGTAGCTTGAAGATTAAGGACTAAATGTCTAAAACGTAAATAAAAATAAAGCGTAAATAAAACGTAAATAAAAATTTAATATAGAAATATTAAAAAACTGGTAACACTTTACAATAAGTTTCATTTGTAAACAGTAGTCAGCTATATTAAATTCCTGAAATGTTTTCCTCAAAAAACATAATTTCTTTACGAATGAAGAAAAAAAGACATGAACATCTTGGATGACAAGAGGGTGAGTACATTATCTTTTAAGTTTTGTTCTGGAAGTGAACTACTTCTTTTAAAAACTGAACCAAAAATCTATGATTACGGAGTCTTTATTTTTAAAGGGATAGTTCACCCAAAAATGAAAATTCTGCCATTAATTATGCACCCTCATGTCGTTCCAAACCTGTAAGACCTTTGTTCATCTTCGGAACACAACTTAAGATATTTTTGGATGAAATCCGAGAGGTTTCTGACCGTGCAAAGACAGCAACACAACTGGGAATGTGAACGTGCATCAACTGACATGGAAGAGAAGAAATTATTTAATAATGTCGTTATTCTTGTTTTCTTTGCACACAAAAAGTATTCTCAGAGCTTCAAAAAATTAAGGTTGAAAACTGATGTCACATGGACTATTTTAATGATGTCTTTACTGCCTTTCTGGGTCTTGAACGTGTGAGTTGAGTTGCTGTCTATGCAGGGTCAGCAAGCTCTCGGATTTCATAAAAAATATCTTAATTTGTGCTCTTAAGATGAACAGTCTTATAGGTTTGGAAGGACATGAGGGTGAGTAATTAAGGACAGAATGGGTTAACTATCCCTTTAAGAGTGTAATGATGCTAAACTGTGTAATTCACCCCTTGACCATACCTGGGCTAAATCAGTTTCATTTGCATGTATTTATTTGTTTGGTAAGTAGCTGTATCACCATATCTGGGTTTCATTTTGCAGTTTCCATCATTTCTTATATAATTTTCTCCTAAATCCCTTACAAAATGGTCAATTAGCTAAGATATGTTGATACCACCGTATTAGCGTATTAGCTTCAAGGACTATGTAATAATCATATGTCTGTGCAAGGCTGACCAGCATTTTATTATAGAGGAGAACTAGAGACTTCTCTCTATACTTTTGGGATTTTATGTGCGTAATCGATCAAAAATTCTGATTCAGGTTGCTTCAGGTGTTGCAGTAGTTTTGGATGAGTCATGAATGTACATCGTCGGAAAAAATCAAACTACTTACGCAATCACATTCTCACTCTCTGTCCTTTAGCCAAGCAGCATTTTTGGATAAAGCTATAATAAACCATTTTATGTTATATTAAGAAAAGAAATAATATTGAGATTTTCAGGTAATGTTTGATCTTATTAAACTAATATTTACATATAAATATTTGTATTAATATTAACTTCTTAATATAATTAAGAAGTAACAAACGTGTGTACAAATATACAGTTTTTTAATTATATAGTGTTGAAACCACTGTATTGGCTAGTTAAAAGGCTTTCTCTCTTTACTTATGGGATATTATGTGCGTAATTGATCAAAAATTCTGTGTTAAGTGTTGCTGTAGTTTTAGATGAGTCATAAATGAAAGAACGAATTAAAAGACATAAAACTACTCACACAATCATATCCTTCAGCCTTCAGAGTATTTTTGTACAAAGCTACAATAAATCATTTTAAGTTATATTTAATAAATACATAAATAATATTGTGATTAATATTTATAGAATATTTTAAGTAATTAGTTAATATTTAATTGTATTAATCATTTTACTTTGTTTAAACAAATAGCTTTATATTATATATTATATTATATGTAGTTAATATTTATTTTGTATTAATATTTATATAGAGATATTTTTATGTAAAGCTACAATAAACCATTAAAACATTATGGAAAGAAATGTTTTTGATAATTTGTTAATATTTATATTTTAAATATTTTAGATAATTTGTTTTTTATTTTTTAAAGTAATATTTATATTTTTATTAGTGCATCCAAAACAAGTTTTTGTGTACATAAAATGTGTGTTCTGTGTATATTTATTATGTATACATAAATACACACACATTCATGTATATATTTAAGAAAAAAATTATGTTTATATATTAAGTATATTTTTATAAATATAAATTATATGAATATAAATATATACATGTAAATACATACTGTATTTGTGTGTCTTTATATATACATAATAAATATATAAATGTGTACACAAAAACTTTTATTTTAATTGATTAATCATTGGCCAGCACTAACTTTTATGTATTTGTTTTTATATTTAATATATGGGTATGTAAATGTACAAAATGTATATTTGTAATTGAGCAGGATTTATTTGTTTTAGCTGTCATTCACAGAATGTGAATGCAAATAAATGCTTTAAATACACTAACTAAAGCTATTCGTGATCTTTCAAAGGTGGACACGCCCTCCTGTTCTGCGAGAGAGCTGGCATTGGCCGCCGCCCGTTTGGACGCTCATCTCTATTGGTCGATCTCCAGTCGGCTTGACGAAGAGAAATGGGAGGGGCCTAATCTGACTGAGCAAACGGGGAAGTCGACTGATTCAGAATCTGTCAGGGAGGGGGACGGGCCAACATTTACTGTGGGCGGAGTTACAAACACCCAGGACCAATCGGTTGTAGGAGAGCAGAACGGCAGTGTGACCACTGACCAATCAGAGTCTGAGGCTTAAAAGGATGCAGGAATGTAAAAAGGTATGGATGGATGTTGTTCGAAGGAGCCCACAGTTGTTGTAAATTTAACTTTAGACTGGATTGTTCAGCGATCCAAGCCGCCTTCTTCGAGTTAGATTTTTAAATGTATAGTCGCTAATGCCTAGCATAGAATACTTTCCCCAAGGGGGAAATCCTAGTGTCTCCTTGCTGTGTTCTCAGTCAGATCTTAACTTTTGATGTTTCATGACAACACTGCCTTTGAAATCACACAACAGCTTGGTTTAAAACTCTAGTGACTCTGCCGTCTACTTAGGTATCATCCTAATTAAAACAAGGTGTTGTCTTAAAGGGATAGTTCACCCAAAAATGAAAATTCTGTCATAATTTACTCACCCTCATGTTGTTCTTCAGCTGAACAGAAAAGATGTTTTGAAGAATGTGAGCAATCAAACAGTTGCCGGTTCCTACTATGGAAGTCAATGGCTACCAGCAGTTATTTGGTTAACAACATTCTTCAGAATATCTTCTTTTGTGTTGAACAGAAGAAAGAAACACATTCAGGTTTGGAAATACATGGAACAAATAACACATAATGTCTAGATAGGCAACTCGCTAGGTTTTGAAACGGAGCTAACATGTCTGATTTGTATTAGTACCAACCACTTGAGTCAACTTAACCGTCTTTAACGTTTCACTGCCTTTCTTTCTGAAGTGTTCAGCCAGAGCGGTACTATTTTTAAAACAGTCTTTTAGAACAAGTCAGTGCAAGTTGTTTACAGTCACGTTGGCTAGTTTCACATGTACCTGAAAAAGAAGTGAACGTGTTACTATGGCGACATTACATTCCAGTTTGCACCATCACAGCAGAGTTTAGCATTAGTTTCTTAAGAGTCAGCTGGTGGTAAAATTAGCACACTCTCATGACTGCTAAACAGAAATTAGCCTGGGAAAGTCATTCGGTTTACATCCATGCCATTATGTGAGTGGATCTAAGAGAGATATTGAATGCTATTAGGTCATTGCAACATTTTTTTTTAACATCCTAATTTAATCAGTGTAGAAGTTAACATCATCCTGTGATTGATCAGCTGTGTGTGACTGAATACAAACACACTGCTATTCCTTGTATCTCTTATTTATTAAATTCGAATGTGTTCATAGACACAAATAACTCATTGCTCAGTTGCAACTGCAGATGAAATAAGAGAGAGAGATTTTAAAGAGGGCATTAAAGGAAAGATATTAGTCAGTGAATAGTTTCAACACATCAACAGGCTATTTTTGACATATTATCTAACACAGTGCAACAAGGGATGTAACAACAGCTGGGTGTTCTTACTGGCGAAGCTAGTTGACCAAGGTTAAAGGAGAAGTCCAGTTCCAGAGCAACAATTGTCATCCAAGATGTTAATGTCTTTCTTTCTTCAGTCGTAAAGAAATTATGTTTTTTGAGGGAAAACATTTCAGGATTTTTCTCCATATAATGGACTGATATGGTGCCCCGAGTTTGAACTTCCAAAATGCAGTTTAAATGCGGCTTCAAACAAACCCAAATGCGGTTGCGGTCTTATCTAGTGAAACGATCAGTTATTTTCATAAAAATAATACAATTTTCATGTTTTTTAATGTCAAACGCTTGTCTTGTCTTCCTCCTCCCGACCTCTGTTTTTTCCGGTTCATGACAGGTAGGGTATGTTGAAAAACTCCAATCTCCCTCAACTTCAAAATTGTTCTATATCGCTGTTTTACCTTTTTGTTAAAGGGCTCATCAGGTGCCCATTTTCCAACTGTTGATATGATTCTTTAGGGTCTTAATGAAAAGTCTATAACATGCTTTGGTTAAAATATCTCAATGGTTGTGTAAATAACACCTTTTTTACCTTGCCAAAATCAGCTTTGCAAAAATCATCCTGTTCTGGTCGAGGTTGCTTTAAATGTTAATGAGCTCTTCTCGCCCCGCCCCTCTCTTCTCTCTGTGGAGTGACGAGCCTGTTTACTTTAGCCACGTTTAGCCGCTAAACTTGCTAACTAGTACGTTATTAGGAAAGGCGATCGCAAAGATTCATAAAAAACCCTTATACTCACTTCTGCTGTAGGTGAAGCTGGATCACAAATGATTTGCGCAAACATAGACGCATTTATGTAGATCGCGAGGTGCATTCCATTCACAAACAAATGTAATCCACTGCATCTTCAGCAGCTCAGATGTCAGGAGTAAATGATGACCACTATGTTTATTATTACACCACACGTCACACCGACAGGCATCTGAGAATGGCTCGATTTTTACAGATTAATTAAAAACCACTGTATGGATTTTTATCATTATAGGGTAGATTTGTACATACACTGCCAACACACATTAATGTTCAAACAACATGAAAAAGTGAACTTTGCATCCGATGACCCCTTTAAGGGTGTTTGATCTTCTTTGCATGTTCACTTTGCAAAGACTGGGTCAGTACTTCTGCAGTGATGTAGGATGATTTTGAAATGATTTTTGAAGATGAAGGAGAAAATACAATTGGAGTTTTTCGACATACCCTAACTGTCTTGAACCAGAATACACAGAGATCAGGCAGAGACAAGACGAGTAGGGCTGCAACGATAATCGCACGATGTCGTGAGGCGCGTTTAGTCAATGAAGCCGGTACTTTGATTAGTAGTAAAGCTCCATCCAATCGAATCGCGATTTTGGCGTAGCTTGTCAGTGCTTTACGGCTCTGTGTATTACTTGCCGCTCCAGCTGAACGCACGTGATGGAGCTTTACTACTAATCAAAGTACCGGCTTCATTGACTAAACGCGCCTCACGACATCGTGCGATTAATCGTTGCAGCCCTAAAGACGAGTGTTTGAGATTAAAAAGTATTAAAATTTTATTTTTCTTCCTCGGCTGGGATCGTTTACAACCACATTTGGGATCATTTGAAGCTGCATTTAAACTGCATTTTGGAAGTTCAAAATCGGGGCACTATACCAGTCCATTATATGGAGAAAAATCCTGCAATGTTTTCCTCAAAAAACACAATTTCTTTACGACTGAAGAAAGAAAGACATGAACATCTTGGATGAGAAGGGGGTGAGTGCATTATATGTAAATTGTTGTTCTGGAAGTGGAGTTAGTCAAGAGGTTTGGTGCAAGAGTTTTTTCTTCCCCATATGCTGTATTTGAGATTGTGTTGTTTAAGGAAAACATGCCTGAAAAAATAGGAAGACCAATGAATTCTCCATATTTTCCACATGCATACAATAAGTATCAAAATGAGCATAACATTGAAAAAAGATATAAACAGCAACATTGCCAAGTAAACAGGGTCTTTTTTTTACATTCACTGAAACATTTGAGTTGAAGGGAACATTGGCAGGTGTTATTTTTTACAAGAGTTTTAATAAGAAATAAGATTTTGAAATATCAAGACTAAAATATTTTTTTTTCTGGATGGTCTCTTCAATACCAAAAATGTTTAACATAGAGTTGTAGATATAATTCAAAAAAATGAAGTTGTGGTTTTTATTTAGACACTATAGTCAATGGAAATGTTTAATGCTTTGGGTTTGAAACAGTGATCCCTAACACAACTGAAACCAGACTGATCCTGGATCTGTTTTATGTTCTTTTTGCATAATTATGCTGAAAATCCCCTGATTGACATGTGATGTAGACAGCACTGTCATGAGTGATGCACTGATGTGTGTTTGTGTAGACTAATATGTGTGTGGTGTATGTTACATGGATTTTTATGTGACATATTAATGAAAGATCTCAATGAATCATCATAAGGACTCAATTCTGTTTCAGTATACTCACTTCAGAAGGGTAAATGTTCATGTTTGAATGAATTAAAGGTCCACTCAGTAATATTTTTTTTAAAGTTCTCAGTTATCAGTGCCAGTGTAGAAATATTTGCCAACATCCAAGATAAAATTATTCTAAAAGTTCAAAGTTTTGTGGATGATGAATAGGCTTTTCTATTCAACAGGGCTGCAATTATTTGATCAAAAATACAGAAAAAACAGTAATAATGTGAAATATTATTAAAATTTAAAATAACCATTTTCTATTTGAATATATTTCAGCATCATTACTCCAGTCTTCAGTGTCACATGATCCTCCAGAAAACATTATAATATGCTAATTTGCTGCTCAAGAAACATTTGTTATTATTATCAATGTTGATTTATGATATTGTTGATATTGTGAACATATTTATTGCCATTTTTTATCAACTGAATGTGTCCTTGCTGAATAAAAATATTTTTTAAAAATCTTACCGAGCCTAAACTTTTGAACAGTATATGTGACCCTGGACCACAAAACCAGTCATACGAGTATTTTTGTAGCAATAGCTAACAATACATTGCATGGGTTAAAATTATAGATTTTTCTTTTATGCCAAAAATCATTAGGATAAGGAAAGATCATGTAAATTTCCTACCTTAAATATTTACAAATTTGAGTTTTTGATTAGTAATATGCATTGCCAAGAACTTTAAAGGCAATTTTCTAAATATTTTGCTTTTTTTTTTTTTTTCCTCAGATTCCAGATTTCCAGATTTGTATCAACAAACCATACATCAATGGAAAGCTTATTTATTCAGCTTTCAGATTATGCATGAATCTCAATTTTTAAGAAATCGACCCTTATGACTGGTTTTGTGGTCCAGGGTCACATATGTGTCCAATAATAGAGGGTAACCAAGATAATGTTGGCCCACAAAACCGCTTCAAACTTATTTTTAAAAATTCCAACTTATTTATTTGTGTATTTTTTTAAATAAAAGAAAAATTACTGTGCGCACCTTTAAAACTTGTGTTTGAAACAGACTGAGAGAAACTGTGTGTGTTTTCTCCAGGTGTTTTAGCGTGTGCTGTCTTGTATGTGATTTGTAGCTCACATGAATGTCTTTAGCACATACGATAAGCACAAACTCTGATTTAATGCAGGTTTCTCCTCTTGCTTTTGCTGCTGTTGACATTTTTAAAAGTATATGATTTAAAGCTTTACAATTTCTGTATTATAAGTCTTAATAAAACTATATTCAACCTAATGTCTGGTGATTAAGATGTGTACATTGAATATTTAATGAACTT
The DNA here is from genome assembly GCA_012976165.1 of Labeo catla. NCBI lineage: Eukaryota > Metazoa > Chordata > Actinopteri > Cypriniformes > Cyprinidae > Labeo > Labeo catla. Next base: position 762,574 of record VONZ01000315.1, read on the forward strand.
ATTTGTTTCTTTAAAAAAACACTAAGGTGAAGTAATTTAGCGCCACTAGTGGCACCAACCGGAAATGCGGGACGGAATAGCTAAACAGTCCCACCCCAAACTCACTCATACTTATATTTTTTTTATTACGTGAACTGTTGAGCTAATTAGATACTTTTTTTGTATTATTTTCAGTTCTAATTCTAAATATTTGGATATATTCATCATCACTTCCTGTGTGGGATTCACGGGTACTTCACATGCACAAACGCGTCCTCTTCTTAACCCAGTGAGATTGTGGGTAAATGTTAACGTATTGACTGTTCTCTGACCTTCTGACTCTTTCGTCCTCTGTCATATTCCTTATGCTACTTTCTGTTTCACCGATTCGCCTCAGTGTTTCACCATATTCGTTTCCTTTCGCTGTATTTATAGCACACTGCTGATTTAAAAATAGACGTTTGCGTTGTTCCTTTAAGACGCAAGGTTATCGCATGAAGTCTCCATGTGCTGTATACGACCAGCTCTGCAGTTTAGTTGCCTTGCAAGGCCTGGAAGTGCCACTAGAGGGCAGTGGCTGCAGTGAGGCTGAGTGCACAGATTCATCATTTCACTTTTCTACATAGTAACAGACCTACAGATCTGTATTAAGCCCCAAAGCTCAGTGGGGTTGTCTTTGAACAGCTTATAGCCAGGCCTACACCGAATCTGCGCCCGCAGCACTCTACAGGAAGATCAGCAGAATTGAAACGCCCACCGTTCACAAACTTCTGCACATCCTTTGACCTTGTTTATGAAATATTTGGAGTGCTTTCTGCTGTCATTAAGAATGTATTTCCCTCAGTTCCATTTTAAACAATGTAATATGTTTAAAATGCTAGATTTGTTGCTTATTATGAAATATTTTGAGTAGTGTGATTGTCCTTTTAGTTAAGAGTAAGAATTTATTTACCTCAGTTCTATTTTACGCATTGCACCATAACTCCAAAATCAGTGCAGGACATAGAAAATTTCTGTTTTCTATCTTCCATTGCATTTCCTCTGCTCTCTTTCTTTTCTTTTGAATACGCCCCTCCTTGCCTTTCCTCTTCATTACAATACTGACATAGTTTTTTTAAACATGAGGCTGTGAAACCCTACAGAGGCCTCGTGCAACACACTCTTGTGGTCTGTTTAAATGGTTTGTGCAACTGAGTTTGTTCTGACAACACACTATAGTTGCATAATATTTATTATTACTGTATAATTTAAGAAACTTAAGACTTGTATTTTATTTTTTATACTTTGTAATTGACACCCCTCATGTAGGGCTTGCTGGGAGGTTTGCATGTGAACAACATCCAGGCTCTTTCTCTCTCTCTCCCTTCACCTCTAGCATCTCTACGGAGTGTCATTGTGGATAGCGCTCGTACCGTGCTGATCTGATCAAGAGCACCGGGAATTCTGGGTCAGTGTTCCATGGTGATGAGGTGTGGGTATGTGTGTGTGTGTGTGTGTGTGTGTGTGAGAGTGGGCCGGTCCCTCAGACAATGGGTATGGTGTTATATACACAAGAGAGACAGACATCAGAATTTCCATGCTCAGATGGGCAGTTTCAAAACGCACAGTACTTTGGACTTTCTCTCTGTCTGTCCATGTGGAATATTATATAATGTCATCTGCTTTTTGGTAGCAAGTCATTTACATGCATGCAAAGACAGTCAGTCTGAACCTAATGTGTAAATCTGTAATCCTTGAATGCACTGTAAGTGCATTTTTGGATAAAAGCATCTGCCAAATGCATGAATGTAAAAGTTTACTAAAGATCTCTTTTTAAATAAAGCTCTTGACATTACAGATTCTTCAGATACACGTATTAGTATGTATTATATGTATATATATATAATATATAATATATATATAGATATATATATATATAATATATAATAATATATTATATATATATATATATATATATTAGTTTCTTAATTTCTTTATTTGCATTCAATATATATACTGTACAGTAAACATACACCTTGCAGAATCTGAAAAAAAAAGTTAATTATTTTACCAAAATAAGAGGGATCATACAAAATGCACCCAGGGGGTGAAAACTTTTGAACAGAATGAAGATGTGCACATTTTTCTTACTTTGCCTAAATATCATATTTTTTTATTAAGTACTGCCCTCCAGAAGCTACAGAAGATACTTACATGTTCCCCAGAAGACAAAATAAGTTAAATTTACCCTGATCGTCTCTTAATGCATTGTGTTTCCTTCTGGAGCATCAGTGAGCGTTTGAGCCTTCTGTAATAGTTGCATGAGTCCCTCAGTTGTCCTCAGTGTGAAAAGATGAATCTCAAAATCATACAGTCATCATTGGAAAGGGTTCGATTACACAAAAATGCTGAAAAACCAAAGAATTTGTGGGACCTGATGGATTTTTCTGAAGAACAGCAGGCAGTTTAACTGTTCAGGACAAACAAGGGACTCATAAACAACATGACTAAAAAAAATAAAAATGCTGTGGATCATTCAGGTAACAACACAGTATTAAGAATCAGATGTTTGTAAATATATATATGTGTGATAGATTATAGGTTCTTCATATGACAGCATTGTTTCTGGGTTCTGTAACACTGATGGTTTTCTAACACTCTAAGGAAACACTCTTTCTCTGAGTTAAGTTCTTCGCGTAGTTTTAAAGGTTCTTCAGATCGTTAAAGCACCAGTAGATGTTTTTTTCTAACGAGCTCGAGCATAAAAAGTTCTCAGTGGAACTTGAAGGTTCTCCTTACAGGCTGGAACCTTTATTTCCGCGAGTGTGTGCACACCTAGCATGAACTGAACCCCGCTCGCTGTAGAGCTCCTGACATCAGAGCACACTCCGCCACCACCATGGAAGGCTCCGCATTAGTGCTGGCGTACCGAGCTCCACTAAATGTCAAATCAAGCAGCAATTTCACGCGCGTCTGACGTCAACAAGGGCGAAGGAAAATAAACTTCGCGCACACTTCGGGAGAAACCATTTTCGCCAACGCCGTTTTTTTTTCTCCTTCCGCGTAGAGAGGAGGAGAGCCCGCTGATATAGGCATGCTCAGCTGAAGCGTCCTGCAGCCTCTGACGCTGGGCGCAGGCGAACTGCGACGGCCGCGCCAAACGAGCTCCAGGTAAGACATATGCATTTGAAATGACATCCGAACGCGTCGCGCCTTTTAACGACAGAATATACACCTATGCAACCGGCCCGTGCATGCATGTATTTTTTTCCATTAACAAGCAGTATAACGCGGGCGGTATTTTCCACCTAATGCAAAAGATAAACACACTCAAGCAAAAGACGCATCAGCGAATGGTGCGGAGAGCTGAAAAAAAAAAACGCATCCCGCACCTTGCGTTTGCCGGTGCGAGTCTAGGCCATTTATGTGTTTATGTTGCTATGGGAGGATATGTAAAAAAAATGAAATGGGATTATGACAGCGTATTTTCCCCACTCAGTTTGGGCAATGTGATTCCTGCACCTGCGGCGCCGCGTAACGTTACGCCTGTGTTTTCGTGGCGTTTTTGACTTTTCGAATCATTCCTGAGCGGCCTGTTTGATGTATACTGTGGCACACACTGCAGTATGGCTTTGCCAGCATAGCACGTTTGTGCTGCTGCTGCTGGTGCTGATGCTGATGCTGTAGGTCATATTACGCGCTTGTGCGCCGCGTTGATGCTCATCAGGAGCTGCGTGTGTTTGTGGCGCAGTGGAGATGTTCAGCGAAATGAAATAAGTGAGAGGTGGAAATTGCATTTGAGTTGGGCTTCTTGCTCTAATATTAACATCCTCTCCCATAGGGTAGGGAATGCTTGGTGCGTTTGGGTGTTACTCTGCTTTACCCATTCCACCCCACTCTCTCTCTCTCTCTCTCTCTCTCTCTCTCTCTCTTTCTCTCTCTTTCTCTCTCTCTCGCTCTCTCTCGCTCTCTCTGCTCCAAGTTCTTAATTAATTCTGGTACACACATGATAATAATTGAACCGTCTCTATTCGGCTCCTATTAAATGCTGTATTCTGTAAAAAGTGACGGAGGAGTGATTTTATCACCTGCTCGTGTGCTGACGGAAGCTACCTGTGTGCCCTACACTACAGCATCGAGCTGGCCTGCTCCTCAGAGACAGAGGATCGTTTTATTGCTCTTTTTACAGCTTTGAGATTTTCACGTGTTCAGGTTTTTATCCTTGAGTGAGATTAAGGTAAACATATTTGGCTTGTTGACCATGATGGAGGGCTCAAGACTCAAATCCAGCTCTAAATAAACCTTCTGGACTTCTTAATTAATGAACGCTGTGATAGAAGTGGAGGTGGAAGAAAGTGAACTTTCATTTAAAAACTCCACTGGTTCACGTTTGAACTTTGCCGCAGATGTTTTTCCTGAAATTAGACGGAGAGCATTGCTGGGGATATGAGTTTAGAATTAGAAATAGAATAGCTCAAATAATTAAATCCTGGTAAAATTTGATGAGAAATATTTGAGAATGTTTTATTGCAGTATGGAGGCAAATATAAAGACAGTTTGTGAAACTGGTGAGGTGATGCACGTGAGATCTAAGAAGAAAAATCAGGATTCCTAAAAGCACAACTCTACTTAAAATGAATATTCTGACATCATTTACTCTCTTATCAAACTCCCATGACATTCTTTCTTGTGTGGAACATGAAAGCAGATGGTTAGACATAATGATAGTTTTAGTCACCATTCACTTACATAGCATTTTTTTGTGATACAGTGAAAGTGAATGGTGACTGAGATTGTCATTGTGCTCGCTTTGCATTTTATAAAAGAAAGTCATACAGGTTGAAAACAACATGGTGACAGGATTTTAATTTTTAAGGTGAACTGTCCCTTTAAGCAAAAATCTGAATTTGGTCTCTATTTAAGAAACACTAACAATATTAAAACATTACATTGTGATTTGTCTTTCTCATAGTGTGTGTATATGGTGAAGTTTGTGTGTATTATCTGACACATATCTAATCTGCTGTTGCCATGATGATCGGCACGCATCATCATGTTTTGAATATTTTTTAGTATTGATGTAATGCAGATCTGCAGTAAAAAAATACATAATAATTCATTAAAAAGTCATTAAATTTTGCTGAATGTGCAATTGTAGTGATCTAAAGTGTTTTAGTGATCAATGTTAAATGAAGGATAAATTGTAAGACAGCAAAAATGTACATGGTAACATTTTTTATGCATTTGTGATGTAATGCATATTTACAGAAGGAAATACGTTATATTAACTCATCAGAATTCTGCTGGATATGCAATATTTTGTCACATCACCTTTCAGCTTTTGAAGTTTTTTAATGATCAATGTGAAATGAAAGATACATTGTAAGACAAAAAAACAAACATATGTACATGCAAACGTGCGTTTGCATTTCTGATGCAATGCACATACATACACGTACACGTGCTAGTGAGCAAATTGATATCTTAGTGTGACACAGAAGAGTTGAAAATGACAAGATTAGATAAATGATGTCAGATCAGTGTTTTGTGAAGTCCCCCTCTGGGATACAGTCAATGGTTGTAATTATGAACCTCCATTCCAGTGGTGATGCTGTGACACTCTCATATTCAATCAACATGAGGCAGCAACACCCCTTTTTCTACCCAGCAACACCGATGTGCTATCATTGACAGCAGCTGTCATGGTCAAATCACACTTTGACTAGTGCCGTCTCTCTTCCCTGATCCCTGTGAGTGAATAGGGAGCACTACTTCGCGGTGTGATACGATCAACCTGCGTTGGTACCTGCATTCGCACTGGCATTGTTGAGAATGCAGTATTGGAGGGAGGTGGCTAGTTTAACTGTGTCACAGGCAGTTCAAGAGCGAGAGCTGTGTATCAAACAGCCTTGTTTGGTTTTTCACTCTTTATTTAGTTTTACTCAGAATTGTGCTGTAGTTTACAGCTGATTCAGACTCAGAGGAACGCGATTGGCTGCTCACAGTGATGATGTCACTCCTATACCACACCAATCAGAGTTGCAGCTGGCAGGGGAAATGCAATATCCTCAACCTCACTGTAATTTCAGCCTCATATTTCACACATTTACATTGGTTATTAAAGCATCAGTGGTTTTAACGGTCCTGCAATGTGATAACCGACCCACAGAGAGGTTTTCAGACTGCTAGCGGAAACAAACTGAAAAAAGTATGTATATTTTATGCGTGCCTTTTTTTTGTTTGTTTCATTAGACGGTGTAATGTATACACTGGTTACTGGTTATATCATGCAGCTAATGCGCAGAAACTCTTGCACATGTTTTGCACAGAGGTCATTCAGAGGTCAGGTGTGTGTGTGTGTTGACAACAACAACAACACAAAAAGTGCAGAGATGGTAAGCAGGCTCTTGACTAGTTAGAGAAGGATCTAGTCAAAGCCTCAAGCATAGCTGGCGGTATTGCATGGCTCACTGTGAATTCAACCTGACCGAATGCCACTCATCAAATCGGTCTGAGCATTACTCAAGAAAACAAGATAGTGTTTAGGCAAACACACTCACACACACAAGCGCACACACATGCAAACATGCACTCAGAGCTGCTACAGAGCATGAGTCAAGGTCATTGTCTCTCTTTTTCTTTTAACCTAGTTCAAGGTCAAGTTAAGGTCACTGTGGGGATCAAAGGTTAATGCTAGGTTACATTCAGCACCGAGGTGTCGTTCAGCTATTTTAAATTGCCAAGGAAACACAGTTTTGCCTTCTCAGCAATGCAGATAAAGTGTTTCCAGATGACTGTTTATCGAACAGTTTTTCGAACTTAAACTCAGCTATTAGTATTTGTTGATTTGCAAGAATATGTCGTCTGTAATCTTTACTATTTAATATGCATGTAAGTTATTTTAATTCATAGATGAAAATAAAACAGATTTTTTTTTTGCTTTAATTTTTTGAAAAACTCTTTATACCTCAAAATTTGATGTTTCATTTAATGTGTTACTTGCTGTTTATTTGTAATTATTTGTGACAATTATTTGTATTTGTGTATTTGCAATTAGTGAGTGAAAATTGTTTCAAAGTAAACACCACACTTAAATATTAAGTATAATAAGTATCCATAAATAATGATTCTACATTGTAGGCTATTACAAAGTAGGCAAATTGCAAATAACACACACACACACACACACACACACACATATATATATATATACACATATTGATAGATAGATAGATAGATAGAAATTGTTTATTTATTTAATAAATTATTTATTTATTCATTTATTTATTTTAAATGCACACTCCTTGTCTTGGTACAGACACTTGTCTTGGTTCACTTTCAAATTTTCATGTTTTTTTTTTCAGAATACCTTTTTGAAAGCATTATTTTTATAATTGCATTCAGTGTTAATGGTGCAGAAATGCTTTAAACTTTAGTAGCAAAAATGGTGTTTAAGTAAGTACATTAATTTGTATGAATTTTCTGTTTGAAAGAGTCAGTTCACTTTGATTTAGTTATTAATTTGCATTGTCACTCAAAAAAACATTTTTCATATTTTAATGCTTTAGTTGAAATATATGTAGGTAAATATTGTGGTTTATGATTTGTGAATTAATTTATGATTCAATGAATCAGTTCAAAAATTTGATTCAACTATTTATTTGCATTGTCATTCAAATAACACGGAAGTGTCTATGCCATTTCTCATATTTTGATGCATTTTAGTGAATTTATATAGATAAATATTGCCGTTTATGATTTGTGAACCGTTAGTGACTGTATGTTTAAATGAATAAGTTCAAAATGTTGATTCAATTATTCATTTGCATTGTGATTTAAAAAACAGTGTCTGTGTCGTTCTTCATAATTTAAAACATTTTGGTGAATTTATATATGAATATATTGATGTTTATGATTTGTGAACCAGTAGTCTGTTTCGATGAATCAGTTAAAAATTTTGATTCAAGTATTCATTTGCATTGTCATACAAAAAAACACAGAAGTGTCTGTGTACCATTTTTATATTTTAAAAATGCCTTAGTGAATATATATATATATATATATATATATAGGTAAATTTGGTTGTATTCTTATATAAGTGTATATACGGTCAATCCTGTTGTTCATTCAGTGAGAAACAGCATGAAAAACATGCCTTGATCATTTTGCTACTGTATTTTACTTGCATTGAACATTTTAAATCTGCTTGGCAACAGCGACTCTGGTTCCTCTATATGTTGAGTATCATAAAAAAAACTGAAAAAATATCACGCAGGCCCAGATAATGGCTGTGAAATGGGAGCAGAGTATCACATTGACTTTAAGCTGCACCTCTGAGTTTGCGCTTGAAGATTTTGTGCATTGGTTATATAATAACCTGACAGGGTGTGGCCGTACCAGATAAAGAATAAATACTGTATGTAGCTTTAAAGTTTCATGTGCTCAACCAAGAAGATGGTTAGGTCTCTGCAGAGCAGATGGTTATTGTTTTAGAGTGTAATGTTCTCTCTATCTCTCTCTGTCTCTCTTATTCTCCAGTGATGGCCTCTGCTGAGCAGCTGTGTCCCCGCCTGCTGCACCAGCACTGCCCATAGGCCACACACACACATACACATACTTACACACGCCTTTGGGCTCCCTTTCCAACTCCGTCCATACACACACACACACACACACACACACATCATGTACAGTGTGGAGGACCTGCTGATCTCTCATGGATACAAACTGCCCAGGAGCGGCCCTGCCTCTTCCTCTTCCTCTGCGCCTTATGACAATCGAAACAACGAATGTCGTCGTGATAATGTAGAGAACCGGCCTGCTGGAGGTGGAGGTGGTGGTGGTGGTGGTGGAGGAACTCTGAATGGATTTGGGACAACAGAGGGGGGAGCAGAAGCAGGCACGGGGGTGTACAGGCCGGCGCCCGTGAAAGCTTACCCAGAGAACAACAACAACATTAATGAGGGCCATGAAAGAATTCAGCGGAGATTGGAGGTTCCTGTTGCTTTTCTTGGTGACCTGCAACCTCTGGGTGACTCTCTAGCTACGGACAGTGGGTAAGTGTGCACTGTTAAGTGTAATTTCTTTTTGAAACAAGGTTTTTTGTGTAAATAATTGGGACGTTCACACCAAAGATAACTTTTACATTTTATTTATTCATTGGAATCACTTTCCACACAGTTTTTCTAACCAGTCAGAATATACCTGAGCATTTAAAGCAACAAATGACATCATTGCAGTGCACTTATAAATACAGAACATTATCAACCATTGGAGTTGAGAATATTGTTATCTTTATAGTTATTGTTTTTGATGTGAAAGGCCCTTTGGACTTAATTTAATTGCAACTGGTTAAAGTGGATTTTGGCCATTGTAAACAATAAATTTAAAGCAGCAATTAAATAATCAAATTTGTTGCCTTTTAAATGTGTACGTATCACATCAATTTCTTATGTGATTCAATACTAATAATTAAAAATATATATATTTTCACTGTTAAAATGGATTTGTAAACTTTATGTAGGCCAGTTAGCGTAGGCCTACATTGTACTAGTGTGTTGCTAACTTCATTTAGTACGCAAGTAGACACTTCAAATCCTCACTATATCTATGTTTTTGGATGGTCAGATGAAATATTCATAACCCATTCATAACCACAAGAAAGGGTTTGCACTACTTACTATTGGAGAAAGTGTAAGGGTCAACTTGGATCATGTGTGCCTTGATAACCAATCACATTACAGCCTTGATGTTATTGAATTTCAGTTCAGAGTTGTGCGACACTCAATCGCCTTTTACGGATAACATAGGAATGAATGGAAAGTGCCGTAAGCTGAATCCCACCTGTCGCAAAAAGTCAGTGACTTCTGTTATAAAACAGCATTTTTTTTCAGTGTAAAGTCTAAAAATAGTTCAATCCAAAAGTATTGTTTAGTGTAAAACATGTTGAAAATTAGCCGATAGGCTATCGATTCATTAAGAATTAAAAAGGGATGGTGACAATGACTGGTGAACACTGAACTTGGCAAATGTGGTCAAGATATATGTAGCCTAAAAAAACAAACATCAAAACATCTAACATTTCTTTTACAGACTGCAAGGCATCTGCTTAATTTAAATATTGAACAATATTTAATATTGTATTCAATTGAAACTAATAAAGGAAATCTATTTTGTTTGAAATTTTGCAAGTTATTTATTTTGAACTCACATTCATTATTTCGAATGGAATGACCTATTCATTATTATGGCCCATATTTTATAATGCGTTGTAGCAAAAACAGTGGTCCCAAAAAGTGTCTGGACGTGTTTGTCACATTTAAAAATGTATAAATATGACTGCATTAAGTAACAAAATATCAAACCAAGTGGTATTTGCATGCAACAATGCTAGAGATTTTCTGAGCCATTTTTGTATTTTAACCAGTTCCCGTAGTTGATGTTCACACAGGTATAGTTCATCACATTAACCAGGTTTTGAAACCTGAAATCTGGGTGGGTGTCATGCCACGTGTGCTGCTTTTGAATGTGTGAGGTGAATTTTAATGGAAAAATCAAATGTTAAACACAACTTTCTTCTAGCACACCTTGAACTGTTAAACTGAGTCTTAGACTGTCCTAATACAAACCAATTACAATGGACTTCATCCATATTTCATGTTGTAGCCTAATCCATTCCACTGTGATTTTATCACAAAAATCTAGACTCTCTGTCCACATTGATGTACTGTAACATGAAAGGAATCGGCCATGTGAATGTAATCACATCTATAACTTGCCCTGGGGTGCATTTTGAGTGTGCGTAAAGTGACAGTTAATGAACATCTGAGTTATGCGTAACACAAACCTTTTTTATTAACAAAAGTGTTTTATTTGTCATTACGCTAACAGACTAAATTTCATTAAAATTTTGCCTAGTTATGTCTCAATTATAGGTTGACCTATCCTGGATTTGGTCAAAATATCACTATTTTTTTATTTATATATTGAATGTAACATTTTACATTTTATTATTTACATGCCCTGCAACTTATCACATCAGATCTGTGTGAATGTGTAGATTCAGCTAGAACTATAATTGTTATGTGAACAAGTTAGTAATTATAATGCTTGAACTCTCACAAACCATTTCATATTACACATAGCATGAACCCACATGGTGTTAGAGCCATACTTGTTTTCTTGACTATATGAATATAATTTTATTTTATTTACCTGTGACCTAATCTGTTTGTTTCATTAAAGTTGTGATTTCTGAATGCAGTTAAAAAAATACTAACAACAAACTTCTACATTCATCAGTGATCTATATTTGTCTCTGTTGCTAGGTTCTATGATGCTCCCAGCCTGACGTTCTCTGAACATGCAGATGAGCGAGATATTTCATTCTGGAGAAGGAGGGGACAGGACTTCAGTGCTCTATTGGACTATGCTGATCCCAGGGAACTCAGAGTGTCTGGAGGATTGTGGCGAGGTCCAGTATTAGCTGTTGAGGAGCTGAGGGCTGAGAGGCCACTGGCACGCTGGGAGGAAGGCCCATGGATACGGGAACCTATAGACTCAGGCCCAGAGACTCTACGTGTGACTGGAGAGAGAAAATGCCAGAGCCTGGGAACAGAGGAGTGGCGCCCTGCAGTGGGCTTGGGCCGGCAACTGTCAGATGGGGAGGCTGAACATTGGTCTCAGGAGCAGCAACACCGTCTGCGACCAGCAGAGGGCAATGTGTCCGCCACAGTGCGTGCCAAGTCCCAGTCGCTCCCTCGAGTTCTTTCCCCAGAAGATCCCCACTATGGAGAACTGCCTCAAACTGGTGCCCCAAATCACCCCCCTACACAAAGAAGCAGCAGCTCTGCTCCATATGGTCGATACCACAGTGAATGGCCAGCAGGGGAAAGGTGGAGTGGTCAGACACAAAGTCATGCTCCTTCTGCAGTTGTACCAAAGCCACGGTTCAGCCGCCCCGTCAAGCCCCCGTCTTATGAGACTCACCAGCAAAACAGGGGGAGCTGGGAAACGTTGTCCTCTGAACCTGTGTCCAAACCCAGAGACCGCTCAGTGTGCTTCTCTCAGAGTTTTGAACCACTCAGAGACCGGTCTGGTTGTTATTCTCAGAGTGCAGAGCCTCTAAGAGATCGGTCCATTTGCTTTTCACAGAGTGCAGAACCAATTCGAGACCGCATGCTGAGCCACTCTCAAAGTGCTGAACCACTAAGAGACCGATTTGTCAGTCATTCACAGAGTGCGGAACTACTGCGCGATCGTTTTTTCAGTCACTCGCATAGTGCTGACCTTTTACGGGACCGATCCCTTTGTTACTCTCAGAGCTCAGAACTGCTACGAGACCGGTCCATTTGTTACTCCCAAAGTGCAGAGCTCCTGAGACCAGAATCATATAGGACAGATCTATTTTACCATGAACTGACTGGTATGGAGCCCCCTGGTTACATCCCACCCCCCTCCTACAGGAGATTCCTGCCACCCAGGAGTGGACAGAACTACCGAGCAGATTCTGCTCTTGTCCGATGGAAACGTGAGCCTGTGAGTGCGGAGATGGGCCAGTGGTTTTCCAGGACTTCAGGATTGTCGTGGTCAGAACGGCGTGAAGACAGGAGCATGGCAGTAGTTCCAAGAAGGCCTGTGCATCCAGGGCCTGTCGTACCTAGCCGTCCAGGACTTGTGCAGTATGTCCCATTTGAAGACCCGCGTATCAGGCACGTCTCAGGGGGGCCCTGTGGAAACTCGCTCACAGACGCGGACAAGATCCGACATGTCAACAAAGAGCTTCCCTGCGCTGCAACTTTAGGACAATCCACACATGATAGTGCCTTTCTCCCTTCACAGGGACCGAGTCTTAGCACGGACACTAACAAACCGGCTCTAACTGAACAGGAGAACACTAACCGCTGGCACAAGGGGATGAACAAAGGCAGTGAAACTGTAGCACCTGACCAGAGCTGTGCCAAGTACCCCCCAGCCTTTCAGCTCAGACCCCTGCAACCAATCATTAAAACAGACAGAAATACAGACCAACAGACTAGAGCAGACAGAATCACTGACCCAGCCAAGGTTGAGAGAGTAATAGAGCCGGTCAAACTTGAGAGAAGTGCTGAACAGACAAAAACAGACCAAGTCAAAGTAACAGAGCAAGTGAAATCAGATCGAGGTACAGACCTGATCAAATTAGATAAGCCTACAGAACAAGTAAAGCCAGAGAGGTTTACAGACAAACAAGTTAAGGTGGAAAGATTAACTGACCAGATACAAGTAGACAGAATCCCAGATCAAGTCAAAGCCGACAGGTATACGGACAAACAAATTAAGCCTGAGGTCAAGGCAGAGAAAATCCCTGAAAAGCCCATAAAAGCAGACAGAATTTCAGACAAGCAAAGTAAAGCTGAAAGACTCTTAGAGAAGCACTTGAAGATTGATAGAATTTTAGAAAAACAACTTAAAGCAGATAAAATGTTAGAAAAACAGTGTAAATCTACGGACAAGTTGATTAAGGGTGACAAGCAGGCAAAAGGAGATAGCAGTACAGACCAGATCAAATCTGAGAAGATCACTGACAAGTCTGGAAAGGCTGACAAATCCATGGATAAAGGTTCTTCAGAGAGTGTTTCAACTGTGAAGACAGAACCAGTCCAGGAACCCGAGAAAAAGAGTGTGAAAAAGAAACTCAGTGAGACTATCTTCTGCCTTGTGTCTGTGCCACTTTCGCAGTCCAGTGCAAAATCTCGAGATCAAAACAACAACGAAGAGAAAGAACCAGACTCTCCTCCAATTCCTCCTCCTCCTCCACCAAGTTCCTCTAGCGAAAACAGCAACACCCTCGGCTCCCTGCCAAACCAAAGCCTCAAAAGCACATCCACCACCTCCACTGACTTAGAGCTACAAGCACTCACACTTGGCAGTGGGACCAGTAGCATAGCCACAAGGAGAGCTCATCGCAGAAGGAACTCGCGCTCTAGGATCATTAAGCCAAATCCACATGATGAGCTCCGACGGTATTCTGGGGCTTGGCCAGGGGACCAGTACCGTGATCAGGAGACCCAAACGAGCCCTGAGCCCACAAAGAGCAATGCAATTCAAGGCCCCGCCAATACAGAAGCACAAGATGCTCCTGCTGCCCCAGAGGTAACAGCTCCTGCTGAGACTACATCGGTGGCTCCAGGGGCTGCCCCAGGGGCCACTGGGACTTCGTCAGCTCCACCGGCTCCATCGGTTCCATCGGTTCCATCAGTTCCACCGACCCCAGCAGCTCCACCAGCTTCAGGAGCTCCTGACCCCAGCACCCCTTACGGGTATCCCATGAAGGGCCAGAAAAGCCTAAAACCATCCAGCAACAGTGCTTTTTCACGGACAGGTACCTTCTCCAAGAGCACAGGTTCTCACAGACCTCCATTACATCCCCCCCCACACCCTCCACCCCCACCTCCAAACCAACCTCCATCTCAACCTCCTCCTCCTCCACCAACACAGCCCCCGGCTCAGTCCCCACCATCAGATCTGACTGAAGAGGCAAAGTCAGCCACAGGTCCAAACCCAGATTCATTTGGCCAGTTCTTGCTGAAGCCAGTGAGCCGACGGCCGTGGGATGCCATCGAGGATCTTGAGACCATCAATAAAGATGCGCAAGACCAAGCAGGTAAACGCCCCAGCGTGGACCAGTGCATTGAGGATCTTAATGAGGCCTACAAGGATATCCTGGAACTCAGCACCGCCAGCAATAACCTTCCCAACCGCTCCTCCATGCAAATCCCTGACCGCATCAAATCCAGGTTATCTTCAGAGCCACTTGGAATTCCTGCAACTGCTCTTCGGCCAAGCTTGGTGCCAGGAAGTGACCCAGAATACCGGGAGGTGAAGAGTGCCTTTTCCCGACCATCAACTGGGAAGAGTGTGAGCTTCAGCAAACAGCTGAGAGAGGAGATTTGTCCTGCTCCTCCCCCTCCAGAACCGGGCTTCAGAGATTACAAAACAGTCATGTCCCAGATAACCCAACGCAAAGCCTGCAGATCAGTGAAGCTGGATATTCCAGCTCCCAAAGAGACCCAAAGAGATGATGATTTGACTGCACAAACCTCCTCCACCTCTTCCATGTCAGCCGAGGTCCCGTGGGCAGACAGACAACCCATGCAAGATGCCTCCACTCTAACCAGCCCCCCAGACTATGAGCACATCTGTCAAACTCTCCAAATGGCCCGTGAATCTGGCGCTGTTAGCCGAGCTTCTATAAAATCCAAACCGGGAAGTGCCATGAGTATTGAAACCCCACAGCATGTGCCCATACCTGGTAGGCCTCCTGTAGACTCTGAGCAGCCATGTTGTTCTTCAGCATTAGAAGGGAGACAGGAGCCAATGCCATTATTCAGGGAGGAAAGGAGCTCAGGCTTTAGAAGAGTAACAAGCCACACTAACAGGTTCCTTAGTAACAGGGGTGTGCACTGTAGCCTTGCAACCGGAAAGCCTGTCGGTGACAAAGCAGGTTTAGAGGCTAACCCAGAAGTACCGGCTGACTGGCAGATGCAGCTTTCATTAGCTGAAAAGCATATTGCTACTCTGATCACAGGGGAGGGTTCAGCAGAGAACTTTGAGTCAAACAAGGTTAAAGGTGATCAAGACATTCCTGGCAGTGAGTCAATTGAGAATGAAGTGAGCAACATTTTAGCCGCTGAAATGAAAGACGATCCTGCCAATGCTGAGCAGAAACATTCTGAAGTAAAAAAGACAGAAACAGAGCCAATAGAGAGACCTGAAAGCCAACAACCTGAAGTGACAGAGAAAGTAAATGAAGAGGAAACTTCTAGGGAAAAGATGCAAACAGAGCTAGAGAAATGCGAGCAGAAAGACCCTGTTATTGAAGGAACAGAGCAAAGTAGTGATACAACCTCAGAGGCAAAGAAAGAACCAAATGTGATCTTGAGGGCAAATAAGGCTGCAATGTGGACTCATTCAGGTTTAGATTCAGAGCTACGTCCTGAATTTCCACCAGATCACCTTCCCCTTTCTGTACTTCCTACCACGAATCGTAGATTATCTCTAGGGTTGGATTGGGAGAGGGCTGGGTGGGAAGGGGAAAGTTTGGGCCAAGGTGGATTCTGGTCCAGAGAGAGGCGGTCCCTTGATGCCGAGAGATGGGGTATTGGTGGAGAGAGATGGGATTTAGACAATGATAGACAGGAGGGAGGTGGTGAAAAACGGGGTCTGGGGGGTTGGCGTGGGTGTGGGATTGATGGGCAAGGCACAGATGATTCAGACTGGGAATTAGATAAAAATACCCAAGACACTGGCGAAAAAGAGGCAGATTCAGACACAAAACAGAAAACACTTAAGCCTGAGCAAGGTCTCAATGAAGATCACAGCAGTCCAGTCTCTAGCACTGATCAAATGGAAAAACATAAAAAACAAGTTGTTGTTAGCCAAGGCATTGATAAGGGCCGGAGTCAAGGTCCAGGTGAAGTTCAGGTTTCAAGTGTAGATAGACGGAGCCGTGGACTTTCCCAAAGAATAGAGGCTCTTTTTACAGCCCCGCCCGGGCATGGCTCAGAGGAGAGACTTGCCCGCATGAGGGAGGTGGACACTGTCTCACGAATGAGACGCCTTAGCCTCCGTAGCTCAGACTCTTGGGATGGACTGCATGGGGTGGGAAGGTGGGGAGAGTATGGATGGGAAGAGGATTGCTCCCTTCCTGGGCCGCAGGATTCTTCAAACATCGCAAAGGCAGAAGATAAAGAAGGCAGTGCCCACCCTGCAGTCACAAGTGAACCTAAAGAAACAAAAGAGGACCAGGCAACCCTAAATGGTGAGAAACTGTTACAGCAGCATTTGTATTTAGCAGACTGCGGGTAGCTTTTGATAGCAGAATTCGATGGTGACACTTACATTTGTACAGTATAGTGTTTGATAAAGTCCCACTCTATACCTTGATTTCAAAATGAAATGTGCACTTCAGTTTAATATGCCATTTATTCTACTTTTGACTAATATATATTAATTACATTGAGTGTTATTACCAAGAGTGATCTAGTTTAAAGAAATGTTTGAGAATAGCACATTTATGTCCTAAAAACAAGTCCTGGTTGCACTTATGCTGAATGGCCACCAGAGGGAGTCCATCCTCCTAAATTTCAGTTCACCAGTTACCTGCCAGATTTGACTCATAATTTAACCCTATCAGTCATCAATCATTGATTATTGTTATAATTTTTCACAAAGAACAATTTGCTGTGATTTGAACCCAGCATATTTAAATTTGTGATGAATTCTTTTTAGCTTATTTACGTTACATACATGCACTAATGTACACAGTGATTCAGCTGTTTACATTATGTATTTCTCCTTTTTTTCAGAGTCACAGGAGCCCAGCCAGGTGGAGAGGTCGTAGCTGAACCCTAGAGGTCAGAGGTCATCCAACTAAGGGCCAGCCTCCAGCACTGTGACCTGGCTGTCTGTTAAATGCCTTCATCCTCATATGCTATTGAAACATCCTCAGACATTGACACACACATATACACACATATATACACAACATTAGACACAAACACACTGAGCGATGCATTTCTCTCTATTACGCACATCTGTGCATTAACACACACAAACTGACACACAAACACTCAAAGTCATTGTCATGTATGCAGACGCTCACGTGCATTCAGAACACATTTAAACACCTCACCACACTGAGACATCTGAAATGGCCTTCTACTCCGACAAGAGCATTGTGTATCAACTCCACTCCACGCCCACTCAGTTCCAGCTCAGCTGGCTTTCTAAGTGTTGCTGTTCCACTGCCAGAAAGAGGTTCCCAACAATGCCCCACCCCCCTTCATTGGTTAAAGTTCTCATCATGCCCCATTTTTTATTAATTTATTGCCCTTGTCATACATCTTTCCCCTGCAATTTCTGTAAAAGTTGGTTCGTTGGACTTTATCTGGTGCGTTACTCAGAAAAAAACAACATACTGTCTTTTGTAAAAGAAAAAAATATTGACTGTTTAAAAGGTATTACAGAACAATCGATGAAGTTTAAAACCAGCTACAATCTCTTATACGTCCTACCCCTTGCAAGCAACCTCATAACCTCAAATCATCCTCACAACTTTCCTTCCTCGCATCTTTGCATGTTCCTTCCCTCAATCAATTTTTTAAAAGACCTCAGTCTTCTCATTAACCTGTCATTACACTAACCTTGTGTACATATCATTAATTTCTCCTTCGTCTAGACAGTGTTATCTCTGCGCACCAATGTTTTGCTAATAACTGGCAATATAGCTGTTTGTGTAAGTCCTCATCACACTTACAATATCGTCCCACCGGAATTAACAACGTCCTGTCTCTTTATTCAAGGTCTTGTGCTACACTTCTTAATTAGTATGACCACAGTTGATTTACACCTTAACCACTCCTTATTTATTGAGTTAATGATGTCTCCCAACTCACTGATATCATCCCACACTTAGCATACACTCTTAAAAATAAAGGTTCTTTATTGATATCAATAGTTCCATGAAGAACCTTTACCATCCATGGAACTTTTACATTCTTTAGATTTTTTAAATGTTCGTCACACTATAAAATAATGGCTCTTTTAAGAACTGTTCCAAAATGTACCAAATGTTTCTTTTATGGCATTGCTGCAGAAACCCCCTTTTCGAACTTATGTTTTTAAGAGTGTGCATTTGTGTCCTAGCGTTCTTGCTGAGATGCACTGCTTTAATTCTGCACTTTAAGCTAACCACATCATAATACCATGTCCTAACCAGGTGCGTTTACAGTATACTTGCAAGGTTTTAATTTTTCATATTTCACCCCAAAATCAAATGAAAAAAAAGTTATTGGTAAAAAAAAATCAATCCGTACACACTTGCACCGCCAACTTAAATTCTGGCAATAGAGACGGTAAAAGTGGGTGGGTTCGATATCATTGGTCTTCAAAAGTGGATGGGTTCAGTGCCATAGCCATATGTACAAATATGATCAGTTATTTGTGCCGTCATCATCTGGATGTTGATAGTGCGCATGAACATTTGCGTTACCCAAAGTCATTGCTGGCTAACTTTGGTAGTAAGTTCAGTTGAACTTTACTGGTAACAACGAAACTTGCGACCATAGTTGTTTTTTGGACATGCACCCCTAAACAGCACATGTTGCTAACTGTGTTTAAACATTGCCAGTTTAAACGTTCAAGAGCCGGTGAGAAGATTTGTGTCTGCGCTCATCCGAAGCGTGCAAACCTGCGGCTCATAGCATGCAAAAAAATTGAGTTCTCTTCCAAGTCTTGTGCTTGAATGGACATATTCATGCACAAATTATCTCAACATACCCATTTTGATGACTATTCTAGCAGACATAAGCTGCGTTTCTACTACCCTTCAAATTGCGCAAATTGATAAATGCTTGTATTTACATTTGAAGCGTCTCTCCATGCTCCTTCTGTAAAGATACACACATATGCCTCCTTCAATTAAATATAGCCAAAATCGCACAAAAATCTGTTGCCATGACTTATTGTGAGAGGAAAAGATGTGTTAGTCATGTAGCGGCGTTATTTCGCAATAGTTCTTGATTGAATATCTACATTGATAAAATATTGCCAAAGATGAAGATTGCAGAAATCTGTATTGGAAATGCACCTATAGTCGGATGACAGCTCTTGTCTCAGTAGCTTTTGTAACTTTAATAAGGATTTATCTTTAATTTATACAGTCAAAAATGCAATGTTAATTTACGTTTGATGACTTGAATTCAATTTCTGTACCTAAAAACTCATGTTAGGCTTACCTAAAAACCTGAAAAGCTCTGTTAGACTAATGATACACGGAGCAACTTTTTGAGCAATGTGGCTGGACAACTTTGGGCAATGTTGCCGTTAGTCTCAGCCTCAGACGTCACGCCCACGGAACAATGGCTAAACGTCTGATGCATATGGCACACTCAAAGTCGTCATCGGATTGGTAAAATTATACAGGATTTCCAGGAGACGTCTGTGTCGGATTCTTTAACGTTCCGCCTGGAAATAAAGATCCCCAAGCAAGTCCCCAAGCAACATTGCTCAAAAAAAAGTTGCCCTGTGTGTCATCAGCCTAATTTTAACTTGGTCTATTGTATTTGTTTGTGTTGTTGCTTATAGTTAGATTATTTGTTCTTATTTTCTCTATTTTTATTGGACGGTATAGTCCTGTTTCCCTAAACATAGCACGTACTGAAACCATGATACAAACTGAACCGTGAGTAATTTGGACTGTTACACCCTTAGTAGAAAGAGAGAGATTTTGGGATGACATATGAACTGGTCATTTCTTTATGAAAGAAGCCCTTGCTTTTAATTCTTGTTTATCTTTATCACATCCTACCTGGTTGGGACACGGTATAATAACTTTCTCCATGTTCAAGCAGCACCGTGCACGACCCATCTGAGTCACCCCCTTAAAATTCACCTCCCAAATCCATCAGTCCATCAAAAAACCAGTCCATGGGGGCAGCCTCTACCCCATCCTCCCCAGTGAGTGTCGGTCCCGGCAGCCTTTCCTCTGTCGACATCATGGAACTCTCTTGTCGTTTGTTGGAACATGTGGTCCACTTGTGGAGTGCTTTCAAAGGGTGCGGTCGCCCCTGTGTCCAATGTGGTTCTGTTTGAGCAGACATGAATGTTTTGTAAACGCTTTTTATATTGTTTTTTGACTTTACCAAAACCAGTATGGCAGTTTTACGAGAACTGTTCTATTTATTCCTTTTTGTTTCTTCTTCTTCATGTTTATGTGTCACCTGAGCTGTTCTGCTCCAAATCAGGAGTTCCACGCGAGGCGGTAGAAGATGCTCAATGGCTCTGAACTGTTTTCATTTTCCTACGAATCGATCAAAGAAACCGTATCGCTCTTGGTTCGAACCCATAGTGCCCTATTACCAGAACTTTTCAGCACACTGTAACGTACGTCCCTGAGTGTGAAGAGCTTTGTATCGATTAAAACCAGTGGTGTAATGCAGGTCAAACGGAGACCTGGGTTGGATGAACGTTTCAGTATTTGATGTATCAACTTTAAAAAGCACCTTGTTAAACCTATTTTTATCGTGATTGGATTCAAAGAGAATTTTTAGCTATCGAGTGGCCTTTTTGAAACACACCAGTAACGATAAGCCTAAGGAGTTACTTTGAAACACCACCAAAACGTTTGATATCTCAAGTGTCGAAATGTGCATCATGTTTTGAATGTTTGTCTGATATATCAAATACCTTAAATGATGTTGTGTGACCCAGGTTTCACGCAGGTGCGACTCCGAATTAGGGAACTATTTTCAGGCGATGCAGACTTTTAAAAAAACAGGGTCCAAACGCGAACACAAAGACGCACGTTAGCTACTGTAATGTTGCGTGTCTATACCCTAAACCCTAAACCCCAGGTAACTTCGGGAAGCAATAAAT
Organism: Labeo catla; assembly: GCA_012976165.1. Taxonomy (NCBI): domain Eukaryota; kingdom Metazoa; phylum Chordata; class Actinopteri; order Cypriniformes; family Cyprinidae; genus Labeo; species Labeo catla. The sequence goes on from VONZ01000315.1 coordinate 783,949, forward strand.
GCTCACGAGCGTTTCGGTGAACTAAAGCTAAATGTGTACAGATAATGTTAATGGTTATAGGTAGATGGTTGCAAAGTAGAGGACAGCTCTAGATATGTAATGATTTGGATTAGTTTAGCTGAAAGATACTCTATGGTAATGTGTGATATGTATGGAACAATTTTAGGAAAAATGAAACTTCTAAGATACCATATGCTATGGAATGGAGAGATACTTTATGACATCATAATGCATGAAAGCTTGAGCAATATTGTCCAACACAGAAGCTCATTGGCTGTAGAAAATCTGGGAAGCGGGATGTACTTGTGTTAAAGCGTCATCTGTTCAAACGTCACTCACAGAAAAGCGTTTAAAGTTGCGTGCAAGCGTGTGAATGAGCGTGTGCGCGCGTGCATGTGTGTGTTCGCTTGCTTTTTCCCTGTCATAGTGCCATCCATGTGATTTTAAAACCAACAACAACAACAAAAAAAGGCATTTCACTGAATACTTATTTTTGTTATCATTGAAATTGTTAACCAGTCTGCATAATGTATAAAATAAAAGTATATTTTAAATATTTTAAAAGATATTTTGTATTTAACCATAATAATTAATTTCTTCGCTCTTGGATCAAGTTGGCAGTATTATGTTGCTGTGTAGAATGATAAGAAAATTCTATAATTTTCTAGTGCTTAAAGAAAATAAAGGAAAAAAAAAATTAATTTAATGTGAGAGACCTGCAGCATGTCCCGTTTTGGCTTCTTGAAGTTTAGGGGCTCTCATTGTGAACATTGGACATGATGAATTACAGGATTTTGCTTTTTGAGTTCGTAGTAAATGCTGCGGTGAAGCGAAAAAGGCCAACGGTTGATATTTGATGCTTTGTATAGTTGTAATGCTCATTCGATTTACATAAACATCAAATAACGAATTTAGTGGCTCCATTCACAGCTGCCTAGAAACTTGTTACAGCAAAGTACATACGACGAGGAAACTGCAACATTAAAAGTGACTTTGTTTGATCTTGATCTCCGTTCAAAGCTAAATGTGGCCTTATTTTATTTGAGCATTTGTACGTCTTCCATTCAGAATCATGTACTGTTATCATCATGAGCTCGTTTTCTATGAAGAAATTGAAAGAAGTCAATAAGTAAACAGTCTTTAGATCACACGCAGCCAAATATTTCTTTCTTTCTTTGCAAGTACGATAAGCTAACGTTTGGATCGAAAGTAAGATGTGTAGCACACTGACAGAATCTGTTCCCTATTTCACTGAAAAAGGCCATAACTGTTATATGATTTCAAGCTGTTTTCATGAACTATGTAGCATTTTTGCCATTGTAGCATTCAATGTGAAAAAGCCACTGAACCGTACTGTTTTGATTTTCATTTGTAACGGGAGTCGTAATGATAACACTGTCTGTATTTGAAAACACAAGCTGTTGCATTTTCATGCCAAGAGTGTCATCGGTTACATTTTTAATGCTTGTTTTGTATCATTGGACATTTCTGGATATCATGGTTTGCATTTGCATACATAATTTTTTGGTTCCATGTTTGTAAATGTTTTAGGCATTTGAAATGTAAATATGTGACATAAGGATAAAAAAAAATCAAATTTAATAAACATTTTCTACAATTTAATTGCTGTGATTATATACCTAAATAAGATCTATATGTTCGGAGTTGGTTAACCCTCTTTATTGAAGTTCATAGTTTGCATATGTTGAATAAGACAAAAGCAAATTAATATGCAATTAATATATTTAAATTTATAACTTTTAAATAATGTAATTTACTTTCTAGTATTGCTCTACTTAAGTGTATCATACACTTTGTGTATTTTTTGCAATAATTTCATGGGTTGAAATTTCATTTAATTGTGACATTGACATTTTATATTAAAAAGGATCATATTTTTACAGTTTAGTTTGCACATTTGTGCAGAGGAATGGTATATATTTAAAAACCTTAGACAATAATTATTAATGCCATTTAACATAACATTAAGCACCTCAAACAATCAAAAAATAGATCTTTCTGTCAAGTGAGTTTGCTAAACATGTCAAAATTGGCATTAAGGAACACAAACTAATTTTTTAAGCAATGCAGTTCACAAAAAGTAGTCCGTTGGGGTTCAAATCATAAGACAATATATTATTTAAAGTTACTCCAGGTATTTTGATACTTTGTAATTATAGTGTGTACATTTTAAAAGTGCAATATATAAATATAGTCTATAAATGCAGTGTGTGCGTGTCCATGTGTGACTGAAAAGAGAAAAAATCGAGATGGACGTCCTCCAAATCTCTTAGAGCATGCTGGGAGGATTTTAGGTCTCATTCATAAAATGCTCTACTGGCCTGATACATTCATGAAATGTTGTGCCAACGTTGTGATCCATTGATAATAAGTTTTGCCAGCATTTGGGTCCAACTGGCAGCTCAGTGTGGGAGTCTGGCTGGAGAAAAGTGCTAAAATCACCAACATTACACAGACACACACTCTCCCACTTTCTCAGACTTGCATGGTTCTCTCTAGTGAAACTGTGTTTGTAGCTATAGTTATCCAAACACAGAGCCAAGATGTCATGTCAGATTCCACTTTTTACAGAATGTAATGAGTTAATTTGAATGAACGAATGAATAAATAAACAATGACTTTGTTTTTCTCAAAAAAAAAAAAGGTTTATATGATAGGGCAGAGTGGGGGAAAACGCCTCCCCCCCTTACTGTTTTTCCCAAAATAACCACAAGTTGAAATCAAGATCAATTTTTATTGTAACTATGAACCACGTTGACAAGAATGAAGTAGAAGTATTCACCATGAAGCTTACACTGGTGATGTTCCAGAGAGAAAACAGACTTCACAGTAAATTATCTAACTTTCAGCAGTTGGAAAAAAAGTGTTTTAAAGCTTGTTTTGTAGAACATCACAGTTATGTATGATATAAGAACAGTAGGGCCTGTAGATAGGGAGTATGTGTTATTAAATAAAATATAATAGTATTTTTAGAATTACATGTTTCTCAAACTTAACAGTCAGTAGGATAAAACTTCCATCAAATGAATTCTAATTAGTTGGGTAAATAAAAATATTTGGATTTTATGTTTAAAAATTACCTCAAGTTAGCATCAGGCAGCTAGATAGCTAGCCAATAAGTATCAGCTAACAAAATAGGCTATTATAATTTTGTAATTCATAATTATTGGTTATATTCTTTTTAATTTTAAGGTAAAACTGCCTGTACTCTAATTTTGCTGTAAATGTTTAAAGCAAATTGCCCCCTTGGTATAAATTCAATTTTTGTTAAAAATCTAATAGCATGAAAACTCTGGACATTTTTCATACTTTGTTTATACTCCAGTCAATGTCACAAAACTATGATAACTTTTTTGAGCACATTTAACTTTTGTTCCACAGAAAGAAAATTGCACATTCCTTAAGGGGTGCGTTTTCCCCACTCTACCCTATTGTACAACATATCTGTTTTAAAATTGGATTTTTCAGACAAATGTAATCTGCAAAACAATTATAAAATTGGAATATACCAAACAATATGGAAATACCAAACAATATTTTTGGCCAACAGAATCTACTGTAATTTATAAAATTGCATGTGACAGCTCAATGTATGTAGGCCTACATTTGAAAAACGCGTAAATAGAGCCCAAAACTTTAATTAATTTGAATAAAAGCACCATGTGACATCTACTTTAGCCTTTGCGTTTACCAATTGCATTGATGGCGTTCTGTCATTGGTTCACATCACCGGAAATCACTAACTCGTGTTTATCGGCGTTAATTCCACCAAACGCTTTGATCCCGCGGGAGTGAATTTTGTTCGGTGCCACAGTATGAATAAAACACACTAAAAAAAAAGTAATCCAGAAAACACAGGATAAAGTGTCAGCCAGAACGAACGTGTGTTTAAAGGTAAGACTCATCCATAGATTTTGAATCATTATTTCGAACTTAACTGTCAGTTGAAAGTTTGTTTGATATCGATTGTATCGAATCTTAAGCGGCTTGCTTGAACTCTTAATGACCTTTTAAATGTCATTGTTTTAATCAGACCTATTCATCTTGATTTAATTTGTTTGTTTGTTTTATTAGTTTTAAGTACACTTTCATGTTAAATGTGAGAAATGAAGAACGCAGCATTTGAGAGGTCTCTCTATTTAAGTTATAAACTCTAGGACATACATTTCAATTGTTGATAAAAGAGTATATTAACTTTAGGCTCAATGACGAATTAGTTTTTGGCCCAATTGTGTGTTGGTGAATAGTGCTCTTCGAACACCTGTGTGTTGTCTAAAAGTTACATTGACAGTTTTTGGACTTTTGCATATGATTCCTTCAGCTATTTAGAAAATGAAATGGCAGATATAGGTTTCCGTTATATTTATTTAGATGATACAACTCAGTTTAATAATAGACAAAAGTGTTAATTAAATTTTCGCAGAAAATAATCTAGAAATTAATTATGTATTGACGAGGCAGTCGAACCTTTAGAAAAAAAGACATTTATACCATATTACAAAAATCCTTTAAGATTATGGATTATGCACAAATGCTGTTCAGTTATGTATTGCTGTTTAAATTGAAACAAAGACGTCCCTTTACTTCTGCTTGTAAATGCCCTTATATTATAATCTTTTAAGCACATTAGAAAAACAGACATATTGTTTGTGGACATATGTATATGCTTTTGTCTGGTGTGGTCATGTGATCACATGAGCACTGCACGTGTGTGTGCTTTATGATGAAGCAGATGAAGGTAAACCCCGTGAATGAGTGCAGTATGTGGTCTGTCTCCAGTATGTTTACATTATTCAATAGGGGCAATAATCAGCTTTCCTTCGCCTGGTCTCATGCTCATGGTACTGGGTGGTAGAGTTTAAGACATTATGTTTAAGTTGGCTTCATGGCCAGTTATCACCAAATATCTTTTTAAACATAACTTTATTTTGCAAATCAAATTTTGTCAGTTGCAAGCTTAAATAGCCTATGCACAGGTGTGTTTGTCATCTTAATTTGATCTGCAATGTGCATCCACAAAACCAGGAATTTTTAATAATAGACTTACTAATTGCATAATTAACAGTCTATTTATTTTCCCAGTATTCACCTCAAGATATGAGTTGAGAAGTAACTATTATTTTATTGAATTGTTGTCATAGCACGAGTTGTCCAGCAGATGGCTGCCTGTCATAATGTACAGTGTATGTGGAGGGGCTTGTGCCATCACATCATATCATTTTGTCTTATGAACTTTCCTCATATGGCTTTCTAGTTATAGTTACCCAAGTTACCCAAGTTACCCCATCCATCTCTGTTGCCATGCTCCCTTTAGAGTTTGTCTGTGTGTGGGTGAACTTCGGAGAAAAAAAAACAAAAAAAACAACTGCACCACAAAGTCAATAGAACTTGTATCAGAAAATGCTGAATTTCTAGTATAATTCAGCTTACACCATTGTTTTCATTGCAATTTCTAATGTAAACGTACACAATAATTCTCTTTATTGTCAGTGATCATTCTCTTTGTAGTAATTTTACAATACAATGCTTTATCAATAGTTTTAAAATTAAGTCATTAGTGGTTGTATGTGTATAAAGTAAGAGGATGTTTGTGTTTGTTTTTGGGATTGAAATACTTTTGAATTTATGAAATAGAAAAAGCAGCTCACCTGAGCTTGAGGCTTCATTTGGAGTCTGCTTCTGTTCTTATTGCATATGAAGTTGCGTAATCAGGTTCATAAACAGATGCCACACACATGCTCGCGCACGCACCCTGCTCATTTCCTTTGCCATTTTTGGTGAGAAAAACATTCAAGGGTGTTTTATAAACGTTTGTCAGGGGACCGAACAGGGACAGTGTGTGAAAGTGACACTGCAGCAGCGTGACCATGTGCTGGTCAGAAATCTACATTGGTCATAAAAGTTCAGACTCTGAGTCACGTTCTTCAGCGCTGAGGTTCAGATCTCCCAGCGGGGCTCTGTGCCCACCTGCAGTCTGATCTGCTCTGGCACTGAGTCTGCATTCACTGCCACACTCCAGGCCAGAGAGACGACGTGAATATCATTAGGTTTATAAGTCTAGATGGTTCCTTGTGCACTTTTTTTGAGTGCCAGTACTGATGCAATATGTTTATTGAATACATTTTTTCTGACGATAAAATGTTTTTTTTTATAATACATTATATTAGAAATTTAACATAACTTCTAAATTGCAAATGTATTTATTTTATTATCAAGACTTTTAAAAGTTGCACAATTCCATTTGAATATGTTGCACTGTTTGCTTTTTCAAACTTATGGTGCACATGGATTTTAATGCTAACTAATTTGTTAGAGTAAATTGTTTAAAAATGATTCAGT
>VONZ01000316.1:600000-786749 GCA_012976165.1 Labeo catla
ACATAATAAATAGTAGTTTCGAATTTGATAAACTATGCATTGCAAATATAGAAATATTATGGAATATTTGGATTCGTTTCAAATGAGAGGGGTAGGATACAAGAGCACAAAGCTCCATTTCGCAGACAGTTGAGTGCGGAAGCCTTTAAAGTAACGTTACACTCCTTTGTCAGTGAGAGATGCGTTTAGAATCAGCACATGATCACGGTCTTGTTTTCAAGTGCGCAACTCCTGGCATGCACTGTTCTTCTGCGGTCAGTTATCAAACAGAGTTGCATTACTGCGGGCGCCCCCGTCTGGATTGAGGGTGAATTGCCTGTATTTGTTGTAAGGCCTCATGCACCGAACCGAGATGCCCGAACCGTGACTGTTCGGTACGAGTGCATGTATCGTTACACCCCTACTATAAACACATTTCTTGTTTATTTTAAACCAAAGGTTGTGGTGGAATTGCTCTGTAAGTATAGCCCGCATGTCACAGATTTTATCAGTGGGTGTTACCCAGAATAGTTCTGTATAACTGTGCAGTGATTCAGCTGTATATTGTACTCATCACATGCTACTTAAGCTAAATACTGCATGAGTAGTGATTGAACGATATATCATCAAGAAGGTATTTATAGGGTGCTGTCACTTTAAGACTGAAAGCATAGATCTGATATAATGATACACATCCTTTCTGTTTACATTCACTTCATTTAAACCATAACAGGCTGTTTATGAGAACACTTGCCGAAACGGGCGAGTACAGAATTGAGTTCTTTCGCTTAAGTGGTTTCAAATTGCTTCTCTCTGTAATGGTTCAACTTTGCAACTACTCTGTGAATCATATGCATGCCAAACCAAGCGGCCTCGTTCGTACAGATCAACTACAATCTGTTGAACCTCTAATTACCTTTAAATCACTTTGCCAATAACGGTGAAACGTTAAAATGCCAGCAGTGAATGGAGAGAAAATGAATGACTTTAGTGTCTGGGAGGGGAACCAGTGATACTTCGTTCTCTTAACTTCTGCTGTGTGATATAATTATATCATTCTACAGAAACATGAGGTCATTGTTCATTATGTGATTTTGCTTTAGTACGGTTCTCATTCACTCACACATATTACAGCCTCTCCCTTGTTTGGACAGGAAAAAGCCCCACGCCTCTGTGTTTGGCTGCCCCACCCTTCATTACCCGCTGCTTTCCCTCACCAACCCTTCACAGGTGCTCTTCCCAGGAAAATGGCAGCATCCATTTTGCTTTGACTTTGGGAATAATTGTCTTAGTCAGCATTTTTATAATGACTCTAACTTGTCAGGCTGAAGTTACTTCTGTTTATTTCTTTGTGTTTAGTTTAAGCGTCTTAGGGCTAGTTGTTGCTTTATCCAACATTTTTTGGTGAGAATATGTGGGAGTGAGATTATTTGTCTTTCATGAGTGCCTTTTTTTCTCTTGAAACACACAAATACTTTACAGGATCTCTTGACCCCTGGGTCGCAGCTGTGATATCAGTGAAACAAGCGCACACTAAGTCTTTGTCACACATTAAAATAAGGAAGGGGGGCCACTCATTTTGAAACCACAACTTCATTTTGATGCCTCAGCTTGTCTAATGTTTGAGAAATTGGAGACGTTGGCTACAAGGCCCATTTCCTCTGCTTCTAATGCTTACAGTGGGCCCCAAAAGTAGGATATGAGGACACTTAAGCACTTGATTGAATGTCATTGCATTAGGTAACTGAAATAAGTGATGCCTGCTTTTATATTTTAAGAAATATAGCACGAATACACAAATTTACTTGAAGAAAATGTGACAAACTATATTACTTAATGTAATGATAGTTCTACTACTAATAAAATAGTTATTACATCTTTTTAAATGAATGTTTACCAGAAAAATGCAAATACAGAGCACAGTATTTCTGGGGGAAAATACATAAATATAAATATAAATATAAATATATATAATAATATTATTATTATTATTATTATTATTATTATTATTATTATTATTATTATTATTATTATAAAATCAATTAATAAAATTCTAATAAAATTGAATGGAAATGAACATTTAAAAAAAAACATTTCATAGGGCTTCAAAAATGTTATTTTTGTTAAACTGTTAATAAATTGCAGTTAAATTGTGTAAGTTTCATGATTTTGATTAATTTTACACGCTTTATGATTCATATTTTTCATTTACCCATTAAAACAGTCTAGAAAAATTAAAATGAGGAAAAAAAAAAACATTCCCAACTGAATTTGGAAAAAAAATAAAACTGATTCCATAGGGCCCTAGTGATATGACAATTCTTGTTACAATGCAAGTAATTTGTTTTGTTTTTCACATTAATTTAGTTGTTTTGTGTTTGTTATTAAAATAACATAAAATATCAAACAATAGGACAAATACAATATAAGAAATATTTCTAGGTCTATTCAACACTAGCATTTAAATATGAAAATGAATCAAATGTAAAATTAAATCCTACAGAGACTTCACTGTATGAATCACAGTATACTCTGATTTTTATGGAAGCAAATAAAGTTACTTAGTCAAAAATATTGAGTAATTTTCACTTTATCTTTTGCAGTTTGATTAACATTAAAGATATAGACTCCATGAATACTTGTCAAGATGGACATTTTGATGTAATTTTTTTTTCTGTATTTGACAGATGAAATTAGGGCTGCCCCCTAATAGTCGACTAACCATTAGTCGTCGAGAAGAGGCTTGGTCAACCTCAATTTTGTAAGTCGCTTAGTCGCAGAAAAAAATTTCCACAGGAAGTGGCGAATTCACGCAGCCTGTGACGGACAGAACGTTAACAGCTGGTCAATGTGGTAATAGAGTACATCGGGCAGGACATCAAAACACTCTTCTATCGTTCTTCAACCTCAAATGTGGCTTAACATCTGAAATATGCAAGTAGTAGCAACTTTACATGAGCGCTCAATCTAATGTTAACCTAGAAAAATGCGCGCTGTTGAATGTTCTGTGCAGAGTGTGGAAGCTGAATAGTAGTGCGTTCACTGCATGACATATGAAGGTGCTTATGCGGTCGCTTGCTCTTAAAATACTCCGTCATTTTTGGTCATACTGATAAAAGTAATACAACTTTTGAATCTGTAAAGACTATATGCTTATTTGTGTGCACTCACAATAACAACAAAACATTGTGCTTTTGTAAAATAATGAAAGCAAGCAGGATGTGCTTTTTGCCTTCTCAGTCTCTGTGAACTTGAGCACGAAACTCGGCGCATTTACTTGCTCTACAGACATGAAAATATATCTATAGAGAGCGAAATGTTTAATTTCAAATGAACCAATTCAAATGGAAAACAAATATTTTCAGATTATGTAATCCGTATGAAACATGCATACAAGGGCATCACTACTGTGGAGATGACGAGTCAGTGTCGCCGACTTCATCTCTTTAGCCAAAAATAAAGAAGCACTAGTTTATCAATACATTATTAAAACATTAATGCAGTCTCCTTGCTATAAATAAGCCATGTGAGAGAAGTAAATTCAGCGTTGTATGCTATCTGAGAGAGGCCAGTTTATGTGTTTAACTCAACAGTAAAACTTTTTCAACTAGAAATAGACCCAGCTGAAGACTTGGCAAGCATGAAGCAGTTCATGGGGTTGTTTCAGGGTGAGCGAATTTCAGACAGCGGCTTCCTGTTGAGAGGTGAATCGGCTCAGTCTGTGAGTGTCTGTGGCACCTGATCATGGAGGTCATCCTGCACTGAATTCCTCCGCTGCAGCTGAGCATGTAATGGAGCACTTTGGCTACTGCACGCTGTGAAACGCTCTCTTTCTTGTCCCTGGGCTTTTTCTGTCATTATCTTTCTCCTATAATCCAGTCTTTTTTTGTTTTTTTGTTTTTTTTTAATGAGACTAAATGTAGTTCTTTTAGTTTTTTCTGTCACAGCGAAACACTGCTGATAAAGGGTGGGTGAAAGTAGGTGTGCCTGTGCCTTTCTCAGATATTTCAATGCGGTCAGATAAGCTCCACCACTGATTTGCCTGTGCTTTGCCCATCTGGACTGGTGCAGATGCTAGAATAATGTACAGCTGGTCGTTTCATGGCATAGTCTGTTTTTAGTGAGAGAAATATTTAGTTAATATGTCAATAATGACAATAGCTGGTTTTCCATAGTCAATCTACAGTCTTCATACATGACGCAATGCATAATTCAATATTTGGAGGATTAAATGCACGTCATGGTCACCCGTTGCGGCCAGTTGATGCCAGTTAACATGTACTTTTATCAATATATTCTTAGGTTTTTGTTGTGCAGATTTTTCAGAGTAATACTAAGAAAATGTTTAGATTTGTATGTCTTTTTTTTTAAAGCTAAACATCATATTGGTTCTGTGGTTTTGCAGGGGAAATGTAAACTTACGAGCGTAATTGTAACTGCCTGTAAACTCAAATACTGGAGCAGTGGTTGTATAGACTCCCACTAAAGGTTCCGCCCCCTCTCATGCAGTGCAGTGTTTTGATTGGTAGAGTATTTGTGTAGGAGATTGCCTTTGATGGGTTTTTTTTTGTATGTGTGAGGAAGTGACTGTTTGTGGTCTGCAGCTGTGAGGCGGCTCAAAACCAACTGGGTAAAAAGTACAGTTCATGTGTTGAAATCCATTGAGTTGAGTCTCAGTTAAAATGGTGTTTACTGATAAAACTTTTACTAATAAGTGATGCATACTAATGAGTATTTTGTCCTGTGATTGTTTTGCCTGAAAGGGTTTATGTTCAGTAAGTTTTTTTTTTTTTTTTTTTTTTCATTTATTTCTATTTCTAGGAATTAGATGTTATTTTTTTGTTGCTCACATATAATGCAACCACATATGACAAGTAGAACGGGGCTTACTGATGAGTTACAGATGTGTACCATCTACTGTCCCAGGATCACAAAACCATCTGCGCTGAAATCTGTCTCCCGAACTCTTAGTTATTCTGTTTAGGAATAACATCTCTGCTTCCTCTTTCCTCAATACCGCACTGTGACTGCGTGGCCCAAGTATCTCAACTCTGAACGTGTCAAATGTGGTTAGTCGTGAAATTATTACTTTTATGTAGCAAGGATTTTAATTGATCAAAAGTGATGATAAAGACATTTATAATGTTACAAAAGGTTTCTATTTCAGATAAATGCTGTTCTAAACTTTCTATTCATCAAAGAAACCTGAAAAAAATCTACTCAGCTGTTTTCAACATAATAATAATAATAATAATACATGTTTTTTTGAGCAGCAAATCTGAATATTAGAATGATTTCTGAAGGATCATCTGACTGGAGTAATGATGCTAAAAATTCAGTTTTGAGACCACAGGAATAAATTACATTTTAAAATGTATTCAAATAGAAAATAAAACAATTTAATAAAAATATTTCAGAATGCTGCTTTTGCTGTACTTTGGATCAAGTAAATGCAGGCTTGGTGAGCAAAAGAGACTTCTTTAAAAAAAAAACTAGTTCAAAAACATTCGACTAGTAGTGTACATCATCAGCAAAATTATTGCTCTAATATTCAGTGTATCATCCAGCCTTAATTCAAACTTACTCCAAAGGATTTGGGAAATATAACATGTGGACAGTTTGATTTAAGGTTCTCACAATGTGACCCCTTAAATATTTTTCTTGGAGTGTTACAAAACAGAAGCGGAAAGCTCTTGTGTGTCTTCCTTGGGAGAGTGTGAGCTCACTCTCACCTCTTCCTATTTAAATGACCTGTGAACTGTGCGGCTTCAGTCTTCCTGTGTCACACTGAAAGGAAGTCATTTGCAGTAGATACTGTTACACATACTCAGCTACAGTCTTGCGTATTTTTGTCTTACATATGAAATGTCTCCAGATTGTATGATGTAATTCATGAATAGTTTCATATATGATAATTATGGAATTCAGATTTTATTTTGTGTCATTCTCATCGCCCATTAATAGCATTGACTTGGGTGTGCCTCCTCTGTGTGTGTGTGTCTGTCTGTGTATGCGAGTGCAGGCATGTCCGTCACAAAGAGCCATTGCAGAGTTTTTTTTCAGATGAGAGGCAGAGTGAAGGCTTTTAGGCAATATGTGTCCTATGTGGGCACTCTCAGATCAGGTAGAGGTATTGTTTTTGTTATCCGAGGCTTGATTTCAGTGCCCTTCTCAGTCATTTTGACATTGAGTGCTTTTGAAGCTCTGAGGTAGACTAGCAATTTGGCCATGATTTCCCTCAAGTTACGGCCTTGTTACAATATAATTTAGTAATATGCGTTGCGTTGAATAGCGTTTTGCGATGGTGAAATAAAATAAAATTAAAGAAATGGAATAAATAGATACTGCTTTACAGTCCTCTGTCTCGGCAATGGCTACTGGATGTTGTAGAGCAAGTGGGACAAAATAATAGATTGGGCTCAGGAGGAAAAGCTAGCTCCTGAGAAGAGTCTAAGAGTTGAGAAGCTTTTGAAGGCCAATTCGTCCATCCAGCGATTTGCCATTCACTGTGAAATGACGAGAACTGTGGGTATCAGCTATTGCAAAAATAGCTGAGTCTTTTCAAATCTGATGGCAACTCTTCTGCTGTTATTTGGGATGGGATGTTAATTGGAGTACATGGGATGATGGCTGGAAGGAGACAAATTGTCCAGTAGGAGAAATTGTTCTTTTGCTGGAAAGCTGGGCAAAAATGATGTGCCCAATGATGTGTCCAGGTTTCCTTTAACAGCGTAGGCTACTGTGAGTGCTGGGATGAGTGGGGTGACATACAGTATATAAATGCCAGGCAAAGATGGATACTGCACATTTACGTTAACTTTTTTTCACAGTGGTGCTTTATGTTGGCGTGCTGCTCACAAGGCTATCTTTGAATGCTGGGATAAGTGGAGTGAGATGACTGTCTGAGATGGAGAGAGTCAGCTGTGTCTAGGAGTGTTTCTTTGATTATTTAACAATTTAAAAATAAATTATAAATAAATTATATTACGTGTTATATTAGATGTTTCAGGGTATGTTTTGTAGTTTACTTGCAATGATTTTGCCTTGGTATATATATTTTTGGTCATATTTCGCTTCACACTTTTATCACATTGTGACTTTCTTATTAGCCACCGCTCCACCGCACCGTATTTATTTTAATTGGTTTGTAATAAAAAAAAAAGTGCAAATATTCTTTACTTTGAAAATACATACATTTATTCTTAACTGTAAGCCTGGTAATTAAAAATAAAGTCTTGTTTTTGTCCTGTCACATTAAGTTATGAATTACAAGAATCAAGTGAATTATAGCTTATATTTCAGTTAAAAATGGCAAAATTTGACGACAAATGTCAAGTTTCCATTACTGGATATTACGTTTATCATAAAACATGTCATATTTGACAGTACCTTGCACTCTTACATCATTATAACCGAAGCACTGTGCTGCAATTCATGCTTAACTTCTGTGAACAGTAAAGCCCACTTTCTTTGATTTGATAGGCCATCTCAAACTTTTTGACAATGACTAGTGCTGTTAGTTTGCCAAGGCAGACCAGCCTAAAAATATCACATCATCCTAACAATAAACTGAGTGGTGCATAGTGGAGTTCTGCAGAGCAGTATCAAGAATGTCAAATGTTGGTGGACAGTAGTATTTAAATGTATTCAAATAGCAATTCAGATTATTGTATTTGATATGGTGTTTATCAGACAACACCAAATGCCTAAATACGTACTTGATTTTATTATTTTTTTTTTTCTGTCTTTTTTTTCAACGTTTGTTTACATTTACTCATTTTAATCTGGACTACACGATGCCAGCTCAGACTAGGGATGGCTTGATATCATAATTTTGGCTTAAGTACGATACCAGAATGTGATAGCTCGGTATCGATACTAAATCGATACCATAGGTGACAAATAACCAGCCTTAAAGGAGAAGTCCACTTCCAGAACAACAATTCACAAATAATGTACTCACCCCCTTGTCATCCTAGATGTTCATGTCTTTCTGTCTTCAGTCGTAAAGAAATTATGGTTTTTGAGGAAAGCATTTCAGGATTTTTCTTTACATAATGGACTTCAATTGTGCCTCCGAATTTGAACTTCAAAAAAGTAGTGTAAATGCAGCTTCAAAGGGCTCTAAACGATCCCAGCCAAGGAAGAAGGGTCTTATCTAGTGAAACGATCTGTCATTTTTTTTTTTTTGCGAAAAATAAAAATTTGTGTATTTTTTATTTATTTTTTTTTTTAAGCACGAAAGCTTGCGTAGCACAGGCTCTCGGATGTGTGTCCACGGGTCATTCTTGAACGATTCGTTAATTTTGAACGAATCTTTAATGTCACTCGCGAAGAACAAGTCGTCTCGGGGAGTGATTCGTTCAGTCGCACATGCGCAACATCCTGTTAGGTTCTGTACTGGAATTAGTTCACCTGTTTCGAGTCTTCAGGTTTTTCGAGTCGTTCGTTCATCTTATGGGGCTGTCACGTGATGCTGATTTTGCTAAAAAGATTAGTTCATTTTGCTAAACGAGACTCAAAGGTCCGAGATGGTAAAATGATCCAAACTCCCCATCACTACTACGAATCACGTCTAAGTTCATCATCTGTGTATTCTTCAAAAAGTAGAGTATGGCGAAAAACTCCATCTTATTTTCTCCTACAACTTCAGAATACGACACGTTGTACCTTTTTGTTTGTAAACAGCGTTTGACTTACTTGCACTTTCTTAGTCTTTGCATGTTCACTTTGTAAACACTGGGTTTGTAGATCCGCCTACATTCGGCGTGACCTTTCGACATGATTCAGTAGTACGTAACATCGTAAACACGCATCCCAGAGCCTGTGCTACACGAGCTTTTGTGCTTAAAGTATACACATTTTTATTTTTAAAAAAAAAAAAAAAAAAAAATTACAGATCGTTTGGCTAGATAAGACCCTTCTTCTTCAGCTGGGATCGTTTAGAGCTGCATTTAAACTACATTTTTGAAGTTCAAAATCAGGGGCACAATTGAAGTCCATTATATGAAGAAAAATCCTGAAATGTTTTCCTCAAAAAACACAATTTCTTTACGACTGAAGACAGAAAGACGTGAACATCTTGGATGACAAGGGGGTGAGTACATTATTTGTGAATTGTTGTTCTGGATGTGGTTTCTCCTTTAAAAGAGAAGTAAATTGAAAAAAACTTAGTAAGTAATGTACTAAATATATATTAGTTCATTTATCTTTTATAACTTAATTATTAACTTAGATTAATAAGTGCTGTAATACTTTTAGGTCAGTTTACCTAATTAATTTTAACAAAGGTTGCTTTACTGTAAAGTGTTATTCTAAGAGTCAAAATCACGTTATCTTTCTCTCTCTGATTGTTTTCAGATTTTAGACTCAGATATCCAAAGAAAAAGCATTAAATATAAATGTCGCTCTCGGCTGCTTCATATTAGCGGTCGGTGACAACGCAGAAACCTTACCTTCATATTACTGATACTAAAATTAATATAGCAAAACTCTTGCTTTATTCAAATTCAGTTAATATTTGATTGTTTGAAATGCAAGTGCAAATATTACAAATATTATGTGACCAAAGCTAAACTGGTTCTAGCGTGTCACGCACATTTGAGCTTTCGTGTTTAGGTAAGTTATGTGATATGAATTTATGAATGATTTATGAATGATGAATGATGCACTCACCTGTCGATCTCTAAATTCGCATTAACGATCAGGATGAACAAGTAACATGCTTGGCAAGATTTGATGTGTTGCCTCATGTGGCAACACATGATTTATAGTGCAGCTTGCATACAGGTGCCTATAACTCCTGAATAGAATGAGATATCTTCACCAAACTCAGAACACTTATGTAAGAGCTCATTTAGAAATTTAGAAAAGGGCCCTGCCCAGATTTATCCAAAATCCTATAAAGCCTAAAGGAAAACTCATGAAACCTACTGAGCACATGCGACAGGTGATTCTAAACGAGCATGCAAAGTTTTAAGGAGATCGGACCATAGGTGATGCTTTAACTGTCTTTAACGTTAAAAAAAACATTATATTTGACAAATTGCCCGTATTTGCCAAATATGCTTTTTTTTCAGTCATTGATTTAGGTGGTTACAGGCTTACTAAACAATATGTTATGTCTTTTTCCATATTTGCTTGAACCCCAGTAATCGCTGCTTGCAGCTATATTTGTTTATTATTGTTCTGTATAGTAATGTTCTTCTGAAACATTTGTTTACACAGACATGTGTATTGTCTATTGCTGTATTTGGAAACTGCGTTACTTGGAAATGTTATAAAACTTCATCTTTTTTATTTTTTTATTTATTTATTTTTTTAAATATATATTTATTGTTCAGTTCCACACTACTAAATAATGTGATAAGTTTTAGCAATTATTGTGATATGAAAACTTTGTCACATCCCTACACAGACATGAAAATTTTGTCATAATTTACACTCCCCATCTCATTTCAAACCTTTATGACTTTATATCTTTATGACTTTATACAAGTAAAATTTTAATCATAATAATAAAATATCATTATATTCACATGCTCTTTTCCATACGATAAAAACACACAGACAAGTATAGCATGTCTTTTGAATTAATGCAATATATTTCTTTGTTCATCACTTGCAAAAGGCTAAATCATTCTTTACAGATGATCTTTCCCTCTGCTGTAGTTTTCAAAGCTCATTTGTGCATATGCATATTTAGTGTTTCCATTTTAAATAGGGCTGTCAAACGATTCATCGCAATTAATCGCATACAGAATACAAGTTTGAGTTTGCCTAATATGTGTGTGTACTGTGTATAATTATGTATATATAAATACAAAGTATATGCAAATATTATAATATTTATATAATTTATATTATATATAAATAAAAATGTTTTGTACATAAACAACATATTTCTCTTAAATGTACATTAATTTGTGTGTATTTATATAAACATAATAATTACACGCAGTACACACACATATATTAGGCAAACTCAAGCTTTTATTTTGTATGCGATTAATCGCGATTAATCGTTTGACCCCGTTTTAAGCCCTAGTTTTAAAATGCATATCTTTTGTTATGGTTATGCCTGGCATTCACACTACTCTGGAGTTTCCAACCCTCCAAAAGAGACTTTTGGAAACCCTTTTGTCAATGGCTTGTGTGAATATGATGTGTCAGGTTCCTTACACAAAGATTGTATGGCTTTAGGATAGTTAGACGATATTGTATGAGTTGTATGGCTTACTTTTATAATACCTTTTCATCCATTTTGGAGCTAAAAGGCTCCCTACTGTCTGATTTTTGTCGTATGCACATTCTTCAAAAAATACATCTGTGTTCCACAGAAAACATACACTCTTAAAAATAAAGGTTTTTCATTGGCACAAATGGTTCCTTTTAGAACCTTGGACATCCACGGAACCTTTCAAATGCAGAAAAGCTTCTTTATAGTGGAAAAAGGATCTTTTTAATAGATTTTTAAAATGTTCTTTTAAAGGGGTGCTATTATGCTTTTTCACTTTTTGAACTTTAGTCAGTGTGTGGTGTGTATCTTTGGGCTTAAAAAAGATCTACAAAGTTACAAATCTCAAAGTCCACTCCAAAAGGAGATATTTCGTTTTTAAAAAAAATCCCTTTTCAAGAACTACAAGGAATGTTTTCCGCATGCAATGATGATTCCATTGAAATATTATTAAATTAAATCCTGCCCACGGAAAATTGAATTGTTGAAGGGAGGGTAGGGATGAGGTGGGGGATTAGCCTAACTTTAGCGAAGCAGAATAGGCTGCTTTTAGCCTTATGCCGGAGCTGGTTTCGGGCAATGAAACTAAGTATGTAAATAATTAAATACATTAGCACGACAATATCATGTATCGGCGGTCTCGCAGGCTGATGATAGGACCCACTGCTGTAGCATACTATTTACTCACCCTCCCTGCATCCTAGGTGTATATGACTTCCTTCTTTCAGACGAATGCGCTCGCAGTTATATTAAAATTTATCCTGGCACAACCAAGCTTTAGAATGGCATAGACGGTAAGGATGTGACGAGATTCCGAGTCGGATCTCGCGAGATCCGGTGACGATATCCTCGCAAAACATTTTGCAGTGTTTACATTAGAGCTGCACGATTAATCCTTAAAATATCAAGATCTCAATTCAAACACCCCTGCGATCGTATTCCTGAAGGACAACGATTTAGCTATTAACCACTAGTAAATTACGTTATTTTGTTTAGTTTTCTAATCTTTTTTTTTCTCCAGAATCGTGAGAGAATCATGGTCTCCAATTTCTTAAAAATAACTGGGATTCTCAATTTATCCAGAGTTGTGAAGCTCTTGTTTAAATGTTGTTTATTACTGCATATAATTCATTAAAATGTAGGTTTAATTTCATGAAGTTCAAAATGCACCTACTTTTTTTGCATTTTGTCTTTTTCAGTTGAATTAAAGACTGTTTTTCCTATATATTTCATCATTGAGGATTTCTTAAGAAAAGTCTTGTCTCGTCTTGTCTCGTGGGATCAGTGTCTTGTTACACCCCTAATAGACGGGTGTTTCTCCTCAGCAGTCCAAAACAAGTCCAATAATAATGCATCCATCCAAAATAAAAAGGTGCCTCACATGGCTCCGGGGGGTGAATAAAGGACTCCTTTAGCGAATTGATGCATTTTTGTAAGAAAAATACTTATATTTAAAACGTAAGAATCACTTTAATATAGCTTGCGCTAACAGTTGTACACACAACTTGCTCCTTTGACAAGGGGCGTGGCAGCACTGAAAAACTGTCTAAGCTGTTCGCCAATCACAACACAGTGGGACGGCTAACCAATCACAACACATTTAATTTTTTCGGAAGGCGGGCCTTCATTAAACCCGAAACAGTTTGAGCCTTATGTGCCAGGCTGGAAATTATGTTAAAAATAATGCACCAAGCATGAAAGCATGTTCTAGTACACCCCCAAAACAAAATCAAGACTTTGTAAAAGAGCATAATAGGACTCCTTTAACAACTGTTCACTGAAAGGTTCCAAAAATGGCTCATCTATGACATCACTGCAAAAGCACCCCTTTGGTGCCTTTATTTTTAAGAGTGTAATGATAAAACTGAAACGGTGAGCCTGCTGCTTTTCTAAAGCAAACAAAATTAGCCTTTGCGAAGCAGACAACTAGCATTATGTAAATGACATGGAAATTCCCTGGTAATGGAAATTTGCATCGTGATCTTTTGTTGTCATCCATCTGACCTGCAAGTGGACGACAGCCTTAGCAAAGCAAGACTGTATCTCAGTTCCTGCTTTCGATGTTTTCCATCTGTTCCAGATGTTCAATATTTAAAGTATGTCAGGTTGTGTTATTTCTGGTTTGAAACAACAATAGTTGGCCTTCATGGAATGTTTTTGTGTCAGTTTCTGCAGGTTGAAATGTACAGGAGAATGTAGTCAATGTGATGTAACTATAGCTGGTATGTGGTATTCCCTCCTGTAATCAAACTTCACAAAACATGAAGAAGAGAACAGGGTGTGCTTTAATGTGCTCATTTTCATAGTATGAGTATCGCCTTTTGTACTGGTTCTTTTAGACGATCCAATTATTTGAGTACTTCCCCAAGAGGTTTAACTTATATAGAGGTATTTAAATGTATTTGAAACTGTGCCAAGCCCTGCAAATGCATTATAACAAAGCAGTCTAACACGATGACTCTATAGCATGTCTCTTTTACAACAGCGTAAGGTAGAATATGCATCAGGTATTGCCTTGCTAAATATGTCTCTTTGTTTCAGATGGATTGAAGCGTGTTTAAATGAGGATCTCCCGCCTACCACCGAGCTGGAGGAGGGCCTGAGAAATGGCGTGTACCTGGCCAAGCTGGGAAACTTTTTTGCTCCCAGTGTGGTCTCTCTCAAAAGGATCTATGACCGTGAACAAACGCGGTACAAGGTACGTTTGAAAAGTGTTTTCAGAAGCACTGATATTAAAATAGCAGATGGATTGCATTTATTTGTTGCTTTCTTCTTTGTCCCACTTGTAGGCCACTGGGCTCCATTTCAGACACACAGACAATATCATTCAGTGGCTGAATGCAATGACAGATAAGGGTCTTCCTAAGGTGAGGAGTGTAGGTGGTGAACACGAGTCTGCCTGCTTCTTTCATTAGCAGCATTTCTTCTGCTTTATTGAGTCACTAACATGATAGAGCTTGCCTCTTAAACTTCTTTCCCATGTTTGGCAACAATGCTGCATTCAGTCTAATCAAAATACATGTACTTGTCTCTCCATGTCAGATTTTCTATCCTGAGACAACAGACATCTACGACAGGAAGAACATGCCCCGCTGCATCTATTGCATACACGCTCTCAGGTATCTACTATGTCGCTGTGGGCTTATTCATAAATCTGTTGTTGGGGAGAAACTAACCGAAACAAGAGTTGCGTCATAATGATGATGTCATAATGAGAGTTTTTGTTTTCGATTTGATTTATTTCGTTAAGTAATAATTTTGAGCTTTCTATATGTATATTTATCATGTCTGTGAGGTTTGTATTCGCTGAGTGTCGGTTTATTTTTGTGAAGCACTCCTGTTCAGACAACAAAAAGCGCTAATGATTGTTTTATAAAGGCACAGTTTGCAACGTTTTGTTGATATTGTGAGTGCACGCAAATAAAAGTAGACCCTTTACAGTTCCAAATGATGTATTACTCTACCTTTATGAGCAAAATTGATGGAATAATTAAAAGTGTTTCCACTGAAAGAAATGTGATTAGTGATTGCGCCGGCGCCTCTGTGTCCTGTAAGGAGCTTTAGCTTCCACTCTCCGCA
The DNA here is from genome assembly GCA_012976165.1 of Labeo catla. Taxonomy (NCBI): domain Eukaryota; kingdom Metazoa; phylum Chordata; class Actinopteri; order Cypriniformes; family Cyprinidae; genus Labeo; species Labeo catla. The sequence goes on from VONZ01000316.1 coordinate 614,795, forward strand.
CAAACCATTGGATATTTGCCTAATAACACACATTTATCCAAGTTTAACATTGAAACTAACATTGCTTTATACTTTAACTGTTTTAGGCCTATACCTATATATTTTATTTAAGGTAAGAAATATTACGTGACTGTGAGTTCGAGCTATGATGGGGTTTTTTATGATGGTTTAATGTGACTCCGACTTCATAAGGCTAATGATGAGCATATAGACAAAAGAGAGAGAATTAAATTCAGCGCTTTATTTTCCAACATGTGCTCATTCATGGCTGTATATTATTTAATTCAGGCAAAGTTATGTTTATTGACACAGGACTTACATGACTGTAAGTTCGTCTCTATTTCTTAGAGCCAAGCTGCATAAACTAGTTACATATGAGGCATTTATGTATCACATCTAATATGAGCATTAATGGCTGTTATATTAAATAAAGTTGACTAATTACAGCAAAGCAAGAAAGTAGGCTATCTTTACCTTTGCACGCCATTGTTGTCAGGTCTCCCCTCAGGCGCGCTGCATGCGCGCAATTCTCAAAACATCCACAAGATGGCGGCGTTTATCGGTGAACCCGATATTACAAAACCGATAACCGATTATGGTAAAATGCTTAAATATCGGGAAAATATCGGTAAATCGATATATCGGTCAATCTCTAATTCTGACGCTTACAGTTTATTCCAATACAGATTCTGACATAATTTTTATTGAAAAATTTTTGCAAATAAATACACTGTCATTCAAGAGGGATCAGTAAGATTTTTCTTTTTTTATTTCTTTTTTTTTTTTTAATAAGTCTCTTATGCTCATCAAGGTTCCATTTATTTGCAATTTGCAATTTATAATAACCATATCACATGATCCTTTAGAAATCATTCTATGCTGATTTATAATGAATCTTGGAAACATGCTCTTTTTTTTCAGGATTCTTTGAATAAAAGGTAAAAAGAAAAATCTTTTTTAACAATATAAGTATTTACTACCAGTTTTTATCTATTTAACACATCCTTGCTGATTAAAAGTGACTTCTTTCAACGAAAGAAAGAAAAAATTACTGACCCCAAACTTAAAATGTTAGTGTATAATGTTACAAAAGATTTCTAATTTAAAATGAAAGATGTTCTTTTTAACTTTTTATTCATCAAAGAATCCTGAAAAAAGTATCTCAGATTGCATGTGACACTGAAGACTGGAGTAATGATGCTGAAAATTCAGCTTTGCATCACAGGAATAAATTCTGTTTTGAAGTATATTAAAATAGAAAACCACTATTTTAAATTGCAATAATATTTTTTTCTGCATTTTTAATCAAATAAACACAGCCTTGATGAGCAGAAAAGTTTTTTTAAAAAGCATTAAAAATCTTACTGATCCTAAACTTTTGAATGCCAGTGTACCTGCTACCTACGGATAAATACTTGTAAATAACTACTAAGTTAACTATTTGCAGTTTCAAAATAGCGTCTCCAACTCAAGTACAATATGCATAATTAGACCCAAACTCTCCCTTTTTGTATTCAGTTATGTTAATCATGGATAAAAGTGCACGTATGTCTCTTTGTACATTTGCTCTGCATCGACATGCATCTCAGAATTAATGAGTCAAAATTAATGAGGAAACCTGTTCTGGTTTCTGCTGAGGTACTTAACATGAGGCTAGAGGATCCTGCCATTTGTAACTCTCACATTCCAGCTCAGTGCAGAATTGACACTGGGCCCAAAGGCCATAAATCTGGCCTTCAGAAACAGGAAATAACAGCATTCGGAGGCGAGAATTTGGCAGAGGCCTGGCGTTGGGTGAGGGGTACTAAATCCAGTCGATCTTTGTAGTTGATATTGATGAAGGGATGTGTGTCAAACTTGAAAGCCATACAGATAACATCTGACTCTCTTTTCAGGAGTGCCTTCCCCCGCGCACACCTATGGAATAGAATAGCTGTCCTCTGGGAATTTGGTTTCTCATATTTACTTTCTGTTTCTTTCTACAGCCTCTACCTGTTTAAACTTGGGCTCGCGCCCCAGATTACAGACCTGTATGGCAAGGTCGCCTTCACAGGTGAGTCAGCTTGCTGTAGTATCACACTGAGTTCGTATAATAAAAGCTGGAAAAGCCCCTTTTCCCGGGAGCTGTGGTCAATGTGAAAATCATTATCAGTTGTACGAGCGTTTCCTGCCATTTTGGCTGGCCTGAAACTGCCTGCCAAGTCCATGGATGGAAAACATTATTTACCAGACCTATTGAGAACAATGTCCAGCCAGTCCCATCAAAGCAAGGGAAAAATGCAAAGCCAAGATTACCTTCCAAAAGGTTACCATGCTCATGAAAGCATGACATTGCAATATTTACTCTGAGCCTGTCTAGAATCATACAGTGTAAAATAATGAAAACAAACAGAATACTTTCCACTGAGCCAAATAATATCAACAGATTTGTTCCTTACTTGTTTTCTTTTCATTTTCAGAGGAGGAGATAAACAACATGAAGATTGAATTAGAAAAGTACAACATTCAAATGCCAGCCTTCAGCAAAATTGGCGGGATTTTAGCCAACGAGCTATCAGTGGACGAAGCAGCCTGTGAGCATTATTTCAGCCTCTGCTTTTTAAGTCGAATTCCTCTCCGCTCTTTGGCACAACTCCTTCCCTTGTAAACATAAACAACTAGACTTAACTTGTACAGCCAAGAGTTTAACAGCACAATAATTACGATCTGTTTTGCATTGCTTTGAGCTTAAAAGATCTGCATTATCTTTTGTTGCAATGATTCAGTGCACGCTGCTGTGATCGCCATCAATGATGCCATTGACCACGGAGTCCCTGAGGGCACTCTAGCTGCCATGAGAAACCCAAACGCCATGTTACTGCAGCTGGATGAAAGTGCTGCCCAGCATTACCAGGACACCCTGTTCCAGGCCAAGAGTGAGAAAGTGGCCAGCTCCCGAAAGAGAGTACGAACTTCGCTCTAAAAATAAAAGATTTGCTATATTTGGGGAAACTAAGGGTGTATATTAATATATGTACACACTATCTCTGTTCCAAAACTTAGCAAGCTGCGAAAGTAGACTGCATTTAAGATATCAGAAGTGTGACGTGAAGGCTATTCTAAATAGTAGACAGCATAATTAATACATAAAATACATGCATATTTGTAATCAACGTTTATAATTAACAAACTCTGTCTACCATCTTCAATAAACTTCACTGACAAAGTCACTGACATAATTTTGGCCAAATTTAGGCAACATGGCACGTACCCGTCATTCATTTATGACAGGATCGCTGAAATATATACAGTAGACATGCTTACGTTTTACTCAGTACTGCAGAGTATCAATCAAAATATGCCTGTCTAATAAATAATTAAATAAATAAGCAATATGTACTTTTTAACCCAATATTTATGTTTTGTATTTTTTGTTCTTGTTAGCGTCTTTAGTTTAGCAAAATTCTTGTCATATTATGTATTTCAATCAGCTTTAAGCGTTAGAGCACTTTTTGTGTTGTACAGTCAGTTAAAAGCTATTGCTAATGAATTATTTCAGTATTATTTATATACTATTATAGTATTTATTAATATTTAAAATAGCTTTTTTTTTGTAGTTTTGATTTTAGTGTAATTTTTAGTTTTAAATGTGTCATTTTGTTATGTGCTTATCCTTTTTGTTCTTTTTTTTTTTTTTTTTTTTTTTTAAATATCTCTATTGAACTTTACTACAATTACTAAAACTAGAAATACTTCAGGTTAAGTTTAAACAAAATTAGAAGAACCTAAGTTTAAACAAATTTAATTAAAAAAAAAAGCTGAAGTAAAAATGAGTTTAAGCTTTTTATCTTTTTTAAAGATACTTTTTCAGATTTTGTCATTTAAGGAAAGCCATTTTTAATAATTTTAGATTTGGTTAACAATGTGTCCATCCATTGAATTCAAAAATAGTATGAAGATAATGGTATAAATGTATGTTTCTTTGGTATAGATTGGAGAGAATGCAGAGGCTGAAAAACTATTGAGCCAATGAGTTAATTCAGTATTTAACTTTTTTCAATTAAATTTTTGTTTAAATTTGATTTTTCATCTTTATATTTTTACAGATTTGTCATTTAACAAAAAACAGTTTAATAGTTTTAGGTATGGTTAACAGTCAGCCTATCCATTGTGTATGAATTGAAAACTAGTATGAAGATAATGGTTACTACTTATGTGTGCTTCTTTGGTATAGATTGGAGAGAATGCAGAGGCTGAAAAAAAATTTGTTCAATTTTTAGTTTTAATTTTAATGTAATCTTTAGTTTAAGTTTTAGTCATTCTGTTTTGTGCTTATACTCTTTATTCGCTTTTTTTCAGTATTTCTCTAATTTTCTTTTCAGTTTTAGTAATTTCAGTACTTCAACTAAAACTAATTTTTATTTCAGTTAGTTGGCAAAGCAACATTTCGAATTTCTGTTTACGTTTAGGTTTTTCATCTTTTTAATTTTTTTTCCAACTTTCGTCATTTAACGAAAACCATTTTTATTTGTTTTAGATATGGTTAAAATTGGTCTATCCATTGTGTATGAACTGAAAACTAGTATGAAGATAATGGTATAAATGTATGTTTATTTGGTATAGATTGGAGAGAATGCAGAGGCTGAAAAACTATTGAGCTAATGAGTTATTTCAGTATTATTTATATACTATTATAGTATTTATTAATATTTTAAAGTAGCTTTTATTTTTAGATTTTGTTTTTAGATTAATAGTATAATTTTAGTTTAGTTTCAGTTGTTTTATGTGCTTATACTTTTTATTTGTTTGTTTGTTTTTTTAGATTGGAGAGAATGCTGAAGCTGAAAGGGATGTTTACGATGAGCTGCTCACACATGCTGAAATCCAGGGAAACATCAACAAAGTCAATTGTACGTACCTCACCTATGTCTACATCCAGCTCTTCATGTTCTTCTGAGTTTGCTGATGTGATCTGAGTTCTGTGTTTGTGCTTTTTCTCAGTGAACAAAGCCTTGAATTCAGCAGAACAGGCTCTGTTGAGTGGCGATGAGGAAAAGCTGTATAACACTCTCCGTTCCCCTGCGTTAGGCCTGCAGTCAGTGCAGGCTCAGAACAAGGGATGGTACCTCAAACAGCTGCTGGCAGATCGAGAGCAGAAGGAACAGGTAACATTTTTTGCTACTCAGAGGGGAATAAAAGTTTGGTACACTTTTGTACCACGGTTTATATTTTGTCTGCTGATCCCTTCTAAATATGGAATGCATATGCATGGTGTGGTGTCTCTTTGCAAGAATTTGATCAATTTCCTTTCACAGCACATATTTGACAAACCCTGGGCTTAGCAGAAGTATAGGCTTGTTATGGTAACCATAATAACAGCAATAACAGTTTACCCTGCAATAGCTGATGTGGCAAAAAAATATCCTGCGATAATGGCACTGAAAGGATTTCTTAATTGTTGCTTCCCTATTACGCCCCATTCAAACGGCCCGTCAGCGTTAACGCTTCTCATTTACTTTGAATGGGTGTTATGCATTGCCGAACTGTATTGTGGATCTGTCGCATCGCGCCACTGCCGTTGCTCGCAGCAGAAGTTGAAAAACTTTAAGCGCCAACGCAGGCGTCAGCCAATCAGATCACCTTATGCAAATACCCTAGTGCACACACTAACCAATCAAGTTCATGCAACACCAGAATAGTAAAGTGATTGGCTGTTGTCGCTATGATGGTCGCGTCAGCACCAAGCTTCAGAAACCAAAACTGAATTGTAATACAAACTAAGCTGTGAAAAATAGAAGCTGTTAATCTTATCAATTTTGGTTTGTTTCTTTCTTCCTCATGCTTAGAACGCCCCAGGAGAGCCTCTGATGAAGGAGGAGTTACAGAGTGGAGTGGATGCAGCCAATGTGCAAGCAGCAGACTATCAAAAATGTATGTACTCCCTTCTGTATCACTACATTCTTTTGAACCCGTGAGTACTTTGTATGTTTAGAGAACGGTACATCAGAAAGACGTCAGTGTTTTCTTTGTCTCTCTTTTATGTGTCATTAATGCTGTCCTACAGCTGTCACTCTGTGAAAAGAACAATAAGATGTGTGCGTGTGTGTGTGTGTGTGTGTTTTAGTGCTGCGAGCAGTGGAGAGGATTAATGGTGCCATCAGAAAAGGTGTACCTGAGGAAACAGTGAATGAACTGATGAACCCAGACGCCCAGCTGCCACAGGTTTACCCAAGTGCTGCAGATCTGTACCAGAGAGAACTCGCCAGCCTGCAGCAGCAGAGCGCAGAGGTTAAAACACACTCACATCCACACAATTTCAGCTCACTCTGCCACTCTGGTTATTTTGCTGTGACCATCCTTCTAATGAGACACTAACTGCAGAAGAAAGTTAGCTGCCTATGGCCTACACAGACAGCATCCTAAAGGTCATGGCCTCTAATAAGTGATCAATTTGAAATTCTCTACAAAGCCACCAGCTCTTGATTTCAGTACAATTTATCAGTTGCATTTTGCCAGAGCTTTAGGGCTGTCACTAACGATTATTTTGGTAATTGAGTAATCTGTCAATTATTCTGATGCTAAATCGAGTAATTGGATAATTGTATATATAGTGTTAATAGTAATAAAAGCAGACCTAAGTGAACAATAGCCTTTAAAATAACTTAAAATACATATAATAGCAGTGAGGCAATAATAATTAGTTCAAATAAAGTATCAAAAGCAAGTAGTAATATAGTTTTATTAACAAAACTGTTAAAATACACAGGCGTGGTTTCAAAGACAGGGCTTGGACTAAGCCAGGATTAGGTCATAGTTCAATTAAAACATTTAAGTAGTTTTTTATAAACATGACTTAGAAAAAAGAAAAAAAACAGGTGTGCATCTTAAGACAAAACAAAGGCACTGATATATTTTAAGATCAGACAGTGCAAGTTTATTTCAGTTGAATCAGCTCAGACTTACATTTAAGTCTGAGACTAGGCTTAAGTCTTGTTTGTGAAACTGGGGGATAATGTATTGTAAACAATAGAGTTAATGTACATTACACATTATAACACATGCCTGCTGACGATTGTTTTTACACTTTACAGCGCAATCTAATCCTTTTTTAATATCGGCAACAACATATAATTCAAATATTTGGCCATTTCTTTATGACAGAAAAGCTACAGCCACTGTAATTTCTTGAATATGTGGACATCAAAATTTTATTGTGAAACCGCAGTTAACAGTTAGCATATTGAGAAAGATACTGATGTATTCTTCTGTGTTTGTGTAGGTTTATAAATGGTTTACCTTGCAAATCTGATGTAATAGCGCATGTTGCATTCCCAGATTAACCTTATAATACACCCAAACTCGCAACAACATGCAGAGATGGAGTTTGAGATGCACCACACATGTAAATAATAACAGTTTGTGTAGCAGCATTTACTGTGAATGGAGCCACTCTGAGATGCACGTACATAACCTACACGTTTGTAAATAAAGCGCATCGCATATATTTATTGAATCATAGCGTTTGTGAATTCTTAATAGCATTATGCTTTATTTATATGATTTTTCAATTGGTTTAATATGTGGAATGCGCCACTTCCGTTTTTTTGCCAATTGCTCAACATGGGCAAAATGCAATTGAGGATTTTTAAAAATCAAATACTCTAATAAAATCAAGGAATCGCTGCAGCCCTAAAGAGCATTAAGCTTACAAATACATGGCACACAAATATTTAGTAAAACATTCCAATTTAGCATTTATATTATTAATGTAAGTTTGAATATATTCAGAATTTAATATTATCAAATAAGGTGTCTCGCAATTCTGACTTTTTTCTCAGAATTGCGTGATATAAACTTGCATTTGGGAGTTATAAAGTCAGAATTGTGAGATATAAACTTGCAATTCTAAGAAAATACCAGTCTTTCCCCCCCTCAGAACTGGACTTTATAACTCGCAATTTCGAGCTTATTTCTCACAATTTTAAGTCAGAATTTCAAGATATAAACTTGCAATTGCATAGAAAAAAGTCAGAAATGTTAGATAAAGATATGTGAGATAAAAGTCAGAATTGCAAGTTTATGTTTCACAATTCTGACTTTGTTTAGACAGACTTTTTACAGTTTGTATTATACAATTGTGGGGAAAAAAGAAATCACAATGACCTTTTTTATTTTTTATTTAGTGGCAGAAACGGTCTTTCATACAAAAACCTGCGGTTTTTAAGGGTTTAAACTTTTATTTTCAAATTGTGATTAACAGTTAGCATATTTAGAAAGATAATGATGTATTCTCCTGTGTTCGCATAGGTTTATAAATGATTAACCTTTCAAATCTGATGAAATAGTGCGTGTTGTGATCCCAGATGAATGTTATAATAAACCCAAACTCGCAAAAGCCTAGTGATCAACAGGTTTTTATACCCTTTTGTTCAATTTTACAAACTCTGTTTCTGCCACCCAAAGATGCATCTTTCTATAGCCGTTGCAATAACTGTGCTATCCTGAATTCTTTTGTAGTGAAAATCTGGTACAGTGACAGCCCTGTTATTGATTTTTGACCTTGGCTGCCAACTTTTTCCACTTGAGTTTGTCACATTGAATTATGGGATTTCCTTCTCTGAGATGCTTGTGATGCTGATTAAGAATTTAGAATAGGTCAAAGTTGCACATCTCAGCCTATTTGCTTACCTATGTTGTTTTTTAAGTATCTTACCATGTTTTAGAACGGCAGTAATTTACATCCAGTTTACATAAGTTGACGACCTGTAACCGTTTAGTTTAGTCTGAGTGATTTTTGTGCTTTGCTTGACTGCACAGGGCTCTTTGTCACATCCCGAACTGCTGGTTGCCGTTGAGATGCTGTCCTCGGTGGTGCTGATAAACGAGGCGCTGAATGTAGGGGACAGGGCAACTGTGTGGAAACAGCTCAGCAGCACCCTCACCGGCCTCAGCAATGTAGAGGACGAGTACGCCCAGAGGTGAGGATATGGGACGGCTTAGAGTGACATGTACGGTTGAAGCCAACATGTGATTGGAATTGGTCCTGTTTACTTTAAAGACACATTCCTGGTCTTATCTTGGATGATTAATCAGTTATTCTAAAGAAAACAATCTTAATCTTTCATCAAAATACAATAGCTTACTCAGTTTCTGAAATTACTTTCCTTTCAGCTGAAAGTCACAGGCTTCATGGGCCATTGAATTGTCAACGATTAGCCAAATAGCTATTTAGGCATTACTTCACCTAACTCTCTTGTATGCAACACCCACTTTTCATGATCAAATCCATTTCTGATGGCTAAAATCAGGCCTCGTCCTACTGTTTTTTGTTTTTGCTTAGAAATATGCCAAAGCACGGAAGCAAAATAGGTTGTAAATGTCAATGTTGATTTATCTCCTGGTTTTAGCCACTGTTTGTCATTTTCCTGCAGGTATATAGATGAGTTGATGCGTCTGAAGGCAGCTGGGCGTGAAGAGGGTAGTGACTATCTCACCTGGAATGACATCCAGGCCTGTGTGGATCAGGTCAACGGTACCATTCAAGAGGAACATGAAAGTAAGGATCACATTTGTCCTCAATATTATTGGAGCAAATTCAGTAGTGCTGCATTATGAACAGTGTACATGTCCTTTTGCGACTTTAGGGATTGCTGCTATTGGTCTGATCAACGAGGCTCTGGATGAGGGTGACCTACAGAAGACAATGGCTGCTTTACAGAACCCAGCCGCCAAGTTAACAGATATAGATCCATCTTTGGCTCAGCATTACTATGATATACTGCAGGAAGCACGGAGAGAGAAAGCCCACGTATGTATACCAGTACAGACCCATAACAATAACACAGCCCACACAAAACCCTGCCTCTGCAACTGTAAAAATATAAACTATTTAATATTTATTTTAAACTGCTCGGCATGTTGGCCACACGCACTGCTTTCATCCTCTCATATCCGATTCCGGTTTTTGTCTAGTTTTTTGTTTCCTTTTCTGTACAGACACTAATGGGAGATTGTTTCAACCTCTGAAAACACAATAGCATTATGATCTGATGAGGGTGTGTAAAACTTTGTTCTTACTCACTGAATGAGTTTGGTTTATTTGCCCAACAGATGGTGGAATGCCTTTATCATTGGAATTCTGAGGTCTGAAAGTGGAAGGCAAAAAAATTAATGGCTTTGTTTTTTTTTCTCCTGTTAGAAATTGTAATCAGGGCTTGAAAACGGAAAACAAAATTAAATCCGAGCAGAATCGATATTTTAACGTTTCCATTCCTGCATTCTTCTGTATTATTATTGTTCAAAAACTGGTTCGAGCTGAAAAAATACCGGTTTCTATTTCTGTTTCCGTTACGATCAAAATTTTGTTCGTTTCTGGTTTTCATTTTCGTTCCTTGAAGCAATTCAGAGCTCTGGTTGTAATTGTGATTCAAAATGTGGAAAAGCTCCAGGTTTGCTGTGCTTTATTATTATTATTATTATTATTATTAAAAGGATAGTTCACCCAAAAATCCCATAAATTATTTGCCCGCGATGGCATTTTAGTGCCATGTTAAAAAATAAAACAAATCTGTGATTACGAGATTAAAGTCATACAATTTTGAGAATAAAGTCAAAATACTATGAGAATAAAGTTGAAACACTACGAGAACAAAGTCGAAAGATTTCGAGAACAAAGTCGGAATGTTTCGAAAACAAAGTTAAAATTACTAGAATTAATTTGTGGCAATTACAAGATTAAAGTTATAGTGTTTTGAAATACAAACAATATGTCTTACAATAATGTGTTTTTCACGCTCTTTAATGTGGCTGAGCTGTGTTATATTAAAAGCAACAAAGCACAAAATTATATTGTGATTACTAGGTGTCTGGCATGTTACAAATAATGAACGGAAGACGTTAAATATTATGTCCAATCTTTTACTGTATTATACCATGATTAAAACAGTGAACTTAACATTATATACCTTAGAATAGACAACAATATTTATAATTACAATTTTAACACAGTTTTATTGTTGTTTTTAATTAAATACATGTGAGGTGGTAGTTGGTGAAATTTTCCCAAAGAAAACAGTATAATTTAATGAATTGATTCACATGAATACAGTGGTTTGTTACACCACATTAAAGAGCTTAAAAAAAAACCTTCATTGTAAGACACATTGTTTGTTTTTTGCTATAAAACAGATTTTGAAAGCTGGGACTTTGTTTTATATTAAAAGTACCAAAAGCACAAAGCTTATTGCTATTGGGGGGATGGTGCACTATAAATAACGAATGCAATCGAAGACATGAAATCTTATTTCCAAGCATACTGTCCCCACAAGTATGACGCATGGTATGATTTCTGCTAATAATCCCACATATATTTGTATTTTATTAAAAAGGGTTAAATAAGAGAGCTACAGCATACCCCCCTTGACTTTATTATTTGAAACATTTCGACTTTATTCTCAACATTTTGACTTTATTATCAAAATATTACGACTTTATTATTTATCTTTGAGAAAAAAGTCATAATATTCAAAAAAAAGTCAGATGTTTCAAAAATAAAGTTGAAATTACAAGTATAAAGTTGAAATGTTTTGAGAATAAAGTTGAAGTGTTTTATTCTCAAAACATTTTGACTTTATTATCATTTTTTTTTTGTTTTTTTTAACTTAACGTGGCACTAAAATGTAGTTGTACTCGCCCTTAGGTGAGTATTAGAAAAGAATAGTATAATATACTTTTTATTTTTCAAAAATGAAACCGTAACTCTTTTAACTGAACACACTGGATCGTGAGCTGCTCGTGTGTAAAAGAACACAGTGCTGTGCTTCACTCTGAAACAGATTGTATTTACACTAAGCAGTTTTGAAATTTCTGTTTTATTTCTCTTTCTCAGCATGCATCATGTGAGTTTCTGTCACTATGAGCGTCTCATGACTGTAGTCTAATGACATCATCTAAGCTCATACCGTCTCGTTCATCACCCCCATATTTTGTCTGGATTTTATTAGCCACCCCCCCTGTTCATTAGAAAGCCCCCTTAGATTTTCAAATGAATGTACAAATAACACTTGATCTCCCACACCTCAGGTATCATACATACCACCTTTGCATATGATAATAGGACATTTTGGTGCTTATCTGAGGCTCACTGAAGAAGAAGATTCATGTGTAGCATATTTCAGGTTTGTGTCTAGTCAGTGTTTTAGGCCACGCCCCACGTGTTTCCTGTGGACGTGAAACTGAAACCTCAAGCATGCAGGTGAATGGGCACACAGAAGGCCATGGTTTACCACAGCAGTGTGCCAGTGTGCCAGTGTGGTTCAGAGCTGAAATAAAGTCTCTGAGGCCAAGAGCTGTCTTTTACAATGACAGCTTGAGATCAAGCCCCCAGAATACTCATTCAGAGGCGTTATGGAAAAACAAATCTTTAAATCAGTTTGATTTCACCTATTTGGAAACAGTTATTTTAAGTCAAGTTAGTGATATTTACCTTTTACGTCACTAACCACGCTTTTAATAGTGGATCACATGAAAAGCAATTTTTGTCTCTTGGACTCATAATAGCTGTCAAAGTCAGAGCTGAGCCCATGCTACCCAAAAAAAACATGGCTGGAAAAACAAAGTGTTTCCTTTAGCCACGATTTGCACAAGCATCGGAAATAACATAGTTTATGACTTTTTCTCTGCCTTAAAAGGGCAAAATTCTGGTCCCATTAGCTGGCGTGGCTCAGGAAAGGGTTTTTAGCACTGACATCACGCTCTCCTTTAGGCTTACGCTAGCTTGGGTCACTGAAGTGTAAAGCACTGACAAAACCAGATCTGCTCCAACTGACACAGGAAGTGGTTAGGAAAAAAGTTTGATGTTATGTTTTTAAACAAAAATCTCAAAAGATGAAGTGACGTGTGACCTCACAGTAACGATTCAAGACATTTCTGATTTAAGTAATCACAAGAAAGTCTTATTCTTGTAATGAGCAAAATATAAAAAAATCACACCCTAATTGTGTTAATGAACAGCTGATTTGAAATACTTTTGGGAAATTCACTGACAATGGTGTGAAGTGCTATACGCACACGCATACATGGAATATTTATAGATATTCATACACAAATGTTTTGCATCTGTTATTTATATGCTTTTTAGAAGTACATCTCTATTTACACAACATCCTGTGCTAAATTCCCTATATAAGCATTTTACAATGAGCTTCACCAAAGTTTAGCTGGAATAGATAGAAGTAGTTCCTCTTTTATCATTCAATGTTGTAAACAGGCCCAGAAGAGATGGTAATGTAATCTTGGACATTACACCACACCCTTTTTCACTTCCTTAGTTACAGTTGGCAGACTTTATTCACATATTCAGATCCTGATCATTTCTACTCCACCCCGTTGGGACACATTAAATCCTGTTTGTGCTCTAATCCAGCAGGCCATTAGCTTTATACAGCCGATAAAACGTAGCGCAGTGAAGCGGAGTCTTATCAACCCTGAAGGAACAACGTTTTCCTCTGTTGCACAGTTTGCCACACCCTCAGGTTTGGTGCGCGCCGCTGCTGTACGTTTGCAAGAAAGGCGGGCAGATTGCAAAGAGGGGGGACGCTGCACTCAGCAAATCAGAGAGCTGCAAATCGTACTCCGGAAACTGAGCTCAGCATGCGGTCAGGGACTCCCGTAAGCGGGCAACTGCACCATCTGGTGGTGGTAGTAATGAATCCTTTTATTAACATGCGTTTATCCAACACTCCCTTCAAATGCAATTTGAAAATTTATATAGACAAAAAACATGATCTGCGTTTGAGTCAGTCAGCTTGATCTTGTTTATGACTCTCTGCAGCACTTCTAGACGGAAATCGTGCTTTTTTTTATTTTTTTTTATTTTTTTTTTTTTTATCTAAATTTGGCAGGTATGTTGTTGAATAATGAAACCATGTTTCTTCCAGTTCATTTGTTGTTATTAAATGACCTTTTGATGTTTTTTTTTTTTATCACATCATACTGTACCTGTTGACAGTTAAAACATTTTTAATGGAATTAAAGTGACAGTTCACCCCAAAAATGACATTATTTACTCAGCCACATGTTGTTCTGAACTTTACTCGGCGGAAAACAAAAGGTGTTTAAAAAAAAAAACAACATAAAATGAATGTTATTGAGTAGCAAAACAACACTGGACCCTATTTACTTTCATTGTATGGGCAAAAAGATACTGAGGCTTTTTTTGTGATACAGGTTTGGAACATGAGGGTGAGCAAGTTATGACACTTTGGGGTGAACCGTCACTTTAATTCCATTAAAAATGTTTTAACTGTCAACAGATGGATGTCTGTAATAATGTCATTACAGGTTTGACTGACACCTAGTGTCAATATGAATTTTATTTGTAATCGAATATAAACTAAAATCTAGTTGGAGTTGCTTGAATTTTTCTTTGAAAACATGATTATTTTATGCTGTTTTGTTTGGTGGTACAGAGCTTTATCTTTAAATCTTCCCATGGTCCTTAAAAATCTGCAACTTCAAAAGTGTGAAATGTATATACACTACCAGTCAAAAGTTTTTGAACAGTAAGATTTTTAATGTTTTTTTTTTTTTAAGAAGTCTCTTCTGCTCACCAAGCCTGCATTTATTTGATCCAAAGTACAGCAAAAACAGTACAATTTTGAAATATTTTCACTATTTAAAATAGCTGTTTTCTATTTGAATATATTTTAAAATGTAATTTATTCCTGTGATTACAAAGCAGAATTTTTAGCATCATTACTCCAGTCACATGATCCTTCAGAAATCATTTTATTATTCTGATTTGCTGTTCAAAAACATTTTTTATTAATATTATGTTGAAAACAGCCGAGTAAATTTTTTTTCAGGTTTCAAAAGCATTTATTGTATAATTGTATAAATATAGAGTATAATGTTACAAAAGCTTTTTATTTCAGATAAATGCTGATCTTTGGATCTTTCTATTCTTCAAAGAATTTTGAAAAAATTAAAAAAATTATTCAATGGCTATAAATATTGATAATAATAATAATAAAAATGTTTCTTGAATCAGTATATTAGAATGATTTCTGAAGGATCATGTGACAGGAATACATTACATGATATTACATTACATAATAGTTCACAAAATTGCTGCTTTTGCTGTATTTTGGATCAAATGAATACAGGCTTGGTGAGCCGATGAGAATTCTTAACAAAAAAAAAAAAAACATCCTACTGTTCAAAAACTTTTGACTGGTAGTGTGTAATAGTTCATGTAAATGTTTGTAGTTATGTTGGCGCCAATAGCCTTGTGGGAAGTGCGCCGACATAAAGTTTTGTTGCGCTATGGGAGTCCCAAGATTTAATCCTGGCTCGAGGACCTTTCCTGATCCTGCCCTCAAAATAAAAGCAAAAATGCCCAAAATCTTAAAACAAACAAACAAAAAAAGGTTTGTAGTTATGCTTAGTTCTTGTTTTATAGCTAGACATGACTTGTTATAAATTCAGTCTTAAAAATATTTATTTAGTCAAACAAATGAATTGAACACGAAGTGTGGGGACCTTGTGTAAATTATATTTGACTACAGCAATGAGAACACATCCTAATTCATGGTTACTCATTGGTAATTGACTTCTTGGGTTTTTTTCTTATCGTTACAGGAAACCGGAGATCCTTCTGCGGTGCTTTGGTTAGATGAGATCCAGGGTGCGATCTTAAGAGCCAACAAGGACTCAGAGGATGCTATGCAATGTAAAAATGCTCATTTAAATCTTAGTGTACTATACTGTTAAACTCAGAACTTAGATTCTTTTATGTTTGTGTATTTACTTATTTAGTCTGTACCTCTCTCAGCTTGAATATAAATATGATTCTTGAATTAAAAAGAGGATTCTGTTGTTAGAATCATTTCAGTTTTTCTAAAGAATGATCTTGGTGTCCATCTTCAGTCTCTCAGGCGATCCAGGCCATTAATGAGGCTGTGGATAACAAGGACTCTACTCAGACACTGGCAGCCCTGCGTTCACCTGCTGCTGGTCTGTATGGAGTCACATCTGAATGTGCTCAGACCTACCAGGATGACCTGTTTCGAATTAAAGAGGACAAGAAAAAGGAAGGTGAGATGGGTTTGGTGTTGGTTCTTTGATATTTGGTAGGAATATATGAATTAAAATAAGTACATTTTCTCTTTCTACTCAAGTGCTCAGTTAAAGAATTAGTTTTAACCTGTCTGGTGATATCTCAACGTATCATTTACATTTTGTGATGGAGAAAGTAATAGAGATTTTTGATAGGGGATAATGGTAGTGAATGGATGAAACATTGGGTGAAGGGAGGACACAACTACTACTATAACCTCAAGACTGGACAAGGCACCTGGGAAGAGCCTGCGGAATTTACTCCAAACAACACTCAGCTCAACAAGGAGGAAATACAGGTACATCTTCATCCGGTGTTTATTTATGATATAATATATCTAATAATATAGTTGCTGAAATGTACAGTTTTGTGGATGTTGTTTTATTTTTTTCTTCTACTGATTTACCCGCTGTGTCTGTGTAGTCTGTTGTGTCAGGAGTAACTACAGCATATAACCGAGAGCAACTGTGGTTGGCCAATGAGAGTCTGATCGCCAAGTTGCAAGCCCGGTGCCGTGGTTTTCTGGTGCGACGTGGAATGAAAGAGCGTCTTAGGTTCTTGAAGTCTCAGGAGCCGTCTGTTACATGCATACAGGTCATTCTCCTTTTGTTTTCTTCACTTAGTCCTAAACGAGACCGGAAGGCATTAATGTAAATAATAGCAAGAATAACATCAGTGGGTCTGGGCCAAGCCAATCATGACTTTTTGGTTCTGCTTTATAGGCCCACTGGAGAGGCTATAAGGAGAGAAAGAATTACAATGACAGGAAGCAGTACCTGAACGATCACGCTGAGGATGCCGTCAAGGTAAGATAATGATGAGCAGCAGCATGACCTGGATTGTACTCCTTGTGCTATACAACACATGGCAGACAATAAGTGCTATAACACCTAATTATTAAGTGGTATAACACCTAATTATTCCTTTTATTTCAATGAAGATAAATTGGTAATGTGGTAAAATCTGAATGTGGATAAATATGATGTTTTTCTGTAGATTCAGTCAATGGTCAGGATGCACCAAGCTCGCAAAAAATACAGAGATCGTCTGCAGTACTTCAAAGACCATGTGAGTTTTAAGTCAAAATTAAAGGACTTGTATATTTTTATAGTTGATATAATCTGATTGCAGTGTGGTCAGTCTTGAATGTTCTCCATTCAATTTTCTCATCGCAGATAAATGATGTGGTGAAAATTCAGGCTTTTATTCGGGCAAACAAAGCAAGAGATGACTACAAAACACTTAGTAAGTAATTCATGTACTTCCTTCAAATTCTGTTTCACATCCTCTCACTGAGAACATGCCACAAATTTCTATCCAGATAACTTTTTTTTTTTTTCTTCTTTTTCTTTTTTTTTCTTTTGAAGCTGTGTAATTGTTGTTTCTGATTGCTGTTTTGTTGTTTTGTGTTTACTTTTCTTTAAGGCTTTTTTAATGTCACATCAAAAAGGGTTTTTTGCTTCTTGCTGTTCTGTTAGTTCACTCAAAAATGAAAGTTCTGCCTTCAATTACTTACCCTCATGTCATTCCCAACCTTTATATAATGTAATAATTTGCTTTAAGAAATGTAAGTTTTTTATAGTATACAATGGAAGTCAACTGTTTGGTTACCAACGTTACCAGTCTTCTGCAGAATAAAAGAGTTATTCAGTAGGAATGTATAGGGCCCTATGAAATCCGTTTTATTTTTTTCCAAAATTCCGTTTTTACCGTTTTCATTTTTCTCAACTTCTTTTTAATGGTTAAATTAAATTTTGTCTAATTATGTCTAAATCATGTCTAATTATTTGAATGGATTCTTAATTTATTCAAATTTAAAATAGCCTTATGAAAGGTTTTTTTTACCCTCAGAAATTCTGTTTTGTGTATTTAAAATGTTCTGGTTATCAAATGAAGGCATAAAACATTAATTTCATTTATCTTTTAATTATTGAAAATTAAGCAATTTTTGGGCAAACAAAGGAATTTACTATTAAAATTAAAACATGGAAGAAATGTTGTGTGATTATACCCTAAAAATAAATGTTTGTTCCATTTCAAAATAGTAGTATATATATATATATATATATATATATATATATATATATAATTTAAACTGGACTTTTTTTTTGACGGGTTGCTGTGTCTACATTTACATTTCTGTGTGTATATGATATAACGCTAGTTTTCCTAAAAAGGAATGGTCAAATGCTCATGAAGTGACTCTTAGCAGATATTGTTCATGTATTTATGTCCTCATTTAGTGAGACAACATCACTTGTGCACTTCAGTGTGTGTAGTAAACAAACCTGCTCGTCTGCATCATTCATTAAAACAGAGACACGCAGAACATGCAGGATTCACATTTAAATTGTATTTTTGCGCCGTAATATTTACAGATACTAGTTCATATTGCGGTTTGATGTAAGTGTAATGACCAACTTTTGATTAATTCATTCAAACTTTGACAAATTCTGTGACATTCCGCGTTACGTCTGGATTCATAGGGCCCTAGATGGAACATTATCAAATTCTCACTATACGATAATATCGTGATATGAAGTCTACGCTACAATATTTATTGCGATATTTTAAAAAATACAAATGAAGACTTGGAAAAAACATTTTAAAGTTACATTCTTCTATCTAATGCACTTTGAGAATTCAAAATTAAGAGCTCCAATCTAACCCAAAACTTAAGTCCCTTAACTTAAACCCTCTTTTTAGTTGTGATATACTGTACTGTCTCAGTCTAAATTACATTGACACTGGTGTTTTAGAATATAATTAGAATATAATAATTCAATAATAACAATTATATTTATTGTTATTCCTATGACAGTAATAGCCATGTACTGTAAAACAATTGCAACGTAAAATAAATTAAAATGTATATATAATGGGTATATTATTTTTACTTTACACTAAAACAGGGAAATTCCAATACTTTTCTAATTCCTACACTTCAAAGAGAGGTTTTGAATTTGGACTGCAGTGATGTTACGTATTTAAACCACTTTTATTTTAGTTTTCATTTTTACGAAATGACAGTAGAGCTTTTATTTTGAGGGAACACTTCAGCTTCAGTGAAAACAAGCTTACAACAAATCTAGTGGAGCTGTTGCATTCCCAAACATGTGCTAAACTCACAGCACATGCAGTAAACGAGTTCACTGTGAACGGAGCCATTCTGAGGCACAGAAAACATGGAATCACGAGCTGAACGCTTGAACGGAGTGTGCGCTTGGCTTTGAAACACGCAGTAAAAACAGACTTGATGAAGGGATTTAGCCCTATTGTGCTTTCAGTTTTAGCTCATTTGACAGACACTGTGCCAAAGCATAATGGCCCAAAACACAACTTTAAATACCTTTTATGTTAATATTTTAGAAATCTTCACTTTTTGCCTGGAAGATCTATATTGTTTCATATTGTGATGTGACTATGATAATATCAAGGCAGAATGACAGAATTTTCATTTTTGGGTGAGCTATACCTTTAAGTGGAGGAACATTTAATTGGACAGAAATTAGAGTGCAGGATGAGTCATCAATGTTTTTGTTTCGTTATTCCAGAAGAAAATGACTACATTTTAAAAGTGTATACCTTCAAATTGTTGACTTCAACTAGTATAGGAGTATACTGCCACTGAACGCCATAAATCCTGTCTTTAACAGTCAACGCAGACGATCCTCCAATGGCAGTCGTTCGTAAGTTTGTCCACCTGCTGGATCACAGCGACCAAGACTTCCAGGAAGAGCTGGAACTGATGCGGCTAAGAGAGGAGGTGATCACCAACATCCGCTCCAACCAGCAGCTGGAGAATGACCTTAATCTGATGGACATCAAGATCGGCCTGCTGGTGAAAAACAAGATCACCCTTCAGGAGGTGGTGTCTCACAGCAAGAAGCTCACCAAGAAGAACAAGGGTGAGCTTTCCAACCTCATGATGATGAACAAGCAGAAAGGAGGCCTGAAAGCACTTAGTAAAGAGAAGAGGGAGAAGCTGGAGGCGTATCAGTTTCTCTTTTACCTGTTACAGGTAAACCTCATCAACTCTAACCCAAGAATTGTATTGGTTAGTGTCCCAACAGTTCTGTTAAAACCCCTCTCTGTTTTCCTCAGACAAATCCAACCTATCTGGCCAAGCTGATCTTTCAGATGCCACAGAACAAGTCCACCAAGTTCATGGATTCTGTCATCTTCACATTGTACAACTACGCTTCCAATCAGCGTGAGGAGTACCTCTTGCTCAATCTCTTCAAAACAGCCCTCCAGGAGGAAATCAAGTAGGAACTGCATGATATTCCATGTTTATGTACTCTTTAACTATTTATCAAGATGCGTTCACATCTTTTGTGGTCTCGCAGTGATATTTGTTTTGTAAATGCAGGTCAAAAGTGGACCAAATCCAGGAGATTGTCACAGGAAACCCAACAGTCATCAAGATGGTGGTGAGCTTTAACAGAGGAGCCCGAGGTCAGAACGCACTTCGGCAGATCCTGGCTCCGGTCGTGAAGGAAATCATGGATGACAAGACACTCAACATTAAAACTGACCCAGTCGACATATACAAGAGCTGGGTGAACCAGATGGAGAGTCAAACTGGAGAGGCCAGGTGTGTTTTCAGGGTCATGTCTGTCCGACACAGTATCTTCCTCTCAGTATTTTCTGCTGTAATTATGACAAAGCTGCTTGTTTTCAAACTTTTATTGATGTATCAAATTATTCATGTGGTTCATTCTTTTAAAGTATTATTATTATTAAGTATTCATTTTGTGGTCCCACAGGTTGTTTTATAATACAGAACTGTCTGTACTATAATAAAAACAGTATTTATTGAGGGGAAAATGAAAAAAATATGATTTTAATCTTGATTCTATGTGTTTTTAGCATTTTAATTTAGATTAGGGCTTGATCATTTTAACATTAATTATAATTTGTTCATTTAAAAATATTTAAATCATTCTGTAGCCCCCAGCCTCCTGGCTGAGAGCTGCAGTTTTACTAGCAATCATTAATACTTATAATAGTAGTAATAATAATAATAATAATAATAATAATAATAATAATCATTATAAATTTTAATGGATTTTTAAAGAAGTCCTCTTCCAAAACAAAGATTCACATATAATGTACTCACCCCCTTGTCATCCAAGATGTTTATGTCTTTCTTCAGTTGTAAAGAAATTATGTTTTTTGAGGAAAACATTTCAGCATTTTTCTCCATCTAATGGACGTCTATGGTGCCCCGATTTTGAACTTCCAAAATGTATTTTAAATGCGGCTTCAAACGATCCCAAATGCGGTTGTAAACGATCCAAGCCGAGGAAGATGGGTCTTATCTAGCGAAACGACTGGTTATTTTCATTAAAAAAAAATCAATTTATATACTTTTTAATGTCAAACACTCATCTTGTCTTGCTCTGTCTGGACTGTTTTTTGGTTCATGACAGTTAGTGTATGTCGAAAAACTCCCATCTCATGTTCTCCCTCAACTTCAAAATCATCCTATATCACTGTTTTACCTTTTTTGTTGAGTGTGTTTGATCTTCTTTGCATGTTCACTTTGCATAGACTGGGTCGGTACTTCTGCAGCGATGCAGGATGACTTTGAAATGATTTTTGAAGTTGACTGAGTTTTTCGACATACCCTAACTGTCTTGAACCAGAATACACAGAGTTTAATGAGAGCAAGGCAAGATGAGCGTTTGAGAATAAAAAGTATTTAAACTGTATTTTTTAATGAAAATAACCAATCGTTTCGCTAGATAAAACCCTTCTTCTTCGACTGGGATCGTTTACAACAGCATCTGGAATCGTTTGAAGCCACACTGAAACTGCATTTTGGAAGTTCAAAAAAGTTCACCATATCAGTCCATTACATGAAGAAAAATGCTGAAATGTTTTCCTCAAAAAAATTTTACGACTGAAGAAAGAAAGACATGAACATCTTGGATGACAAGGGGCTGAGTACATTATATATGAATCTTTGTTTTGGAAGTGGACTTCTCCTTTAAGACATGTAAAAGACTGAAGTTCATTTTATTCAGACTGGACACAAAAATCAAATGTAATGCTAAATGACTTGCTACCTAATGTTTCAATCACCGTGTAATTCTGTTTTGCAGTAAATTGCCATATGATGTGACACCAGAACAGGCGATGAGTCACGAGGAGGTTCGAACCCGCCTGGAAGCCTCCATCAAGAACATGAGGACGGTCACAGACAAATTCCTCTCCGCCATAATTGTTTCTGTGGATAAAATCCCGTGAGTTGATTAAAGTCTCACCACCTGAATTTCCTTCTGAGAATCAACAAATTTGATGCCTTGCATCTATTTTTAGTCTCACCTACCATAAATTGTTCTTGAATATATGAAAATGACTTTTAGCAAGCCCAGTTTTGAATATTCAAATACATGTCTGTTACATGAGCTGTTTCTTTGTTCATGGTTGTGCACAGTCAATATTAAACCGCTGTTAAAGAGTGGCACTGTGCTGCTGCTCTTATTTAACTAGAATACCAGGGGCAGAATACCACATAAAATAACACAATTTTTATAATACCTTCTCTTCACTTATTGAACTAAAAAAAACATACTATGAATGACTTTCTGAATCATTTCTTTAAAGGGATGGTTCACCTAAAAATGAAAATTCAGTCATTAATTACTCAACCTCATGTCGTTCCAAACCCGTAAGACCTTCGTTCATCTTCAGAACACAAATTAAGATATTGTTGATGAAATCTGAGCGCTTCAGAGAGCTTTCACGTCGAACATGACTGACTGAAAGGGAATGTCTCGGTTACATATGTAACCCTCATTCCCTGAATGAGGGAACGGAGACGTTACGTCGACTGACATCAGGGACACCTGACTACTTTTTGTGTGCACGAAGATCTTACAGGTTTGGAACAACATCAGGGTGAGAAATTAATGACAGAATTTTCATTTTTTGGGTGTATTAACCCTTTAATAATTTATGAACGCTAAATATATCATTCAAATAAATAATTCACTGAATCCATTAGAGCACAATTAACAATTATGAATTAATTATGATGCAGTTATGAATTGACTAGTTTACTGACTTCTAGCTCATCAGAACATTTATTCATGTTTGACTTGAAATTATCCAAGAACTATTACCATGTTATTGTGTATGAACCCTTTATGGACCACATTATGAAATAAGTATTACTAACTGTTTGTTCGCATGTAGATTTACAGTTAAAGGTCAAAAGTTTACATACACCTTGTAGATCTGCAAAATGTTAATTATTTTACCAAAATTAGAGGGATCATGCAAAATGCATGTTATATTTATTTAGTACTGACCTGATGTTTACATATGGTCCACAAGAGAAAATAATAGTTGAATTTATAAATACTACCCCATTCAGTTTATATACACTTGATTCTTAATACCGTGTGGTTGCCTGAATTATTATTATTATTATTATTTTTTTTTTTTCAGTGTTTAGTGAACATGCATCTTGTATGATCCCTCTTATTTTGGTAATACAAATAACATTTTGCAGTTCTGCAAGGTGTATGTAAACTTTTATCCTCACCTGTGTTTACACTGATTACACATTTTTTGGAATAAGTGGTATTTAATCTAAAGCAATATTCAAATGTTCAAACTAAGAATCATTTGTGTAAGCCTCTGTGTGTGTGACTCATTTTTTCCCTCTAGATATGGTATGCGGTTCATTGCCAAGACGCTGAAGGACACACTTAACGAAAGGTTTCCTGATGCCACAGAGGATGAGCTTTTGAAGGTTTGTTACATCACAGCTGTTAGAAATCACAGCAGTGTTATTCCTGTACAGCATTTGGCTGATGTAATTGTAAGCTTTTAGCTTCCAAACCAAGACAGCCTTTATTCAGATGTCTTAAACACTCTGATTACCTCTTTGCTAAACTGGCACCCGCTGCTTCCCCATATCAGTTCTGTCCCACTGTGGAACATTGTGCCGAATCTTGAGCATTTCTCTGCTCTTGTGCTTCTCTTCTGTGGTACTGCAGTCTCCTCACTTCGAATAATAAATGTGGTTTCCATCTCTTTCCTTTTCTTCTGGAAAGAGATTCCTCTTTTTTCTATTTCTATCTATCTGTTCCACACATGCTCTGTCTCTCTCTTTCTCTATGGCCTGGCTCCAGCTGTCCTCTTGGCCCTTGCTTATACCCTTTTCAAGAGGTTTTTGATGAGCACCCAGTCCAGGTGAGCCACGTCTTTCTTATTCTTGCCTTGCTGCTTCTCTTTCTGTCAGTAATTTTGTTTACCCCCTTGTAGAAGATAGAAACAGAGATAATAGGCCTTAAGAAATGGCACAGATGTTGTTTTTGTTAAAACCAAAAAAAAAGGACATTACTCATCCTTTTTATCTTTAAAGATTGTGGGCAACCTGCTGTACTACCGCTACATGAACCCCGCCATTGTGGCTCCTGATGCCTTTGACATCATTGATCTATCTGCTGGAGGTCAGCTGACCACAGAACAAAGGCGAAACCTGGGATCAATCGCCAAAATGCTACAGCACGCAGCCTCCAACAAGATGTTCCTCGGAGACAATGCCCATCTGAACCCCATCAATGAATACCTCTCTAACTCCTACCAGAAATTTAGGTAGAAGTGACATCAAAGCACATCTGTTTGCTTTTTTATTTCTTTACTTCCATACTGATGCAAGAACTATTCTATTTTCCAGACGTTTCTTTTTGTCTGCTTGTGACGTCCCATCTTTGGAAGACAAGTTCAATGTGGATCAATACTCTGACCTGGTCACCTTGACCAAGCCTGTGATCTACATTTCCATTGGGGAGATCATCAACACTCACACGGTAACCAACTGAGACTTAAAGGATTAGTTCACTTCCAGAATAAAAAAGATGTTCATGTCTTTCTTTCTTCAGTCAAAAGGAAAACATTCTAGGAGGAAGGTTTTCTTCATATGTGACCCTGGACCACAAAACCAGTCTTAAGTCACTGCGGTATATTTGTAGCAATAGCCAAAAATACATTGCATGGTTCAAAATTATTAATTTTTCTTTTATGCCAAAAATCATTAGGAAATTAAGTAAAGATCATGTTCCATGAAGATATTTAGTAAAATTCTTACTGTAAATATATCAAAACTTAAATTTTTGATTAGTAATATGCATTACTTAAAGCTTCATTTGGACAACTTTAAAGGTGATTTTTCTCAATATTTTTATTTTTTTATTTTTTTGCACCCTCAGATTCCATATATTCAAATAGTCGTATCTCGGTCAATATTGTAATATTCTAACAAACCATACATCAATGGAAAACTTGTTTATTCAGTTTTCAGATGATATATAAAGCTAAATTTTGAAAAATTGACCTTTATGACTGGTTTTGTGGTCCAGGGTCACATATAGTAGACTTTAATGGGGATCAATGGGTTGAAGGTCCAAATTGAAGTTTCAGTGCAGCTTCAAAGAGCTCTACATGATCCCAGCTGAGGAATAAGGGTCTTACCTAGTGAAACAATAGGTAATTTTCTAAAAAAAACAAAACAAAACAAAAAAATTATATACTTTTTAACCACAAATTTTCATCTTGAAGTAGCGTATTACGTAATTACGTAATCATGCACTTGGGACGTAGGTGGACATACAAAGCGAACGTGCAAATAAAATCAAACACCCTTTACAAAAAAAGGTACAACAGTGATGTTCGACGATTTTGAAGTTGGACGAGAAAATGGACGAGGATGAGATGGAGATGGATTTTTTTGCCCTAACTTACCTTTTTAAACTGAAGCACATGGACGAAGAACCAGACTTTTCCAATGTCTTTGCGCAATGTGTGAAGACATGCATCACAGTGCTAGTGCAATATGAGCATTTGTGGTTAAAAATGATATAAATTGTAATGTTTTTTTAGAAAATGACCAATCGTTTCGCTAGACAAGACCATTATTGGGATCCTGTAGAGCCCTTTGAAGCTGCAATAGTGGACTTAAAAAAAAAAAAATGAAGTCCACTATGTGGAGAACAATCCTGGAATGTTTTCCTAAAAAACAAAACTTAATTTCTTTTTGACTGAAGAAAGAAAGACAAACATCTTTGTGGTATATCACATCCAGCATAGTTGGTTTTCAGAACTGAACATACTGTGGTATCTTCTTTAGCTCTTGCTAGATCACCAGGATGCCATTGCCCCAGATCACAATGATCCTATCCATGAGTTGCTAGATGACCTGGGAGAGGTGCCTACCATTGAGTCTTTAATAGGTGAGCCTCAAAGAAATGCTTTAATGTCTCAGGACACTGAGGTCCTGCAGAGTCGGAGTCATGGACTGTTGTTTCTCTCACAGGTGAGAGCCCACTTCCCGCTGATGATCCTAATAAGGAAATGATGGGTAAGACAGAAGTCTCTCTCACCCTCACCAACAAATTTGATGTTCCTGATGAAGCCAATGCTGAAATGGACGCCAAGACTCTCCTCCTCAAGTAAGGACAATGCTTAAATTACTTAAATTCTTCTGTTATGAAACCTAATTAGGTACCTTTTAAGGCAGCAAGCATGTTTCAATCCAAATAATGCAGTCCTTTCAGCTATTTATAACATTCGCAAAGAATCTCCAAACTTTTTCAAGTTTTAATTGGTACTGCTCTCCATTGGAAATGATTGACGCTAGGTTGCTACGTTCTGGAACCAATGTTTTTACTTAATGAATTAAATTGAAGTACTTAACATGAATCTTGATCCATTCATCTTTCTCATTTAGCACCAAGAGGCTCATAGTAGATGTGATCAGGTTTCAGCCAGGAGAGACACTTACTGAGATTCTGGAGACGGTAGCTTCACCAGAACAGGTACTTTTTGCAGAATTTACAAATAAAAAACTTCATCAAAGCAGTGGTGTTTGTATTCATATCTGCATTTTTAATTTGCAATAGGAAGCCGAGTATCAGCGTGCCATGCAGCGACGAGCCATTCGTGATGCTAAGACCCCGGAGAAGATGAAGCAAGCCAAACCAGTTGTGGATGACAGTCTTACCTTGCAAGGCAAGAAGGACAAAATCAAGAGCAACTTACAAAGGCTAGGAGAGTTGGGCAAAGTTCATCCTGAGAAGAAGTACCAGGATCTTATCAATGACATCGCCAAGGTACCATTACTATCCCCTTGAGGATTTTCAGACCATATGTGATCCTGGACCAAAAGACAAATCTTAAGTAGTGCGGGTATATTTGTAAAAATTTATCTTTTTTTTTAAATGGAAAAAATCATTAGGATATTAAGTAAAGATCATGTTTCATAAAGATATTTTGTAAATTTTCTACTGTTAATATATCAAAACTTAATTTTTGATTAGTAATATGCACTGCTAAGAACTTAATTTTGACAACTTTAAAGGCAATTTACTCAATATTTAGATTTTTCTTTATTTTTATTTTGCACTCTCAGATTCCAAATTTTCAAATAGTTGTATCTCGGACAAATATTGTCATATTTGACAATATTTACAAACTATACATCAAAGCAAAGCTTATTTATTCACCTATCAAATGATGTATCAATCCCAATTTCAAAAAATTGACCCTTATGACTGGTTTTGTGTCTTGTGTCCAGGGTCACATATGAGTATGAAACTTCAAATGCACCATTTTGTTTTACATTAAAGCGTCTTGATTTATTTGTTGATTATATTTGTAGGACATCCGTAACCAGAGACGATACCGTCAGAGGCGAAAGGCAGAATTGGTGAAGCTTCAGCAGACCAACTCTGCCCTGAACTCCAAGACCAATTTCTACAATGTGCAGATTGACTACTACAATCAATACATCAAGACCTGCATGGACAACCTAGCCAGCAAGGGCAAGTGAGTGACGAGTGTTTGGAGTATTTGGTTCATGTCGTCATCTGTGATTGAATAATTGCTGTTGAGCTCTTAGCTTACGGTTATGGAAAATGCCATTGCTTCACACACAGAGTTTCTAAGAAACCTGGAGACAATAAGGCGAAGAAGAGTAAGCAGGTTTCGCAGAAGTACACAGCAGCCCGTCTGCATGAGAAGGGAGTGCTCATCGACATTGAGGATCTGCAGCCAAATCAGTGAGTTGCGATTTCTGGTTGTGCTTTTGAGTTCATCTTTTTGTGTCTTAAACAGTCCCTTGTGAAAGTATTCATACCCCTTCAATTTTTTTTGCTGCCTTATGGTAAACTGGTTTAAATTATTTCTTTTACCCACATCAATCTACACTGCATACACCATAATGACTTGTCAGAACTTTGAAAATGTATTGAAAATAAAAAAAATTGAAATAAGTACATTGCATAAGTATTCATACCCTTAACTCAGTAATTTACAGCCTCAAGTCTTTTTGGGTATGATGTGACAAGCTTTGCACATCAGCATTTGGCAGTTATCTGCCATTCTTCACCTCACCTCTTCACCTCTCAAGCTCTGTCAGGTTGGATGGGGGCAGATGCAGATTTTTAGGTTTCTCCAGAAATATTTGATTGGGTTCAAGCCCAGGCTGTGGTTGGGCCACTCAAGGACATTCACAGAGTTGTCTATAAGCCACTCTTGCTGTGTGCTTGAGATCATTGTCCTGTTGGACGGTGAACCTTGTGCCCACTCTGAGGTTCTGAATGCTCTGGACTGTTTTTTCATTACGGATATCTTAATATTTTGGTGCGTTGAGCTTTCCTTCTACTCTGACGAGTCCTTCAGTTCATGCCACTGAATAACAGCCCCACAGCATGAGGCTGCTGCCAATTTACTTTTGGGTTGGTACTCTGCAGGTGATGAGCAGTGCCTGGTTTCCTCCATACGTGATGCTTGGAATTGAGGTTCATCAGACCAGAAAAACTTGTTTCTCACAGTCTGAGGATCCTTTAGGTGTTTTTTGCAAATTCCAAGTGTGTTTTCATGTGTCTTTGCTGAGGAAAGGGTTGAGTCTTGCCACACCACCATAAAGACCAGATTGGTGGAGTGTTGCAGTGATGTTTGTTCTTCTGTAGGTTTCTTCTATCTCCACATATAATAATAATAATGGAGCTCAACTGGAGTGACCATCTGCTTCTTGGTCACCATTCTAACCAAAATCCTTCTCCATTAATTGCTTAGTTTGACCAGAAGCCCAGCTCTAGGAAGAGTCCAGGTTGTTTCAAACTTCTTCCATTATGGATAACGGAGACTACATGCTTCTGTGAACCATGCAGTGGAATTATTTTTTTTTTTTTTTTTTTTCCCCCCCCCCCCTTCCCTAGATGTGTGGCTTGATACAATCCTGTCTCTGTGCTCTACAAGCAGTTCTTTTGACCTCAGGACTTGGTTTTTGCTCTGATATACATTTCAGATGTTCAGAACTTTCATTAAGACGTGTGTGCCTTTCCAAATCATACCCATTCAATTGAATTGGCCACAGGTTAACTTCACTCAAAGTTTAGTAACATCTACAAGCAATATAAATGTTCTTAAGCGAAATTTCAGCTGTCCCAAATAAGGGTATGAATACTTATGCAATGGAATAATTTAAGTTCTTTTATTTTTAATAAATGTGCAAAAATATTAAAAACCTGTTTTTTTGCTTTGCCATTATGGTGTTTAGATTGATGTGTGGCGAAAAAGTAATATAAAGCAGTGTAACATAAGGTAGCAACGTAACAAAATGTGAAAAAAATTAAGGGGTATGAATACTTTCGCAAGGCACTGCATCTACATACATTTCCTCTTGTTGTTCTGTAACGATATGTTTGTTTCCTATTTTTACAGGTATAAGAATGTAATTTTCGAGATCTCGCCATCTGAGGTTGTAGGCGTGTTTGATGTGAAAGCTAAGCTCATGGGAGTCCATTTGGAGACATTAATGTTAGAATACCAGGTGAAAGTTCTTCTCTTGATATTTTTAGTTTCTGTATGTCATGTCATCAGAAGGAATGTTTGATATGCATTTTTTTTTGTTGTGTTTAATAACAGGACCTGCTGCAGTTGCAGTACGAGGGTGTGGCAGTGATGAAGCTGTTCGATCGGGCTACTGTAAATGTTAACCTCCTCATTTTCCTGCTCAACAAGAAGTTCTACGGCAAATAGAAACTCAGAGGGAATTGACAGACTGTTTCATACAAAGTGAAGCCTAGACCACATTCATCATCAGTTTAAATGTCTTCTCTGCACTACTCTGAGTATGCCTTTCGTGCCTTTCTTGAAGGATAGATTCCTTGAATGTACATTTATTAAACCTGTCGTAGACCACCAACCTGTATCTTCCAAATATGTAACGGTTGACTTTTCTGTTTTTATTGAGATATCTGTGTCCAAAAGAGTATCAATAGTAGTTTGCTTTGATTGTTTGCAAACTGTGCTTGCATGAGCTTTGAATACTGTATATGTTATATGTAAAATGAAAATTTTTATTACCTAATCTATTCTTAGAGAGAAACAGTTTTTCTAAGTATCCCTATCTTGTAGGAAAGTGCGTGTTATGCACACTCCTTAAAATGTTAGCAAAATATATTTATCAGAGCAATTTTTTTGTTTCTTTATTTGTAAAAACCTAGGAATGAAAAGTTATACTTCATTGGCTGGTCGAAAAATGAGGACTTATTTGAAAATAGTTTTTTTTTTTTCCAGAGTATTTGGACACTGAATGCTGGATCAGTTTTACGTTTACATCCCTTTAATTTTTGCAGCCTTGTCCATTTTTTTTTTTTAAAGGTGCCTTAACTTGAATAAACGGTTGGGAAAATTTATGGAGAAGCCTTATCATATCAACACGTAGTGCTTATGATGTCAGTCCATCTCATTGTCTGTTGTAAAAGCTGAATGATGGTTACATATTTTTACTGATTAGTAGTGCTGGTTTATACACTCATCATGCTGAGAAAATACAATGATAACATAATAAACAGTTCATAACAAAATTTAAAAATATGTACAGACACATTTTCTTTTAATTTTCTTAAAAAAAAATTCAATCATTAAAGGATTCAGGTTTTAGAGCAGAACATCAAACTTAATGTTACTGTTCTAGTGTCTGACTGAGATGTTCTCACTTACTTTAAAACAAGGTGCCACACTGTTTTCTAGTCAAATGTTTTATCAAGCTGTATGAAGTTGTATTTTTTTCATGTGCATCCAATATGGAATGCCAAATTGGTATCTATGTGGAATGTGAATTGCAATATGGCTGAAATGTCTTAATGTAACTGTCATTTTGCGTATGTTACCATTAACACTTTAAAGATAGTGTACAGAAATGCTGGTCAAAAAAAGGTTAAACAGGATAATATGATAAATTGGTTTTGTCCATTTTTGCCCATGGTTTCATATGGCAAAAATAATTTCAGTGAAACCTGATATTCTTTGACTGCAGTGTAAAAGCATATGCTTGAATATCTACTCTGGGCTTTTTTTATTATTATTAATTACAGATAGCTCAAGATGTCATTTGTTAGCTGTTTCACTGCAAAAACTATTAATAAAATATATAAATGAAAACCACAGTATATCATTTTGTTCAGAAGCTCACACATATTAAAGGTTTAGTCCACTTCCAGAATAAAAATTTCCTGATAATTTACTCACCCCCATGTCATCGAAGATATTTATGTCTGTCTTTCTTAGGTCGCAAAGATTTTTTTAAGGAAAACATTCAGGGTTTTTCTCCATTTAGTAGACTTCAATGGTGCTCAACAGACCGAAGGTTAAAAATGCAGTTTCAGTGCAGCTTCAAAGGGCTCTAAATGACCCCAGCCAAGGAATAAGGGTATTATCTAGACTAGAGAAATCATTTAATAATTATGTAAATCATATAAAATAACTGTAAGTAAGTATCATTATAGCCAGACAAATTTTTTACTAGTACTAGTGACATTTAATTTGGAGCAAGAGAAGACTTTTTTTTGCGTCAGATCGGTCACTTTGCTCACATCTCATTGGTACAGTTTTAGTTTAAGCCCCGGAGCAGGTTAGCCGTGGAGTGTAAGTAATGTTGCCTTTAGGCCATGTCGTAATTACCGTAGATCCGAGATGACAACATGTGACATTTTACTCATAGCTTTCCATGTTGTCGGACTTGGAGGTAGCACCTAAGTAGCGCCAAAACGAACCTGACGGCGGTCACGTGGTACATCTGTAACTGGTTTAAGTCGTAATTCTAAACACATTCCGAGTTTCCAAGTTGTAATTACGAGTTCAGGAACACGTGAGGGCTTTGGCGTTAATAGTGTTGCAATAGAAACGCATAATTCCAGATAGAGTAGAATGTCACGTGTTTTTATCTCGGAATTACGGCATGGCGTGAATGCGGCATTACTGCGGCAATGAACGCCGCTAAAAGCCAAACCACTTTTATGGTGTATCTAAAACTCAGAATTGGTGCAAAGTAAACTATACTGAAACTTACCTGGCTAGCCAGCTAATCCGGCTTCATGGTACAGGCCCCGGGACATTTAATTTGTTTGCAGTTACATTTATTAATTTAGCAGAGCTTTAATTCAAAGCGATTTACAACTGAGGTGATTCATCAACAGAGGCAAATAAACACAGAAAGTGCTTGTAAATAAGGTTCAGACATCATTCTGTTTAGTACAGTTTAGTGCAGTAATATTGCACCAGTGTTAATTTGTTCACACTGACAGATTTGATCACTAAAGGAGAAAAGTATAAGGCTCATTCAGTTGTTTTGACTATTTGTATTTATTTATGAGAAAACTAAAAAAAGTCATTTTAATTTATTGGTGAAACCTGAAATAAATTATATATATATATATATATATATTTTAGTATATATATATATATATATATATATATATATATTTTATTAATATATATATATATATATATATTAATAAAATATATATACATACTCCAATATATGAAGAGTTCAGATGCAAAACCAGCTAAAAGCCATCTCGGTCAAAAATGAGATAATGATACTGAGTGAATGCTCTGGACACATATTATACGTCCATCAAATACTTTTACTTCAAACTCGCTAAAATACGAGCCTCAGTCCAATCAGAAGTACCGGTATTTACATAGAAACCTATACATCTGAGCCTGATAAAAATGCATTTTTTAAAGAAAGACGTCAGATGGATTTAGCTGGTTTTGCATCTGAACTCTTCATATATATATTATTATATATTTGAATTGTAAATAAATTTAAATGAAAATTAGAAATGTTGCCTTGGCAGCATATCTGAAATAAAATAACTTTAAGTTGAAGTACTACTATTAATAAAAACAACTGAATAAATATTAATTTAAGCTAATATTTAAAAAAAAAAAAAAGACAAGCACATAACAAAATCACTAAAACTTACACTGAAATTAAAATCTAATCAAAAATATTGAAGAGATAGTTCACTCAAAAATGAAAATTCTGTCATTAATTACTCACCCTCATGTCGTTCCAAACCTGTAAGACTTTTGTTCATCTTCAGAACACAAATTAAGATATTTTTGATGAAATCTGAGAGCTTTCTGACCTTCCATAGACAGCAATGTAACTGAAATGTTCCCAGACTGAGAAACATTGTAAGGACATTGTTAAAATAGTCCATGTGACATCAGTGGTTCAACTGTAATTTTATGAAACTATAAAAATGCGCAAACAAAAAAAAAATGACAACTTTATTGTTCTCCTTGCGTCACCATCTGCCACCATTATCAAGAGTACCGTGACGCATATGTGTGCATTCCTCTGCTCGTAAAAAAGGCACAGCTCTCAGATATCATCAAAAATATCTTAATGTGTGTTCTGAAGATGAACAAAGGTCAGGTTTGAGGGTGAGTAATTGACCTACTGGTAAGCCCCTCCCCTCGAATGCAAATGAGCCAAATTCAGTTGAATATCGGTTGCATGGGGATCAGAACCAAAATCCCTTTCTGTTTACTCGGTGGCCATATTTGCAACACCTCCAGGCAGCTCATACAAGACCAAGTCCTATCTAAATGAACGGGGGAATCCACGTCTCGCTGAACTCCCAATTAAATTACATATTATAAATCAGCAACAAAATCTGAAATGAAGTGCCCCATGAATGTTGTTTCTTATGCTCAAAAAGCATTTAAAACGCATATTTTTTAAGCTAGACCAGCCAATATGCATGTGCAGTCATCTTGGAGTCACGTCACTGCACGTCATTCCCGGATAATCGAAAATGGGCAAAGAGGTGGGACATGGATGGAGCTGGTTGCTGAAACCACGGCCTAGAGCGATGGTGGTGACAGCAGTGGCAATCCACCTGTCACTCAAGTGGCCACGCCCTAAATTATGCAGAACTTTAAGGCTTAATATAATTTAAATGGATAAGTTATAAAAAAATTCACCCCCCTCACAGCTGACATGAAGCCCAAAACCACTTTTTGTACCAGGCTGTAAACATATTTTTTTCTGCTGTAAAGTTGGGCATTGTAACATGGGATTAACTCCTTTTTGGAGCCAGTCTCTAGTGGCCAGTCGATGAATTGCAATTCAAGTCACTTCTATGTTGGTTTCAATAGAGAGAGCGGGAGGTTGCCGCTTGGTCTAGCCTCAGGTTTCTATGGTAACCGGAGCTTCTAACGGCCGCTGCAGTGACGCAATGACTTTACATTTAGAAAGGTTTTTTCATTTAGAAGGTGGTACTTTTCCACCATATTGCTCCACATTGCAGTTTCTCCTATTCATAAATACAGGAGTGAACTCTCTTTGTATTTCTATAGTCTTTGCCAGAACTTGGACATATTTTGTTTTCAGCGCCATAGAGAAACATTGGAAGATCCGAAGCTTTCATCAGTTTGATGGTGTTTATGCTACAAAAATAGACAAACGATGTGCCTGGGGTACTTGTAACACTGATTCCAGGTATCCTGAGACGATAGGCAATGAAATTTATTTTATTCCATTTCCTAAATCCAACCAAAACAGAGTGAAGGTCCCTAAGCATTCAACCCCAATCACAATGATGTAGCGTTTGGGCCAATCAGACACACTTGTTCATTCGATTTACTAAATCAATGTTTCAGTGAATTAACAAATAATCACAGACCCCCTCACTCAATCCACAACACTGGCTGCCGGGACATCTCCAATGGCCCACCAAGCCCCTGGTTACCATGGCAATCAGGATACCTCGACCAGATCAGATAAACTTTACGACCTACAAGTATGTAGAGAGAATCTTCCCCTACTTAAATCTCTCTAAAACAGAAACATACTGCTATAGGAAATGGACTCTTTCCTATTCATTCACAGACAAACCTGTCCTTGACCTTCCTATCACACATAGCCCAGGTCATTGTGTAGTTTTACTATTACTGCCTTGTAATTTTTGTGTTTTCATTGTATTCTGTTGTATGCATTTGTTATGATAGATCTGTAGTGTAGTATAACTTACCTATGCCATGTTTGATCTCTTTGAATTTGTATTTTGATGATCTAAAAGATGTTGTATATTATATGCTGATACCTATGCAACATATTAGTGTTTTAAGAAACCTTAGTAGTTTTTCATTAACACCCAATCGAATAACATATGCAAAATACTATGCCTACAGACAAAGAGTCGTAAACTTTCCCTCCAAAGGTGAAAATCGCCACTGGCTCTCAGACCTCCTGGAGGTGTAGCTTCCAGAGACTTTAAATGCATTCCAAGAGCTTCTTCTCTCTCTCTTCGTCGCTATTCTGCAAAATCTTCCGATTGTTGCCCGTGTGGAGGAACCCACAGGGAGCCTGAGCCGGCACAGGGCGTGCCCGGCGGGCCCGACAGGCCCCAACATATAGAGCTGTGGCTCTCGACCACAAAGAGCCAGACATTTGCACTCAACCCTGGAATTCATCTTCATGAAATGTCCTCAAACAGACATTTCTCTTCCGCGTTTTCGTCTCATATGAGTGACTTGCCTCAGCCAGTCGTTGGTTCTTTTAGAACCTAAGAGGATGAGGAGGATGAGCTAGAACTCTTCAGGACTTCCCAAAGCGTGCGCCAGGCCTTGCGGCCTTGTCTTTCCATTCCCTAAAGATCATATGATTTCAGCTGGGTCCCTCTCAGCTCTTGGTTCTTCTTCACTTTTCACATGGGAAGAAACTCCCAGTCACCATTGAGTCAGAACATCTTTGGAGTTCATCACTCTTCAGACCCAGAAAAACGTGATCGTGATTCCAAAACCACCACTGCTCCAAACCATCATGACTTTCACCCGAGACTGCATTTGGACACTTGTTCATCGACCAAGGCAATGCAAGTATCGTACATTTAACTAAACAAAACAGAGGTTTAGTACAAGCTGTAGACAGCACTGATGGCATCACTCAGGTGGTTAACTGACTCTTCTCATAGCTTCATTTCCTTGTCTCTCTCTAATGGCTTTTCACTGACCATTACATTAGTTATGTGTTAGTCCTTTGTTAATAAAACTCTTGTGCACAAATTACATGATGTTTGATTCTGATTCTGCCTTGTAAATTAATGTCCCTTTATGATTCCGATTCGAGCTACATGCTCTAATACAATAGTACTTTAAGAAAGTTATTTACTGTGGCCAAGAAAATATCATTTCTTAGAGTTGATATAAAATTATACTGAATGTTCGCTGGACGAACAGATTAGTTGACGGAATTATTTATATACATTTCCCTTTTGAGCTAAATTGCAACAATGAAGACAAATGTTTATTTTCTGGTTGTCATACTCTCATCAAGTTACATTTTTCATCTGCTCAAGCATAACATTAATGTCATATTGTGCTTCAGTATGGTATCTCCAACTAAAACTATCTAACGTTAAAGTTAGTGAGTCCATGCTAATGTACAAAACACATAAACGAATGTCTAAATTTCAGTGCCTCTCCATAATAAACTGGTTAAATGTAAATTAATTTTATTTTACACTGCGGTACATAGTGTTGATCCGGGATGTTGTCATTGCAATTGCAACGACTATACGGTTCGTAACATTTTCCAGTTTGCATTGTGATCTGTATTTTTACATATTTATTTTAATATCTTTTATGTATCCCTTCAGGGCATATTTCATTTCTGGGTGAACTGTCCCTTTACAATAGCATATAAATATGATTAAAATAAAACTGGTACTAATTGAGTCAATAAAAGTGTACTGTACAGTACCAATTTTAGTACACCAATTCTGCTGATCACAGAATCAACTGTAAGTAACTACATCCACAATTTTTACCACCACAAATCCAGATTCAAACTTGGGTCGCCTGAAGCACATTCCCGCACAGCACCCATGACACTACCGGCTCAGACTAGTTATGACATTTTTACTAAAAGATGATTTCCAAGGTTGGCAACTAAATGCCACTTTATTAAATGTGCAATAAAAGGGTTGCCAAGTTGGAATGCAGCACAGGAAGTAAAAAAATGTGGTAGAGTCATACATCCTTGACAGGCAGTAGCTTTCAGAAACTGCGTTGAGGATGTTGGGATGATTCAATACTGCTCACTTATTCAAAACCAACAGTCCTATAGTGTTAGTAATGAACATTGAAGTTACTTTGATATTTTATTTACAAAGATCATTCTCACATGCTTCTCTCTTATCTCTTTTGCTCATAATGTTGAGTTTCTTAGAACTTGTACAATGGTGGTCTTCTTTAAGTATAAAGGAACTATAGATTGAACAAGTGTTGCATGTCTACACATGCCTTCACAACAAAACTGGGGAGCCTGGGGAGCCCGGAGCCTTGAGGAAATATGTTCAACGGAAGAAGATTTCTGGGTCAATAGTTCTGTCCTGGTCAAATGAATAGAGGACGTCTAGAAGGCAGACTGTTGTGTAGGCTATTGTGGCAGTCATGATAATTGCTCTCATATAGTTCTATTATTTTACTGAGATCATAATGTGGATTTAAATATCACTTCATGTGTCTGGAATTGACAGCGTCTGACCTAGCTCAGTACCTTGTTTCAGCATTTACCCATGGTGCTTAGTTTGGCTATAGTATGTGTGCATCTCATCTTGATCAATGTGTTTATCAGTGTTTATCATTGTAGCCAGTAACACAATCCACAAACAGAATGACGTTTCCAGCAGCTACAATGAAAATAAAGAAGAGATACCATTGATGCAGCAATGAAGTTACTTAATATAGAATCTGATTTAGCTAAGCAGCACCGAATGTCTTGTCAAGCTGGTCTTGCTGGTTGGCGCAGGGAGTAAGAGAACAGAATATATATCAAAGCATTCAAAAACTCTTCATTTTTGAGCAGAAGTGTGTTTGTATATGTGACCCTGGACCACAAAACCAGTCATGAGTACAGGTATATTTGTAGCAATAGCCAAAAATAAATTGTATGGGTCAAAATTATCAATTTTTCTTTAAAATCATTAGGACATTAAGTACAGATCATGCTCCGTGAAGGTATTTTGTAAATTTCCTTGCCATAAATATATCAAAATTTTATTTTGATAAATATTCAGTAAAAACATTACTATTGTGATATTATTGCAATTACAAAAATTTTAGCATGATTTAAAACTATTAACTATTAACTATTTTCTATTTTAATATGTTTTAAAATTATATATATTCCTGTGTTGGCAAATCTGGAATTTTCAGATGTCACATGACCCTTCAGAAATAATTTTAATACGCTAATTTACTGTGCAAGAAACATTTCTTCACTTCTTCTTTTTTTTTTAATCTAACCGGTGATAGATTTTTTTTTTAATCGTAAAAGTGCTTACTGTACCTTTTGATCAATACTATGCCCTTTCTGAATAAAATATTTTCTGTAAAAAATCTTACAGTAAGAAAAGTTAGATAGATAGATGATAGATATATAGATAGATATAAAAAAAAAAAATAGATAGATAGATAGATACATAGATGGATAGACAGATAGTTTGATTTAAAGTTTCAAGGCAATTTTTTTTATCTAATATAAAGGAAATGTGAAGCAGAAGATTACATTTCTATTTCTCCTAAGATTTTTGATGACACTTTTAACATAAATAATAGTGCTGTGTATCCCTTTAAGGGAACTCCACTGCCTCCTTGTGGACACAACTTTAAAAAAAAAAAAAAAATTGGTATACAGTTTTGGGGCAGGCTTGTGTATTTTTTCCTCGGCTTGTTTTCACTCGGAGTGAGGGTTCGGAGTTGACAAAACAAATGTGTACCGTGGAGTCACGAGTCGGCGTATCACAGTTCAGGTGGATCTAGATGATGGACACGGAGAAGAGAGTCCAAAGGAGTACACGCGGACTACACGATCAGATTTCACCGCTGCATTTCACGAATCAGTAACATCTAAACATTTTCTCAGACTCGTATGACAACAGCGGTCGATCACTGGCCGCTGGTTGTCCTGCCGCAGGACAGTGAGTGTCTGATGCCGAGTTTGATTTGCTACCTTGCTGCGAAGTTGCTGTCGCGCTTACCTGTTTATATGAGTTTTGAATGCGTAATGAGGTTTACATTGGCGAGACCACTTGTTGAAATCTCACGAAACTAACTTCAGTATTGTGGGATATAAGACTGATTGAATTTACCATAGAAGTGGGCTGTTTAAAGAGTCGAACGACTGTTTGTGGTCATTTACAGTGCGTTTGTGATAAATCGGTTGTGATATTTTGATTGTCATATCGCTCATTAGCTGGTTAGCTGTCACGGCTGACTTTATCCTGTACCTGACCGAGCAATATCAATCAATTACACACATTCAGACAGTTATATCACCGACTGTCTATCTTAATTCATAAATAATGGTGGGCACTTAAATATTCATGCGGAATAACAGAAAGATACATAATTTAAATTGTTCTCGTCAGAATCTAAAGTATTTAGCTCGCTAGCTAGAGTCGTTACTGAACTTGTTTCGTAAATCCAAGTGAAATATTTAAACTCTTCTGTTTGGCACTGCACAGTATTTCACATTTTTGCTATTTTTCCTCACGATACAAAGCAAGAGCTGGTTTAGCGATGCCAAACAGAACTGTCACAGACGCTTGAATATTTAGCGATGTCCAGTTTCCTGACAAACTTTTAGCAAATTCGGCTTATCGCCTTCATACAAATATTGGCGTTACAAGTATAAGCAATTCCTATATATCATCGTTACTTTGCACTTAAGCTAAACTAAGTCCAATAAGTTGTTAATAATACGGTTTCATCGCGTTTTCTAGCTCATTAATGGTGGCAAAGCTCTTGTCATTAAGGCGACCTCGTCAAACCTCTCTAAAGCATCTGGACTGCACTCTTACACGCTTT
Organism: Labeo catla; assembly: GCA_012976165.1. Classification (NCBI taxonomy): domain Eukaryota; kingdom Metazoa; phylum Chordata; class Actinopteri; order Cypriniformes; family Cyprinidae; genus Labeo; species Labeo catla. The sequence continues at coordinate 655,086 of VONZ01000316.1, forward strand.
TCAGACATGGAAGGACAACTTAAACACATTTGACTTCTATATCGACAACATTCAACCGTCAGTTAACTACTAAGTTGGTCTCGAAACTCTGCGGCCCAACCATGTCTGGATCCCCGGGCTCGAGTGGCTCCAACCCGCGGAAGTTCAGCGAGAAGATCGCACTGCACAACCAGAAACAGGCGGAGGAGACGCGGGCCTTCGAGCAGCTCATGACAGACCTCACCGTCTCAAGGGTAAGCACGGCCAAATTTGGAAATTACCTCGCTCCCTCGATTTCATACATCAAATGCAGCTGCTTAAATTTGTCCTATGCGCAACTGAATCATTATGAATGTAAAATGCCCGACACATCGAGCTCATGAGGAGGGATGAGAATGGCAGTGGCTGACTGCTGTCATTCACACTGCACACATTCATATGGACATCATTAAAGGGCTGATGCCTTCAATTGATCTCATTGTATTTACGAATCTTCACCCGATCAATCGTTAGTTATATTTTGCATGAGCTCTAAGTAGCAAACGTATTTTTTTCTTTTGAGTACAAATGATTTTGATAGTCATACACAAGTCACCATGGCAACCGTAGTTTCCAGCCAAGATGCCATACTTACTACAGCTGTTGTTACTACTGTAAACTGTGGTAATAACACCATATAAGAGAGAATGAGCAACTATGATGCCTTCCTGGGTGAGCATTTGGATATATGGGATGGATAGCTCAGTAAAATGTTGCCTGCAAGTTCATTTGAATTCGTGCACGTTTTGTTTTTGCAGTTAATATCTTTAGTGTGTGAAATGTAAAGTTTGTTTATTGTAAATTTGCGAAGAAGGGAGTTTATGTGCATGCATGCACGCACCGTGGATAATGTACATTCAGTCAATGGTTCCTGGAAAATAAACTCAACATGGTTATCAGACCCCGAAAATGGAAAGGTATTGTAAAATAACTGCCTTCAGGTTAATAGAAGATCCCTTCATGTTGAGGTCTTGTTCATTCTGTCGAATTTAGTAATATTTTAATTTAAAGGATTACTCCACTTCCAGAATAAAAATATCCTGATAATTTACTCACCCCCATGTCATCCAAGATAGTCATGTCTTTCTTTCTTAAGTTGCAAAGAAATGAAGTTTTTTGAGGAAAACATTCCATATAGTGGACTTAAATGGTGTTTAACAGATTGTAGGTTAAAAATGCAGTTTCAGTAACCAGTTGACTCTACATGATCTTGCATATTTCATGGCTCCTTACCAAAGAAATCAAAGGCAGCGCAAGTTATATAGTGGTTAGTTATACAGTGTTGACCTTGACAATGATCATAATTCAGAAATACTTTACCGCTGAAAGTAGTGACTAACCAACCAGAATCAAGTATTCCAGTGAGTGAAAAATCAACAAGAGGGGACATAAAAACCAATCAACACTCTTAAAAATAAACATTCCATAAAGGAGTTTTTACAGTAATGCCTTATAAGAAACATTTTGGGTTCCCCAAAGAATCTATCAGTACACAGTTCCTAAAAGAACCATTTTTTTCACAGTGTGAATATTTGATATCTTAAGAACTTTTTTCCACCATAAAGAACCAATGGGAAGGTTCCATGAATGTTAAAGGTTCCTAATGGAACCATAAATGCCAGTTAAAAGACCTTGTAATTAAGAATGCTAAAACTTGACTGATTTTAAAAGACGCATCCCTGAAAAGATTTACCAATTATATAACTAGCAACTGGTTCTTTGTTGTCAGAATCTATGGTTACCCAGGTTTTAGAGTGTTGAGCTGCTTTGCATTTTCAGTTTCATTTACATGCACACCATGTAAACATAAAGTTAAAGGTGCTAATGCATCATGACCACATTTGTAATGGTGAACATCATTGTCTAGCTTTAGACTGACCAGTGAAAGATGAGAGCTGAAAATGTTCAGGCTGCTTTACTGTGAGTTGTGGAAAACACTTGTGTGCATCTTGGCATGACTGAGCTGAAAGTTTGGGTTATGTTTAGCTCTTGAAGTTTGGTTTAGAGAAGGGTTAAGAAATGTCAGTCAGGTGTAGTAGTTTAACTATAGGTCTTTCACCAGTGGGAAATGTTTCAGCAGTAAGCAGCTCTGCCTCAGACAGCGCACTCTGTCTCTGTGTGGAGCCTGTAGGCGGGAATGAATGAATACGATCCGCCAGTTCATGATTTGGCTGCCTTCTCTTCTAGGGCACGAGAACATGTGGTTGTGTTGTAGTAAGTTTCAGAGTTTTAAAGTCATACCTCTTTAAAGATGATTTTCTGCCTTGACAATGGAATGAGCCCTGGAGGAAAATGCTTGCATTTCAGAATGTTAAAAATAGAAAGTTCGTTGTTTACAAAAGCATTTTTTGAATTTTACAGTTTTAAAGGAGAACTCCACTTCTAGAACCACAATTTACAATTAATTTTCTCACCCCCTTGTCATCCAAGATATTCATGTCTTTCTGTCTTCACCTGTAAAGAAATTATGGTTTTTGAGGAAGAGATTTCAGGATTTTTCTCCATATAATGGACTTCATTGGTGCCCTGATTTTGAACTTCCAAAATGTAGTTTAAATGCAGCTTCAAAGGCCTTTAAACGATCTCAGCCGAGGAAGAAGGGTCTCATCTAGCGAAACGATCTGTCGTTTTTTTTTCGAAAAATAAAAATTTGTATACTTTTTAAGCACAAAAGCTTGTGTAGCACAGGCTCTGGGATGCGCATCCACTACGAATTAGTGATGGGGTCGTTCTTAAACGATTCATTCATTTTGAACGAATGTTTAATGTGACTCGGGAAGAACAAGTCGTCTCGGGGAGTGATTCGTTCAGTTGCGCATGCGCAACATCCTATTAGATTCTGTACTGGAATGTACTGGTCTTGTTAGTAGTGTGATCAAAGTTTGTGTATGCACTAGATGTTTTGGTAAAATGATCCGAACTTCCCATCACTACTACGAATCACGTCTGAGTTCATCGTCTGTGTACTCCGGCTCAAAAAGGTAGAGAATGGCAAAAAACTCCATCTTATTTTCTTAATTTCTCCTACAACTTCAGAATCGTCCGACATCGTTGTACCTTTTTGTTTGTAAACTGTGTTTGACTTACTTGCACTTTCTTAGTCTTTACGCTAAGAAAGTGCAAGTAAGCTTTGTAAACACTGGGTCTGTAGTTCCGCCTACGTTTGGCATAACCTTTCGACGTGATTCAATAGTACGTCAATAGTAGAGCCTGTGCTACACAAGCTTTTGTGCTTAAAAAGTATAAAAATTTTTATTTTCCAAAAAAAACCAAAAAAAAAAAAACCTTGACAGATGGTTTTGCTAGATAAGACCCTTTTTCTTTGGCTGGGATTGTTTAGAGCCCTTTGAAGCTGCATTTAAACTACATTTTGGAAGTTCAAAATCAGGGCACCAATGAAGTCCATTATATGGAGTAAAATCCTGAAATGAATCATTTCTTCAAGACTGAAGACAGAAAGACATGAACATCTTGGATGACAAGGGGGTGAGTAAATTATTTGTGAATTGTTGTTCTGGAAGTGAAGTCTTCCTTTAAATATTGTGATCTGTCACAACTCAGTACAACATTCGTAATTTGTTTCTGTGCGCCAAGAATTGCTCTTTTCAAAAAAAATCACTGGTTAGCAATGATCCACAAATGAAATGAATGTTTACTGTTGCCTGTGTGGCAGTAGTCCCAAAGGAAGCAGAAAAACTGTCAGAGCTACCGATCCCGATGAAATGACTAACAATGCTTCTGGCATCTCAAAGTGATCATTTCTTGTGTTTGATTTCTCTTGAGCCACTCAAATAAACAGTAGTGCCACAGTGTTTACACTTTATACTTTTCAAAGAAGTGAAAAACCTACAAATGGCTTAATTATATTTATGGTGTCTGCACTACACTGGTATCAACAAGGGATCATTTGACTTTTTAAAAAAAAAAATGTTCGAACAGTTGTCTTTTTTAAGAAAAAGAAAATGGTTCAGAATTTAATATGCTGTTTGATTGTTTGCTTATAGAAACAGAAATGACAGCTTCACGTTTTATGGAGATTTATCATAAGGCAAAGACCAGATGTTTTTTAGAGTGGTAATGACTCTTTCCATTTTCAGTAGGATTTGATAAACAGAAATGTAACCACAGCTTGTGTGCTGTTACAACACTTGTTGTGAATAAGCCCACTACATGTTTGCATGCAGGAAGTCATCCAGCTGCAGGTGCGCTGACTGTCCTTAGTGATAGTGGATCAGGGTGCCTATGTTATTTTTAAATATCAGCACAGCTTTTCAGTCTTTCATAAATGTGACCCTGGGCCATAAAACCAGCCTTTAGTAGCACAGGTATATTTGTACACTCTTAAAAATAAAGGTGCTTTAAAAGGTTCTTCCCACCGGTGTCATAGAAGAACCATTTTTGGTTCCACAAAGAACCGTTCAATCAAAGTTTCTTTAAAGAACCATCTCTTTTTTTACCTTTTTATAATCTGAAGAACCTTCTTTTGCCATGAAGAACCTTTTCTGAGACAGAAAGGTTCTTCAGACATTAAAGGTTCCTTATGGAACCATTTAAACAAAAAAGGTTCTTCTATGGCATCGTGAAGCACCTTTATGTTTAAGAGTGTAGCAATAGCCAAAAATACATTGTATGGGTCAAAATTAATGATTTTACTTTTACGCCAAAAATCAGTAGAATATTGATGGTCCATGAAGATATTTTGTAAATTTCCTGCTAAAAATATATATAAACTTAATTTTTGATTAGTAATATGTATAGCTGAGAACTTCATTTGGACAATTTTAATGGCGATTTTCTCAGTATTTTGATTTTTTGCACCTTCAGATTCCAGATTTTTAAATAGTTGTATCTCGGCCAAATATTGTCCTATCCCAACAAACCATACATCAATACATCAATGGAAAGCTTATTTATTCAGCTTTCAGATGATGTATCATCCCAGTTTAAACCTTGACCCTTATGACTGGTTTTGTGGTTCAGGATCACAAGTAAAAAAAACTAATAAAAACTAGAACTGAGAATTTAGTACACTGCTGCATGTGGAATAGGGGAACTAAAGAATGCTCAGTGTTTAGTTTATTTTGAATGTAAAATAATGGAAAACTTTTTTTAGAGGTTGTAGTGATAATAACAAATGCGTGATGTTGACAGGAGAGGAAAAGCATAAGCTTAAGCAGGCTGCCCCAGGGAAATCCTCTGCTTCACTAAGCAGCTTGGTGCTGCTCCACAGCTGGGGTGTCACTGTTTTGATAACGGCGTACATTGAAAGGCTCGATGTGACTCTCCATGACCCCAGAGTGTGTGCTGAGAGCGAGGATCTGTGCTTGTTTATTAACAAGCTTGGGTTTCTAAGCTGTCTGCCTGGAACAGTGTCAGCAGCAGTGGGTTTGAAGGAGCATTTTTCTTAGTGCTTTTAGACTAGGTGATGTAAGTGAGGGAATATTTTGTGTTGTGGTGTTGTTTTATGGCCAGTCTTTTCAAACACAACTATCTAGAGTGAGGTTATGTAAGGAGAGGCCAATATGAGCAAAGAAATGATATGTCAGTGTGTTTCTCACATCTAAATAGGACTGTGCTCTTTATTGAAATGAAGTTGCTTTTTTAAGTCATTAGAAAAATGGACCAAAACATTGACGCATCATCATGCCCTGCACAGATTTTTGTCCTGTCACATGCTGTCTAGAATGAAAGTGTCCCTCCTTCTAATGCCACCTGTTACAAACTAGCAGGTAGGTAGTAATGTTCCATGGTAACTAAAGCTGATTTTACTAAGGATATTTTTTTTTTTTTTAAAAAAAGGGAAGAACCTATCAGTATATCCCACCTGAAATTGCTGTTTCAAAAAAAGTAAAATGCCAACACAAGAAAGATGACAGTGCTCCTCAAGGAATAAAATACAAACAGCTATTTAATTGAAGTTCCTGAGAAGTGTGTGTGAAAGAGAATTACAACTAGGTATGGCTATTGCGGGGAACAATATTGCAAAAAATATATCATGATTTTTCAGGCAGAATCATGTTTTTAAGAAGTTTTGCTAAATATATTTTTACTAAGAAATACAGACTAATTTCCCTGTTTTAAAAATAGGCCTACAAGGTATCAAAACAAAAAAAAAAATGAATGACTGACCATTTAGGCCAATTAACTTTAAAATGAAATTAAAACTGCAGTCCGTAACTTTCAGCGCTGTAGTGGTTAATAAACAGAACTGCATGCGCCTTGCGGAAGAACGTTGTAGCCGGAGCTACTTATCTCTGTTTGGGTGTGTTCACACTTGTAGTTCGGTTTGATTGGATCATTTGGTCCTGGTCCGCTTAGTGTTCACACCGGCATTTTTGATAGTGAACCTAAAGATCTGTTTCTTGAATGATGCATATTTCATGACGGAACTGACCAAACACTCCAAACAAAAACAAAAGGTGTTTTCGACTTAAATCAGCGCTGTGCAGACGGATCGGTGTATGACTTCAAAATACCTATTCACTGATCGGTTTGCTCAGTGCCGCTTTAAGTCGAATACACCTAATGCCATCTGCTGGACTAAGCGCGCTCATTGTAGTATGTACATATGATTTCATTTTCACCACCTGCAAACTCACGAAGAGCTCATAAAAGGCACTTTACCTCCTCGTTGCTCCGCGTTTGCCCTCTGCTCATTTTGTTTTGGATACACCGCTTGTTCCCTTTGTGAAATCATGTCGCATAGTGTCGCATCTTGTTGTTACTTCCTGTTTTAGGTTCGTTTAGAAGTATTTGGTCCTTGTTGCATTCATATTTAATTCTAACCGCAGCAGAGTTCGTTTGGAAGAAGACAGAGACCAATCTTTTTAGTGATATCGGTCTGCTTGTTTGGTGCGCACCAGGGTTCGGATGGCAGTGTTCACACTTACCCAAATGAACCGCACTAACAGAGCTAACGCACCAGAGTTTGCTTTAATCGAACAAAACATGACAAGTGTGCACACACCCTTTATGTCTATGACGAAACACGCAGGTATTGTTCTACTCCACAGCGGTTCATACCAGAATCAGTCTAAAATAGTCTGAATATAAAAACTTTATAGGTGTATCATAGTAATTTAGCATAAGTCAAAACCATGGTTTGGAAAATGGATTCATGATGTACTTGCTTAGTAAATTTTGAACCCAAAAAAAGCTGCAGCTTTAAATAAAATGTATTTAAGATTTTGGTCATATTGCCCACCCCTACTGTGATAAGACCAAATTCTTTTTTTTTTTTTATCTTTGAGTGTATTCACACCTGTCTTGTTTGGTTTGATTGAATCAAACTCAAGTTCTTTGCTCCCCTTGGTGCGGGTCTTTTGGGCAGGTGTGAATACAGCAATTGCACTCAAGTGCGGACTAAACAACCGTACCGAGACCCAGCTGAAGAGGTGGTCTTGATCCGGTTCCAAACAAAATCTGGTTGGATTGAATGGATGAACCAATGAATGGATGACCTTAGCATACATGTGGTTTTGTTTACAATTTTTGGTTCACTTCTAAATAGAGCAGTAGAGAACTGCACCAAACAACAACATCAAAAAATCAATATTGCATTTGGTCTGGACTTTCCTGGTGTGAATACACCCGTTGTTATTTAAATATTGGAACAAAGAGGCAAAGTCCAATCAATAGGACATACAAGAAAGATACGAATGAAGCTTTACATTTTGCTTTACATTTTTTTTTTCAGATACAGTAAGTCTATTTAACAGCAGCATTCAAGTAAGAAATGAAATAATCAAATGTTTTCACTGTATGAATTAAGTATACATTGATTTATTTATTTATTTTTAATTAATGCTACAAAAGTTCTTCAGCCAAATGCAGTGAATGGCTTTCTCATCTTCTTTTGGTATTTAATTAACATTATGGACACAGACAGCAGCAGGTTTATTAATCAGCTGTCATTTTAAGATCTACTGTACTGAAACCCATCTGATTTCCTGTTTCCGTTACCTTCAAAAATTACATTAATTTCCAAATTGACTGTGTTTCACTTTGTGAATGAAGAGTACACTGAGACCCAAAAATCCACTCTTAAGATCAGGTACAGTGTGAATGCAAAAAGAACTGGGTTCTGATTGTCTTAATTCACTTTTGGGTCACTGAGAGAGCTCCGAAAGGGAACTGTGAACTTAATGTTGGTGAAATGAAATTCCACTGATTTGTATGAGCATGTTATTGATCTAAATGTGAGCAATTCATCCATGCATATCTTTCCTTTTTACATTTCTTTTTGGCATTATCATCTTTAATCAAAATTGCCTCAATCTAAAAATGACAGTGAAATGACAGACTTCTTTTTAGTGACATTGATTGCAAGACAGCATTCAGATCTGCCTCCATCCAATTTAAGAACAGATGAACAGAAACAAGTCCTCTCCCTACATTTTGTTTTTGTTTTTGTTTTTTTTGTTTTCCGTTTCACTCTGTTCACTCCTTCCATTTCATTACAACTTTAAAGAGCAGCTCAGAGTGTTGGCAAAATAGGACATAATTTGGATTCATTGCTTCCGAGTTTGTAGTTTTTGCCTACCTTGTTTCTGTATGAACGTAATTTGTTTTTGTCTGTTTATTTTATTTCATTGATGTCTTAGCAGCAATGTGAGATTTTAAATATTTGCTGAATTGCAATTCAAATGGCAATTCCAAAGCAACGGCAATGTAATTCAGAAATTTGTGTAACTAAGCTTCTGTTCTGTGGCTTAAAAAATGTCTGTGTTTTGGATTAAAAAACAGACTTGAGCTTATGTGTAGTAACCCATTGATATCACTAAATGAGGTCAGTCTTTGAGATTCAAATTTTGTCCTTTGGTTAGTGGGAGGAAGGAAAGCCTCCTGATTTGCTTGCGCCTGATCAGAATTGATAATTTTCATTGTTTACCCTTGCCGCACAACAAAATCCACACTGTCCTCCAGCTGGAGCTCAGAAGTACTCTTAAAACCGAACTCATTTCCAAGAATTTCCACCTTAGTTAAATACACATGTTGCTGAAATGCCTTGGCAGACTCTGGCTCGTCTTTCTTTTTCGAATGCATTCACTGTGTCTTCCTCTTGATCAAAGGTGCAGTTCCAGAAGATCCAGCAGCTCCGTCTGTCGCAGAACCGGGCACAGTACTATGGTGGCTCGCTGCCCAACGTCAACCAAATAGGCAATGCCAGCACTGATTTCCAGGTACCTGGTTCTCCATCCACTTATCTAAGTCTACTAAATCTGTCCAGCAAGTCGTGTTCATTTAGGAGAAGATAAGCCCCAGCCATATACTCTGCTTTTCTACCCTCAGATAAACAATGTAAAGAGATGGTAATTGCAAACCTTCTCCTTAAAAAAACAAAGAGTGTATTTATCCCCACCTCTTAGTCTGCCCTCACTTCGCCTACTCCTTCAGTACACGGCTTTCCCCACTAGTACACTTGATACAGAGGTGCGCTCCAAGAGCCAAAGAACTGTATCTGTGTCTATCCCCTATGGAGAACACTGTTGTAAAGCTTCAGGTGAAAGTGCTCTTGTTGCTGAATAAAGCTTCTTTGAGACATCGACCAGTGATCCCTACTTTTTGTCTGCCATGAGAAACCAAACCTAGAGAGGTAAAAGCACTTTAGAGTAGAGTGAATTCACCTGGGGACAAAAGCTAATGGTGACAGTAATGGTGAAAACTCATGTCTGTGTATTCTCAATGTTTTTTCAGCTCTGAAGTATGGATGCTGTGATATCTTTTCACTAATCATTTTTACTATTCAAGTCATTTATGACAGATTTGTGGTGTTTCTCCACAGGGTACTTTTCCCTCCGGACTGGACTCTGTGCGAGGGACCAGACACCATGGTCTGGTGGAGAGGGTCCATCGAGACCGCAATCGGATCAACTCACCGCACCGCAGGCCCATTGACAAGCACGGACGGCAGATATCCTTTAAGTTCACTAGTGTAAAGACCTTTGTAGAGGAAAATGTGATCTGTGAGGGTCTTTTGCTTGTAGATGCATCATTATTATGAGCTCACTATGTTTCATGTGTCATACATGTTGATCTTTGCTCATGTGGGCAGCTTTTTTTGAGACTTCAGGCTGTGTGATGATCCTTTATGTATTGATATTCCCACTGCTGCACTGTGGGTGTGAATGAGTGGGTAACTGCAATAACCTGCTGTTTTCTCCCCGCTCATGTTTGTTTTTTTTTTTTCTTTCTGCGAGAACTGTTTAGAGATTTGAATATTAGTACTCTGGTGCCCTCATTAGTGGGTGATTAACAAACCACGCCGCCGATCCTATTGCGCATTCTGCCGCTAGTTCTGCATTCATGCGGCACGCAGGCTGATGAAGTCACTGGCTACGCCGGCCCGGCCGGTCTTTTATCCTCCTCGGTTGTGCAGTTGATGGATTTCTTTCATCAATTTTTCAGTGGTTGTCTGTAAGCTTAATCGTCTGTAGGCTCAAAGATCATTTCGGTCTGCAGATTTAGCTTTGTGCTAAAGATTAAATAAAAAGGCTCTAATGCCTTCTGAGTTACCACACTGTTTTGATGTTGTGGAAGGCATGAACAGTCTTCTGTTAATTTAGTTTTGATTTCATCTTCGGCCTTTTGAATCTACCCGGAGGTTTTGAATTATCTAGTACCAGAGTTAGAAGCGAGTCCGTAGTCATTAATATTGGGATAGTTTGGGGAACGGTCCACTTGCTCTGATGCCGTGCCATGCGGGGAGTCAACAAAGGAAGCGTGAGGGAGACGGCAGAAAAAAAGTGTGGCAGAGTTGAGTTACGTAAGAGCTTTGAATGATTGGTTCAAAGTAATTCCACACGATGTGCCACGGACGCCCTTGTTCTATGAGCGGGAAAAGGCATTTGTGACCGCAGTCATGCTAAAAACTGCAAGACCTGTTTGTCAGAACTCTGGCAACTCTGCTCTGTGAATTGAGCCACTCCCTCCCCAAGAGCTGAAGATATTCTGGCTTATTCTCGCGGGTTCCTTCAGAGCCTCTTATGACTTCTTTTTTTTTCCCTCACCTCGTTGTCTGTTTGTATTGCTTCATTTTTGATTGTTCACATTAATTGCTGAACACTTGTTTATTTATCTCTGAAACAGTTAATTGTTATAATGACTATTTTAATGGGTTATTATCATCTTCAAAGCTCTTTGCTCTAGGCTCAAAGCTTTCAGGTTTTTGTTGTTGTTGCCTTCAGTTCGAGAGTTCAGCATGTGTCTCATTACTGTGAATAAGAAGGCTTACACTCTTCAGGGACTTGTTAGTGGTCCACCACTGTTAGTATTGCTCATACTTTAACTTTGTAAACACTAACTTGTCCTGCACATTTATAACAATGATTTTTGCCTTTACATTTAGGCAGCTGCGTTTGCCAAAAGCAATTTACGTTGTGTTCATGCTTTACATTTTACCAGTTCATGCATTCCCTGGGAGTTAAACCCCAATGACTTGGCGTTGCTCGCGCCAGGCTTTACTGTTTAAGCTACAGGAATGCATTCCTCCAGTCACACTGCTTGCTGAAGAGCCTGCTATTACTTTTATAAGTGATCAGACTTAGGGTTTTTATCAGGTACTACTGTGTGCACATTCACTCTGCAAAAGAAGTGAATCTGGTATATTGTTGTTTGTTTAGTGTGTCACTTCTGACATTCTGACAGTTTTGGCATCTCTCATCCATGAAGAATAATTTTTTGTATGATAATCCAATGTTTAACCAATATTTATTATCAAAGTAATATTAGTGACTGAAGAGGCATTATTTCTGGCAAATTTAAACAGGCCCCGAAATGCATTTTCTGATTTTTATATTATGTTTCTGGAGGACAGTATATGAAGCTAGCAAAGATTTTTGCACCAAGAAAGTTTAACTATATTTAAAAAAATTAATTTTCCATCCTCACTTTCACTTTGTCAAAGACGCAGTTTCAAAGGCGTTACACTATCAGTCAAAAGTTTTTGAACAGTAAGATTTTTAATGTTTTTTTTTTAAGAATTCTCTTCTGCTCACCAAGACTGCATTTATTTGATCCAAAGTACAGCAAAAACCGTAAAATTGTGAAATATTTTTGCTCTCTAAAATAACTGTTTTCTGTTTGAATATATAATTTTATTCCTGTGATTTCAAAGCTGGATTTCTAGCATCATTACTCCAGTCACATGATCCTTCAGAAATCATTCTGATATTCTGACATTCTGCTCAACCATTTTTTATTATTATTATTATTATTATTATTATGTTGAAAACAGCTGAGTGGATTTTTTCCCCGGTTTCTTTGATGAATAGAAAGTTTTGAAGAACAGCATTTATCTGAAATATTAATCTTTTGTAACATTATAAATGTCTTTATCATCACTTTTAATCAATTTAATGCATCCTTGCTAAATAAAAGTATTCAGTTCTGTATTATATAATTTCTTACTCCAAGCTTTTGAATGGTATAGTGTACAATGAAAAAGCTTTTTATTTCAGATAAATGCTGATCTTTGGATCTTTCGAATAAAATAGTAAAATTATTTGACAGTATTACTGCTTTTGATATATTTTTGGATAAATAAATGCAGGCTTGGTGAGCAGAAGAGAATTCTTTAAAAAACATTAAAAATACTGAGTACTTTATTACTTCTTGTTTAGGCATCGGCTTTAAAACAGTGCATTGTTTTTGGCAGTGTTGGCATGCAGAGACACCAACTTGAGTCAAAATATGTGAATAAAGAGGAAAAAAAGACTTAAATTAACAAAAACTAAATCTAAAATTTAAAATGACCAAAAGGTTTTCATAGCCATATGCCACTCACATTTTCTTAGAAAAAAAAAGTCCACTTCGAGAACAAAAATTGACAGATAATGTACTCACCCCTTATCATCCAAGATGTTCACGTCTTTCTTTCTTCAGCCATAAAGAAATTATGTTTTTTAAAGGAAAAATTTCAGGATTTTTTTTTTTACATATAATGGACTGCTATGGTGCCCCGATTTTGAACTTCCAAAATGCAGTTTAAATGTGAAAAAAGTATTTAAATTGTATTTTCAAAATTAAAATAACCAATCGTTTCGCTAGATAAAACCCTTCTGGGATGGTTTACAACTACATTTGGGATTGTTTAAAGCCGCATATAAACTGCATTTTGGAAGTTCAAAATCGGGGCACCATATCAGTCCATTATATGAGGAAAAATCCTGAAATGTTTAACTCAAAAAACATAATTTCTTTACAGCTGAAGAAAAAAGACATGAACATCTTGGATGACTAGGGGGATGAATACATTATCTGTAATTTTTTGTTCTGGAAGTGGACTTCACCTTTAATGGGATAGTTCACCCAAAATTGAAAATTCTGTCATTAATTATTCACCCTCATGTCATTTCAAACCCGCAAGACCTTTATTCATTCTCAGAACACAAATTAAAATATTTTTGCATAGACATAGACAGCAACTACCACGTTCAAGACCCAGAAAGGACTAGAATGACATGAGGGTGAGTAATTAATGACAGAATTTAAATTTTTGGGTGAGCTATCCCTTTAAGTCAACCCCAAACTACAATCCACATTAAATCCATATAAACAGAGACTCTCTAAATAAACATTCGCCCACTAGGCTTTTCTCTAAAGCATTTCATTTTCATGCCACTCTAATTCTGCTGAGTGAGAGAATATGAGGAAGGATTCAAAGCCCAAATTTGCTCTCGCTCTGATTTTTTTTTTTTTCTCCCTTTAGTGCCAGATGTCCCTCACAGTGTTGGCTTGTTTTGCTCTCATCGATTCAGCCACGTCTGCCAAGATTAGACTCTCTCACAATCTCGCTAGCCAACCTAACGCTAACCAACTTCCTCCGAACCCATGTAGATGTCTTCGAGCCACATATACCGTGCCAGATGCCTTGATCTTGCTTTGTCTGTATTTCTGGAATGATGTCCAATTGGAGGACGAGCGGTGTGGGTCGAGTGTGAAATGTCAGAGAGAAAGGTTAGCTCACCCACGCCATCCTGGAGCTTCTGAGACGAAGGTGCTGTCACAGCCACCCTGTCTCTCCACACCGCTTCAGCAGCCACAGGCTAATTAGATCTTAGGAAGGATCCCTCGTAATCCAAGCCGTCTGGCTCATGTCATCATCGCTTTTCCCCCTCCCCAAGCCGCGTATCAACAACAGTATTCGGACAGAGTCTCAGGGATTTCATACATACGTTGGCGGTTATCGATGCGTACAGTCCTCACGGAGTGTGCTTGAATGAGGTGGCCCAAGATGGTTTTTCTGTGGCCTGAGTCTGGCTGGTCATTGGTTGCTTGTTCTGTGTTGTGTCATGGTTAGGGTCACAGGGCGGGCTGGTGGTTGAACGGTTGGCATGAAGAGCTCAGTCTCTCATTACTGCAGCAGAACTGATGACTAGGTTTTGCAGGCCTTAGCAGATGTTGCACAGAGAAAGACTCTGTCCTGCTTTCTGTCTTGTAAATCCACCCCTCCCCCGGTTTGGATGTGAGAGTCTTGGCACAGACGGACATGACGAGGCAGCATTGTCAACATCGGTCTGGGTTGAAGAAACAATGTTTACTCAAGGAGTTCTTCAGCTGGACTGTTTTCTCTCCCATAATTCCTGTAACTTTTGTTCGAGTGTTGAGTGGATTTGGGCAGCAAAAGTTAGTTTTTAAAGGGGTTGTTGCATGAGAAATCAAACGAGATTGAAGTTTAATGTAATATGAAAACAAGATCTCCACCCTTCTCCAGTCTGAAAATTTTTTGAAACTAAACTGCAAAATACAGCTTGAAAACAACTGTGCATCTGTTAGTTGAAATCAATTTCTAGTCCCATCCAAGAATTAAAAAAAATAAAAAATGAAGTTTTGTAGCTGGCTAACATAGACTTTAAGAAATGGCCGTTGTTTTCCAGCATAATTGATTCATTGAGTTTAATTTATACACTACCATTCAAAAGTTTGGGATCAATAAGATTTTTTTTTTTTTAACTTTTGAACTCTGCAAGGATGCTTTAAATTGATCAAAAGTTACTGTAAAGACATTCATAATGTTACAAAGACTTCTGTTTCAAGTGAACAATGTTGCTTTGAACTTCCATTCATCAAAGAATCTAGTTTCCGCAAAAATATTAAGCAGAACAGCTTTTCAACATTGATAATAAGAAATGCTTCTTGAGCAGCAAATTAGCATATTAAAATGATTTCTTAAAGATCATGTGATACTAGCTATGTTTCCATACAAAGATGCAAATTTACCTGGAATATTGCATTAAACATTTGCTAATAAAGCACTGTTTCCATTTATTGGGTCAAAGAGAACAAATTCGTCACTTCCTGATAAACTAGCACTAAATATCACTAATAAAAGTAGAAGCCATGCCTCAGAGCGAGCAGACGAAACACAATAAATCATTGCTTTTGTATGGCTGCTGTACGGGAACACAGTCGTGTAAGACAGTTATACAGAAATGCTTTGTTGACAGACATTTCAGATGCTGTGCAGCGAGATCAGTCCGCTGGTTAGTCAAGTTATCCCGTCCCTTTGAAGCGGTTTTCATCCGAGTAGGCTTTCTCTCAGCAATAGGACTTGCAAAGCTGCGAATCGCATCGCGTTCTTCTTCTGAGGTAAATTCTGGCTTGTTCCTCTCAGCGTGTCTTCTTCCAGAAATAAAAAAAAGTAGCCTAGTTGAACTTGATGAAGGTTCACGTTTGCTTACAGAGGTTAATGTGGTTTACCTACACGTCCACGTGTCTCATGTGGATGTTTAAAATTTGAAAAGCAGAACCGCTAATGGGCGTTTACATGGGGTTTACATGTGTTGGTATCATACAGATTACTTTATCAGAGAATATTTGTTTTTGACGTGACTTACTTTATTTAAAAGTAGACCATTTTCAAGCTTTCTATACATGTACTTCTCATGTCTATGAGGCAGGTATTCGCTGAGATTCAGGTTGTTTTATTTACGTGTTTGTGAAGAGAGTTGACAGAGACTGAGATGCCAGAGAGCACACCCTGTTTATTTTTTTTTACAAAAGCACATTGTTTTGTTGTTTTTATGACTATACACAAATAAAAGTAGACTTTGGCGTTTCAAATGATGTAACGTGATATTAAGCCCCAGGAAGGTGTCTCTCACATTGTCCCACAGAAATATTAAAATAGATTAACAATATTAAAATGTAGATTAGTGTACAATGTTTTATTTTATAAAAAATTCTAAATATAATTATCATTTTATTTTATTTTTTTAAAAAGTAGCACAATAGTTACTTTCCCTGGTAATTACTTACTTTTATAATGATGTAACTCATTTATTTAATTACTTACTTTTTTAAAGTAACATGCCCAACACTGTTCAGTTGTGCGCATACGTTTTTTAATGCACAGTTTTTGAATTTCTGCTCATCTTGGTGTTTCCATCAAGCATTTTTTGTTTTATTTTATTTTTTTTATGCGATATTCCAAAATGTGCCTAGAAATAGGTGGATGGAAACAGCTATTGAAGATTGGAGTAATGCCTCCTGAAAATTCAGCTTTTCCATCATTTTAAAATTACATTTTAAAATAGATTCAAATAGAAACCAGGTTTTCTAAATTGTGCATTTTTGATCAAATAAATGCAGCCTTGGTGAGACTTTTTTTTTTTTGAAGGATTGAAAAAAATATAATTGACCCCAAACTATTGAACAGAAGTGCAGGTGTATAATTTACTAGTTTTTGCAAAATTTAGTTTTGTAGAGACAAAAATATTGTGAAGAAAAAGATAACTGAAAAGAAAACAGCGTTTAATGAATAATTTCTTTAAAAAAATGAAAATGTACATGAGATGATCATGAGAAGTGAATATACTTTTGAGATTTGTGCCTTTTGTTTAAACAAGATTTGAAGCGTATGTGTTTGTGACATTTGCCTGTGAAAGCTTCAGGAGATTTCCTTGACTGAACTACGCTGAGAGCTCTCCATATGGAACGATGTACCTTTCGCCTCCCCCTGACAACAGCTGGAGAAGGTGAGTCCTGCGCTTAAATATATAAGGACCGATATAGTCCTGCACACACCCATCCGCTGCCAACAAATATGTGTCTGTGCATTCATTACATACGCTGTTACATTCCACTTCACACAGAATTTGATCGTATCTCCTGTCAGTTACAGGGCAGAGTGCAAAGATGATGGTATCTTGAAATGAAGCCGTCGTAGTGACATCAAGCGGTGTTGCGAGAGAGATCATGTCACATTAGAGGGAGTGTTACTGTGTGTTTTGCATTTGCATAGGCTATCCCCACAGATGCCTAAAAAGAAAACAGTAATGACACATTTGTTTTTTTAGCGCATGGAAAATCCACATCCGCAGCGATGATAGATAACGCCAGCAAAAGGTTAGATAAAACAAAAGTCTTCATACGCACATCATTTTGGCGTTCGCAACTCTGAGGGAGATTAAAAATCTGTTCTTTGACCGCAAACGCTCGCACGTTTGCTCTGTACAAATGTCGACCTTCTCAGTTCACCCCCAGTGAGGCGTAACCATTGGACGGTTTTCCTCATTTGTTTACCGAGGAGTGAATTGCAGCCAGTAATAAAAGGCTTAAGGAAGCTTCTCCTCATCATAGTCGTGTTTTGAATGCAGGTTTGGCCAACGGCCAGTATGCCGCCTTACCTGCAAGCTGCCTCGGCCTTCATGTTGACTCTGCAACTTGTAAAACTTTTAGAGTCCACGCCCTGTGGCATTGTTTACACCTGAAAACTGGTTGGCCTGATCAGCTTTAGCACAGCCTTCTGTTCCCACTGTGGCGAAACACTGCTGTGACGGCCATATGCCATAGAGCAGCTCACGTACGACACCACACACTAGATCCAGGGCTTTATTTTAAGTACCTTAATGCTTTTAGATAAAATGCGAAATTAAATTACACTTCTAACATTGGCAAAGTTTGTAATGTCTCTTAGGCTCACCAAGGCTGCATATATTATAATTTATTGTGAATAGTGAACAAAAAAAGTGATCTATTCCTGTAATGGCAAAGCTGAATGAATGTAGGTCTTCAGAAGTTATACTAATATGCTGATTTGGTGCTCAAGAAACATTTTTTCTTATTATTAATGTTAAAAACAAATTTTGCTGCTTAATATTTTATGTGGAAATCGTGATAGACTACCATTCAAAAGTTTAAGTTGAGCAAGTTAAAAAAACATATTAATCAGCAGCTTTAACACTGATAAGAACCATTATTAATTATTAACTTAGCATCAATAATAATTGATAATAACTGATCAACAGGTCAGCACATCAGAGAGATTTCTGAAGGATCATATGACACTGACTGAAGAAATTTGTGCTAAAATGTTGGCTTTGCCATAACAGGATTAGTTTGCACTACACTCTTATTTCTCTTATTTCTCCTCATCAAGACTGCATTTATTTAATCAAAAATACAGAAAAAAAAACAATAATACTGTAAAATGTTATTATGATATAAAATAATGGTTTTTATTTTAATATACTTTAATAAAATAATTTATTTCTGTGATGCAAAGCTGAATTTACATCAGCTGTTACTCCAGTTTTAAGTGTCACACAATGCTTCAGAAATCATTCTAATATGCTGATTTATTATTAGAATTATCAATGTTGGAAATATTTTTTTTGGAACCCGTGATTCTTTTTTTTTAGGATTCTTTGAAGTTAAAGAGAACAGCATTTATTCAAAATATAAATTTTTCTAATCTTTTCTAACAATGTAAATCACTTTTTGTTAATTTATCACATCCTTGGTGAATAAAAATATTAATTTCTTTCAAAAAAAGAAAGAATAAAAATGTACTGACCCCAAACTTTTGAACAGTAGTGTATATTGTTAGTAAAGATTTCTATTTTAAATAAATGCTGTTCTTTTTAACTTTTTATTCATCAAAGAATCCTGAAAAAAAAAAAATGTTACAGGTTCTAAAAAAAAAAATATTAAGCAACACAACTGTTTCCAACACTGATAATAAATCAGTATTTTAGAATGATTTCTGAAGGATCATGTGACACTGAAGACTGGAGTAATGATGCTGAAACATCACAGAAATAAATTAGATTTTTATTGTATATTAAGATTAAAGATGTTCTACATTGTAATAATATTTCACAATCTAACAATGTTTAGAAACGTATTGAAAATATATTAAAAATAGTACTGATCCCAGACTTTTGAACGCCAGTGTATATTTTAAATATATTCAAATAGAATTTATTTTAAAGTACAATGATATTTCACAATATTACTGTATTTTGGATCAAATAAATGCAGCCTTGGTGAGCATGAATATCAAAAAACATTTCAAAAGCATTAAAACATTGTGATTATTCCAAACTTTTTAATGGTAGAAGCAGAGATGGGGGTAGCGGAGGATAATACTCATGTGGAGTTTAGCTGAATATATGATCTTAGGCAAACTTTTAGAGCTTCATTATAAATGCATAAACAGTGAGCCGTTCACTCCCCTTCAAGGGGTGTCTCGGAGGCATCCCATGAATTATGAAACATAGGATTCAGAGGATCAAGCGCAGTTAGATCTTCACCACTACAATGTATATTTCAGAAATTTTCACATTGCTTTCTTGTTAAATCTTTTTAATTAAATCCGGTTTTCTTCTCATCTTCAGGAGTGTTGTCATTGTGTGTTCAAATTGTGTCCTGGTGAAGCCTGAATACTAACCACAGCATTTCTCTCTGATTCTAACCGTCTCTTTTTCTTCCTCAAGGATGAATGTACGGCTATTCCTCAAATCTCTTCTCAGTGTAAACAGCACTAACTAAACCTGCCAGATCTTTTTGCTAGCTACCCCTCAGAGCCGGCCTCCTCCTCCCCAGAACAGATCGTGAGCTCAGCGTGTTTGTAAGCCCCCCTCCCTCTCTTTGCTCTGGACCAGATTAGCATTCGCCAACGATTGTAGTCCATGGTTTGATTTGGTTTGGTTTTTGTTTTATTCCTCTGTGCCCGTTTGACCTTGCACAGATATATGTGATTGAATTGTGGGTGTGCTGCTGTGTTTTTTTTTTTTTTTTTTTCTTTTGGGATCTTGCGCTTTAATATCATCTTACATGAATAAACGAAGAGCCGAACAGATGTTTTCTGTCTGCGTGGACATTAGAGGATAAGCTAGATTTAGGAGGAGTCCCGAGAGCGATCGCAAATGATTTTTGGCATTTTTTAATGATGCTGGTGGTGTTTGCGAAGTCTGCCGTTTGTTGTCTGACAGTGTGACACGTCACAGAAAATCTGCAGATTTACTAGTATTTGGTTTGTGCAGTTGTAAAAAGCCTTAAGGGACGTCTGCTTGGATGTTTGTGATGTTTTAACGCATGCAAGGAAGGGGCATAAGGAACTAGTTACTGTGTTGCTCAAGGGAGAAATCAAGGCCAGTTGGCAACAAATCGGTGATTATGGTTTTAGGGGCAGTGTTCATGAAGGCTCATTGGGACTTTCCATGAAAATTGTATAAAATAGGGTTTTAATATTAATTTTTTATTTCTTTTCCATGTTAGTGGATGTTTAACCTTCAGAAAATGTCCTTAAAAGGTTAAACTAATTTATATGAGCATCATATATTGAGGTTTGCAACCCTTTTTACAAAATTAACTTTTTAGACAAATTGATTGATTGTGACAATTTGTGACCCTGGACCACAAAACCAGTCTTAAGTAGCTTGGGTATATTTGTAGCAATAGCCAAAAATACATTGTATGGGTCAAAATTTTTTAGATTTTTCTTTTATGCCAAAAATCATTAGGATATTAAGTAAAGATCATGCTCCATGAAGATATTTTATATATATATATTTTTTTCATTATTTATTCAGCTTTCAGATGATATAATAATAAATAATAAATCTCAATTTAAAAAAATAGACCCTTATGACTGTTTTTTGTGGTCCAGCATTTTAATTTAATTTAATTTAATTTAATTTAATTTAATTTATTATTATTTTTAGTTTGTTAAGGGGGTTAAATGACTCGGTTGTTCATGATTTATTGGATCTTGATTCTTTCTTCCACAAATTAGAACTTAAAATAAATTAAAGCAGAAAGTCTTAAAATCATAAAGCCATATTTCTTTTTCTTTCTTTCTTTCTTTCTTTCTTTCTATCTTTCTTTCTTTCTTTCTTCTTTATGTATTTATTTGGTAACAGGGTTAAATGACTCAGTTGTTCATGATTTATTGGATAAGGATTAAGGGTAATGAATTTTAAGAAATGTTTTTACTTAATAATTTCTATCTAAAAAGTATTTTAGAACTTGGCATAACTACAAAAAAAAAAAAAAGAAGATGTGGAGTGTTAAGATATTATTAACTTTTTTTGTAAATTAAATAGTATTGGTTAATAGTAGAAAACATTAGAAAACATTATTAAAAGTGTTTCTGATATTAAAATGTCTTAATTCTTCCTTCCCCAAATTAAAACCTAAAATAAATTAAAGCCTTAAATTTGTGAAGTCTTGCATCTTTACAATATTTTTGTTTTGTTTTCCAATACATCTATATGTAAACTTCCCCAAAAAACAGGATAGATTTATTTGAGATATTAAGCAATTCTTTTTTTTTTTTTTTTTTTAATTTATTTTTTTTTTTTTTCTGAGAAATTGAACAAAAATTTAGTTTATGCTAAAACAAACTTTGGCCTATCTTTGTTCTGGTTTTAATCAAACATTTTTTAAAATCATAAATCAGTTTTCCAAGTAAATATATCTTAATTTAAAACATTCGCACTGGAAAACAAAAAAGATTTTTTTTTTTTTATATATATATTATAGATATTTCCATATTCTAGTGGTTCGGAGCAAAAAGTCAAACTTTTTTTGTAATATAAAAATTGTTTTTACTAATGAATATTTCCTCAGCTTTTGAAGGCTATTGTAACATTTAAGTAAAGGCTATTTAATACTGAGCAAGTGAGCACTGGGTGCTATTATGATTAGTATGTAGGGGACTGGTCATGGTTCTCTGTTGGTTTAGAAGTGCAGTGGGCACACATTTGGGCAGCAGAGGATGATCGTCCTGCTTTACTGGAGTCTCGTCCTAATGTATGCCCTCGAGGAACTGTTTACAGCTCTCTCAACACATCTGTGATGCATTACCTACCGCAGGACACACTGGGTAAGGGTTAATGAGCTGAAAAGGGCATCAGCGCAGCTCATTAACCCCTTCCGTCCGTTCACCACACACCTTATGCAGATTTCTGTTGCTTATTTACACAATAACCTGGTGTTGGGGTGGCGGAGGTGTTTTGTGTTCAGTTCACAGGGCCTCACATCTACCACCAGAAAAGGAAATGTGAGTGGACTGAGCTAGTATGTTGCCAATAAAAAGATGATGTTGGCATTGAAATGGTCGAGAGAAAGAGCGGCACTGTTACTGAGACTCTAACGTTAATATAGTGTTTTTTTTACAAAAATTTAACGTTTTTCTTGGACTATTTTTTGCCACAACATATTCTCATGTGGTTGTGTGACCCTTACAGTACTAACATTAATGTGGTGTACATTCTGAATCTCTGTGTTTTAGTGTGCCCCAAAGCTCAGTTGCGTCCATAGGGACGACAGCGCTACTATGATACTTTGAGGCTCAGTTCTCCCTGGGGTACAGCTTTCCCTCTGGTGTCTGGATAAACAGGGCTGGTTCTGAATCCTAGGCAACATCCATACGTTTCCCTGTGGAGCTCAGCTGGACTGGGTCAGGAACACGGGTCAACGTTGTGCTCTTAGTCCCACGCTCTCCCATCCTGGAACTGAGCCTCTGCTCTTCCCAGACCAGACTTCCTCAGGGAGGTTTTCTAGAAAAGCATTTGTCCTGACTCAAGTGTGATACAGCAGCGATAGGCATTCATTGAAGAATCTCTCCGTTTTTGGTGGTCTGCCTGATGCCAGTTTTAAAAACATCTGTTTTTCACATTGTCTCTGACCACAGGTCAGCTTTAAATAACAATCTGTTTGTGAATCCTTTTCTAGCAACTTTTACCAAGACTGCTTTTGTCTTGGTAAAAGACAAAAGCAGTTTCTAATGCGTTTCTGGCTGTTATCTGGTTATGTACAGGTGAGGTCAAAATTTTACATAAACCTTGCAAGAGTCTGCAAAATGGTAATTATTTTACCAAAATAAGAGGGATCTAACAAAATTCATGTTATTTTTGAATAAGATATTTCACATTTATTTCACATTTAAATTTACATTTACATATAGTCCACCAGGGAAAATAATGGTTGAATTTATAAAAATAACCCTGTTCAAAAGTTTACATATGCTTGATTCTTAATACTGTGTTGTTACCTGAATGATCCACAGCTGTTGTTGTTGTTTAGTTGTGATAGTTGTTCATGAGTCCCTTGTTTGTCTTGATCAATTAAACTGCCTGTTGTTCTTCAGAAAAATCCTTCAGGTCCCATAAATTCTGTGGTTTTTCAGCATTTTTGAAGAACCTTTTCCAACAATGAGTGTATGATTTTGAGATCCATCTTTTCACTCTGAGGACAACTGAGACTCAAATGTAACTATTACAGAAGGTTCAAACGCTCACTGATGCTCCAGAAGAAAACACAATGCATTAAGAGCTGGGGGGTGAAACTTTTTGAATTTGAAGATCAGGGTAAATTTAACTTTTGTCTTCTGGGAAACATGTAAGTATCGTCTGTAGCTTTTGAAGGGCAGTACTAAGTAAAAGTAGGCAAAATAAGAAAAATGCACTCATCTTCATTATGTTCAAAAGTTTATATCCCTTGCTCTTAATGCATTGCTTTTCCTTCTGGAGCATCAGTGAGTGTTTGAACCTTCTGTAATAGATACATGAGTCCCTCTGTTCCTATCACCAAAAAAAAAAAGAAAATTAATGGCTACCAACAACTGTTTGGTTAGCTACTTTCATCAGAATATCTTTTTTTCATGTTCAACAAAAGAAAGAAACTCATGCAGGTTTGGAACATCAAGAGGGTGAGTAAATACTGACAAAAGTTTCATTTTGGTGAACTATTCCTTTAACATCAACAAACTAATAAATTTAAAGCAATAGTTCAACCAAAAATGAAAATTGTGTTATTAATTACTCACCCTCATGTCGTTCCAAACCCCGTGAAAACCTTCGTTCATCTTCAGAACACACATATGTTTTTGATGAAATCTGAGAGCTTTCTGACTCTGCATAGACAACAACA
This sequence comes from Labeo catla, assembly GCA_012976165.1. Lineage (NCBI taxonomy): Eukaryota > Metazoa > Chordata > Actinopteri > Cypriniformes > Cyprinidae > Labeo > Labeo catla. The sequence goes on from VONZ01000316.1 coordinate 679,263, forward strand.
CATCTGACACAATCAAGGCCCAGAAAGGTAGTAAGGACATTGTTAAAATAGGCCATGTGAGATCAGTGGTTCAACCGTAATTGTATGAAGCTATGAACACTTTTTGTGTGCAAAACCCCCCAAAAATAACTACTTTACATGGACTATTTTAACAGTGTCATTGCTACCTTTCTTGGCCTTAAACGTATAAGTTGCATTGCTGTCTATGCAGGGTCGTTAAAAAAAAAAATCTTAATTTGTGTTCTGAAGATGAAAGGTCTTATAGCTTTCATGCTAATTCAAAGCAGTCTAAATAAATAAATACATCTGGAAAATACTTTTTTTACAAGTAAACATTTATAAATAACTGGCAGTGCATAATATTAAATTTATTAGTTTCATTTTAAAATATTGTAAATCAGAATGGACACAAATTGTATATGTAGTTGAAATACATAAATTTTAAATTTAGGTCTAAATGTTTTTTAAGAGCATTTAAAGTATTTAACTTACAGATATCTCTTCATAATGGGTGGTCAACGGGCACTGACTTTAGTGCTCCATGCATGTGCAGCTAAGCCCTAATACGCTTCAAAGCAGGGGTGCAGACCAGCTTCACAGGGAAATGTGAAGGGAGGCTACTTTCTGTTGTTACAAGGAATATCTTTTCTTTTCCCGCACAGACTGCAGTGTATTGGTGGAGCATTACATCACCCTAGTGTGGTCTGGCATACTGTAGTCTCTCCTTAGCAGTAGAACGGGCTGCAGGAAATCTGTTTATTATTTCTCTTTATTGTCTTGGTGATAGGAATATGTTAACCCTCTTAGTGGGAACCAGCTTCCCTGTTTTGGCAGACAGCTCTGTGCACAGGCTACAGCTGTTGGGCTGCCTGTGCATGTACACAGTGAAGGTGAATCAGTATCGGATCACGCATGTCATGTTTTGTGCTCTTTCACACACTTGCCATATGTCGTTACTTGCCGTGAGTACCAGCACCACAGAGTTATTATATCAGTGGCTTTTTTGAAAAGCACTTACAGATAGACTTTAAAATTATTTTATTATACACTGTGGTGTAAAAGTTTGGGGTCAGAACTATTTTATTTTATTTTATTAAACAAGTTGGTTTTGCTCACCAAGGTGGTATTTATTTGATCAAGAATACAGGAAAAACAGTATTTAACAGTAGTGAACAGTACATTATGTGTGCTCTTTAGAAATTGTCTCTGAATTGCATGGCTGTCACACAGATTAAGGTTTTTATTTATGTCGATTGCGTTTGTGGCCAGTACGATGTGTTTGTTTATTTGGTTGAGTCTATATCCTGATTGCCAGTTGTGGATGCTCTGCTGCAGAGTTTCTTTTGGTTCATTAACCATTAAAGATATTATAGCACTTTTGTTTGCTCTCAGACGTGGCAGCTCCAATCTAATTGAAGCAGTAAATCAGTGCTGCACAGTATTAGTCTAACCTGGGGGAATAGGCTCTGATTTCTCCGGCTCTGTTTATGTTTTCTTGAAGGTGTCACAGAGGAATTTTCAGCCTGCTCGCTCTCTTCTCTGTTTGTGTCTCTCTGGCTTGCTCATCCTGATGTACTAACCCCTGAGCCAGGGCTACAGGCTCAGTACAGTAGTGAGTAACACGTGACTGTTTCCATTTCTAAAGGGAGCAACCGCCATGGACCGAAGAGAAACGACCGGGATTTAGATTAATATCACAGCTTAACAGGTGACCTTTGACTTTCAAGTTCCTCACTCACAGATCTCCTCTGGACCTGTCTCTTTTGTTTTTTCTTATCGTCATCCCTCGCAGATCTCCTTTTCTCAGCTCGTTATCCGTAGAGTTGATTCAGACTGCTTCTTGATCAAGTCTTCATACAAACTGAATGATTTCAAGCCAATCACAGATGCTGTTTCTCTACTCAGCCGGCTATTCTACGTAAACTAATATTTCACCGTACCAAACTAATCCAAACGAGGATCATTATTTCTACTAATCTGTTTTTCCCCTTTGTCACATTCATTATTGTGATGTAGTGTGACTTCACCTTCTACACATAAAGAAAAGTGCACTTTTTCTTTTTTTAAACATCACCTGAAAATGGTTTAAAGGTCAGACCTGATAAAGGATGTAAAGCAGAGAGAAGCACTGGAGTACAGTGAAGTGCTCTTGAAAGTACCGTCATGTGTAATTGCTTAATGAAGGCAGTGAGCAAGGGCAAAGGGTCATGTGGGAATGGCTCGGCTCAGCTGTGTTTTTTTTTTGATGGCTCACCGACCGAGCTTTTCTTTTTCTCTCTTTCTTCCACAGAACAAACTCTGACTCAGCTCTGCACACCAGCGCCATGAGCCCAAACCCACAGGATCCTTTTGGCAAGACCCAGCAGATGGGCAGAGGACCTCCTCAGCGAAACGGTGAGCTCAGCCTCCTCCCTTATTCACTACCTCCACAGCCATACTGTAGTTTCACAAAGCCATTGCTGCTGCATGGCATGAAACAGAAATTCAGGCGGTGAAATGGATTGTACAATGGATGATAAATCAATGATTTATACCAGACCCAAATCAAACCGTCCCACCCGCAGCGTGTTTGCATTTGTGTTTGCACGACACAGCTGGGGCTCACGGTCTTGTTGTTTATATAGTTGTCTTGGTTACAGACACAGGCATTTCAGATGGTACGCTGAAAATGGCAGACAGTCAGTCTGCCCAGAGTGCTTTTAAATGGATGTTTCCTCTACCCTTATTTTTTTTTATTTCTGGAGCACTCGAAAACAAATTAATGCAGAGCCCCATGAGCTTTACAGATGCAATAGTCTGGCTCATACTTCTCTAAAACGGCACGTAGCAAGAGTTCACTGACACATGTTGCAGTGAAGATGTTTGTTAGACTATAGGATTATGTCACAGGGTGGGATGATCAGTGCAAATGTTTCATCATTGCAACGGTGGAAGTCTGGCAGAAAAAAGTTATGGCTATGGCAATAGAATTATGTATTGATTTTTATTGCATGACATTGCATCAGCACTTCTCGTCCTTGTCAATACACGATGTTCATTAAAAAATTAGTTTACTTCCAGAATAAACATTTCCTGATAATTTACCCACCCCCATGTCATCCATCATGTTCATGTCTTTCTTCAGTTGAGGTTTTTGAGGAAATCAGTATTTTTCTCCATATAGTGCACTTCAATGGGGATCAACAGGTTGAAGGTCCAAAATGCAGATTCACTGCAGCTTCAAAGGGCTCTACATGATCCCAGCTGAGGAATAAGGGTTTTATCTAATCTTATCTTATCTAAAATGGTCGGTCATTTTTCTTAAAAAAAAAAAAATGTATATACTTTTTAACCACAAATGCTCATCTTGCACTAGCTCTGCGATACGCCTCTATGACTTCACGCATTATGTAATCACATTGGAAAGGTCACGTGTGGTTAGTTCTTCATCTGTGATCTAGAACTAGTACTCTGGTTCAAAAAGGTAGGGTTGGGTCGAAAAACTCCATCTCATTTTCTCCTTCAACTTTCACTTTCTCTGCACGTTCAGTTTGTAAACACCAGGCCAGTACGTCATTTGTGACCTTTCCAATGTGATTACTTACAGGGTTACTCCACCCCAAAATAAAAATTTTGTCATTAATCACTTACCCCCATGTTGTTCCAAACTGTAAAAGCTTTGTTTAAGATATATTGGATGAAAACCGTGAGGCTTGTGACTGTCCCACTGACTGCCAGGTAAATACCACTGTCAAGACCCAGAAAAGTATGAAAGACATACTTTCATACTTTTCATACTTTCATGAAAGAAAAAAAAAAAAAATTATTCAACAATTTGTCGTCTCTGCGTCAGTGTAGCACCATTTTGGAGAGCATCTGCTGGATGCAAACTGCGTACGCCGGACACGCTGTTTTCATTTAAATCAAAGTGTAAATATACGTAGAAAACATATCCGTGTGGCGCAGCTGACACGGAACAGCGTATGCAGTTTGCGTCCAGCGGATACTCTCCAAAATGATGCTACACTGATGCAGAGGAGACGAATTATTGACTAAAATCGTGTACCAAGGGTATTCTTGTCGCTTCATAAAATTCAGATTGAACCACTGATGGCAAATGGACTATATTGACAACATCTGTCATACTTTTCTGGGCCTTGACAGTGGTATTTACCTGGCAGTCAATGGGACAGTCACAAGCCTCCCGGTTTTCATACAAAATATCTTAAATTGTGTTCCGAAGACAGACAAAGCTTTTACGGGTTTGGAACGACATGGGGATAAGTGATTAATGACAATTTTCATTTTGGGGTGGAGTAACCCTTTAATGCATGTGGTTGAGCTAGTGCAAGACAAGTGTTTGTGGTTAAAAAGCACACAAATTAAATTTTTAGAAAATTACCGATTGTTGTCTAGATAAGATCCTTGTTCCCCAGCTAGGATTGTGTAGAGCCCGATGAAGCTGCATCGAAATTGCAATTTGGACCTTCAACCCATTGCTCCCCATTGAAGTCCACTATATGGACAAAAACCCTGGAATGTTTTCTTCAAAACCCTTTGCGACTGAAGAAAGAAAGACATGAACATCTTGGATGACATGGGAATGAGTAAATTATCAGGGAATTTTTATTCTGAAAGTGAACGAATCTTTTAATATCATTTTCTTCAGTTTGAATAATAGAGAAAAGCTGGGAGTGCATTTCGAGGTTGATCTTCTGGTTGTGCATTACTGGTGTTTGTTACATATAAACATTGCTTTGCGGATTGTTACATCACATCCCTTTCTAGTATTCTTACATGTATCATGAAAAAGCTTGACAGGATTTACATAGTCATGACGTGGAGTTTATGTAACATTACACAGACAGACAGTATTACAGTAATCTCATGCCAGTGCATACACAACCTTTCAAAAGTTTGGGGTCAGTACTTTTTTGATCAAATTATGAATTGAGTGCAGTCATAGTGAGTTTCTTTACAAATCATTGAAGAGGACATTGGTTGCCCATTTTTCACAACTTTAGGGTCCTCATGAAATGTCTGCGACATACATTGGTTAAAATTCCTAAAGATTGTATAAAACAACACCATTTTTAACTGGTCAAAAACAGCTCTGTTCACAACGACCTGTGCACGGCTCTTTAAATGATAATGATCTAATGTTTTTTATGTATTTGGTGGCACATTACAATCAAAAACAATACAAATCCACTGCGTAACCAGTAGTGATATCGGGAGAAAATGAAAATGCTTACGAGACATTACGAGGCTTAAAAGACGTTGTCGCTACAGCTGCTTGAGCGCAGAGAAAATGGCATACAGCATAGAACTGGCTGAGGACGGAAATATGCTAATATGGGACAGTCCGTCAGAGGCCGTGGGTGGGGCTTGAGCAGTATGACATCATATTGCTCAGAAATTCAAAATGGCTTGATAATTGACACTATTTGTTTTTTTTTGGCATTTAAAAAGAAAAATAGTGAATGGGTTTTTATAATTTTAGGGTGGTTGTGTTCACACACTGCTAAGACACATTTACTTCCATAACAATATTTCAGTTGGCCAGAGTGTGATTTATCATTTTTGAATCAAGATATTGTTGTCTGGGAAACATTGAGCTCAGAGACTGCAAGCTAAGCGTTTAAAAACTCTACAGCCATACATAAGCTATATTTATTCACACAACGCCATTAGTATGTAGAGATAATCCTGTAGGTTTCCTCACATGAAATGTAGTAGAAGCTTAAACTGTATTTGACGTCATCACGGATTGCCCAGCCCTTTTACATTTTCTTTGCAAATCTTCTGCTTTTTTTAAATAAAGAATTAGTAAGTTATTTTCTTTTATTAAACCTTTTTGTTCTACTCTCTCTCACAAATGGATTTGCAAGCATTTAGGCTTGAGTTTGCGGCTCGCCTGCGCTGCGTATCCAAGATAAAAGCATCTTTGTTTATTAGATCTTTCTGTTTAGTCAGTAGATTTAAATAACATGTTGAATGAAGATATGGAGCAACTGTGATGGTCACATGTACACCGAGATATGGAGAACTGTATCTCAGAAGCTGATTGTGGCCCAGGGCAGTTGTTTTCTCAGAGACACTTTAGTTTAAACTGATAAGAAACAGTTTCACTTGAGGACATGGCAGACAGCAGGCATTTAATATCTGTCTGGCAGCTCTTCTGAATTATGCACACAGTTGACTGTGTAGAGGTGTGCAGTGAGGCTCACGTAATGTGAACAAGTACAAACCAGCCTCTCACATGGGACAAAAATTTGTCTCGCTTCCACTATCACAGTAGTCTCATCCCAAACCTGCCAGCCAGCTCAAGTGTGTGATGCAACTGTGCTATTCACGTGTGGATCTCCCAGAAGAATTAGGACCGTATCGTAACTTTGTGCCACGTTCAACCGCTTGACTCTGACCCTACTGGGATTTATGATTTGACACCAGCTATAATAAGAACTGCTTTTTTTAGGGGAGCTTGCTATATGGATAATTCTAGGTAAATGTAATTGTCTTTTAACATAAACTATGGTGAGTATTTTTTAGGCACCTTAACACTTCAAGATAAAACGTGACAAAAATCTGGACCCAGGCCAACGTTATTCTTTTTTCCGTCAGTTATGGCGTTGAATGAGATTCTCAGTAAGGGGGAAATGAGGTGTCGCCGTACTTTTTGTTTGATTCATTGTGCGTCGCAGTTGGGCGTCTGAGGTCGGCAGCTTTGCTGAAGCGGTGGAGCTGGTTGATCTGGCTCTGGGCCCACACTGCATCGGTTCTGGGCCAGCGTCGGCAGAGGAAGCAGAAAAGGAGGTTTGTTTTCCACAGGATCTCTGTGGTGCGCGCAAAACAATGCCTCTCCATTGATTCGCTTTGCGCTTGTGGTCACAGATTTCTCCCGATATACATTTTTTTTTGTCCCCACTTTTTTTTTTTTCTTCTCCTAATGGGGTGTTCCTTAAAGAGACAGTGCACACTAAGAAGCCATTTTCAATATTCTCCCCCTCTAGAGTTTGTGCCCCAAGTCTTCAGTGGGTGGAGTGTGTGTACTCTAAATGACTCATTTCAATGAATCAAATGTTTGTGAGAAGACTGGACTGAACTTTGCAGCTTAAAGATATGTTTAAATGTTTGTGGTCAGTAAGAGGTTTGATTGTTTGTTTTGAAAGAATCAATGGCAAAAAAGTAACAGCAAAGACATGTAAAAGACAGCATCATTACTCCAGTCTTCAGTGTCACATGATCCTTCAGAAATCATTCTGATATGCTGATTTGCTGGTTAAGAAACATTTATTATTATTATTGTTATTATTATTATTATTATTATTATTATTACTATTATTATTATTATTATTATCAATATTTAAAACAGTTGACTGCATTTTTTTAGGATTCTTTGCTGAATAGAAAGATCCAAAGATCAGCATTTATGTGAAATAAAAAGCTTTTATAACATTATACACTATACCATTCAAAAACGTGATGATAAAGACATTTGTAATGTTACAAAAGACTTATATTTCGGAAAAATGCTGTTCTTCTAAACTTTCTATTCATCAGACACCCGAAGAAATTCTACTCAGGTGTTTTTTTGACATAATAATAATAATAATAATAATAATAATAAATGTTTTGGAGCAGCAAATCTAAATATTATAATGATTTCTGAAGGATCATGTGACTGGAGTAATGATGCTAAAAATTCGGCTTTGAAATCACAGAAATAAATTACATTTTAAAATATATTCAAATACTAAACAGTTATTTAAATAGTAAAAATATTTCAAAATGTTACTGTTTTTGCTGTACTTTGAATCAAATAAATGCAGGCTTGGTGAGCAGAAGAGACTTAAAAACATTAAAAATGTTACTGTTCAAAAACTTTTGACTGGTAGTGTATATTACATGTTTATTTTAATTTTAGTTATTTAATATTTTTAACATTATTAATTTAATCAAATAAATGCCTGATGAGCATAAGAGACTTAAATAAAAAGTAAACACTATAAAACATATCAACCCCCAAATTTTTGGCAGTAGTAAATGAGGGAAAGCTCCTTGCTAGAGGCTCTTTTTTCTTCACTTCAGGCATCAGAGGAGAGTGAAGGTTCTGTGTGAAAGATCAAGGAATAATTAATTACTTTCAATGCTCAAGGTTTGATTCATTTGAGAAGTGGACATTAGACACGTAATCAATTTTGTCTGATTTGCGTAAAAGCCTGTGGTCAAAATGTTTTAATTATGTATGTCATTAGTGATGCTTTGTTGTGTTACGTCAGCAGTGAGCTAGTTAACTATATTGATATAGTGGTGGGTTGTTTGTACATTTATTTTTTTCACAGTTTTCACTAATCAGTTAAAAATGTATAAGTGACATCACTAGGTTTTCTGAAACCCTTATACAGTATATTTCTTTGGGCTCCCTAGTTCCCACTGTTTTTATAGACTTTCAGAAAGCAGTTTTTTTTTTTTTTAAAACAATACCCGTCTATTTTTCTTTTAAACTGCAATTTGTTATGTAATATTACTTTTACCATGAGATGTATTTGCATGTTTGTTTTTTTACGTTTGAATTTGTAGAGGTTCTGGTTTGAGCCATGCCTAATCATCCTGAAAGTAGATTGTTCTGTGTTATTTCTTAATGAAGGGGATTTACCAGGAACAATATTCTCAGGCCATATTTTAATCATATGATTACACATTAAATTTCTTGGTCTAATAATTTCATCCATGTTGTTTTTTATTACAGTCATGAAGTATGTGTATGATGGTGCTTATTTTCATTACAGTTACATCTTAGACTAGATTCTGTGGATGGAAAAATAATTAATTACTTTCAGTGCTTTAGACTGAATCATTTTTAAAGTGGATATTAGACACAATTAATTTCAGGGTCTGTTTTATGTAAAAGCTTGCAATCAAAGTGTTAATCATGCTAATACGCTGAAAGACCTGTGACGTGGGTCAATGCCCAAGTGCACATGCTCTCAATGTCAGTCCTTCAAATGTTTTCTGTCATTCTCTGCCCTGGGCCTAAAAGCAAAGAGCAGATGAATGGGGGGAAAAATTAAATGTGTGAATTCATAATGATGATCTGACTGGACTTTTCTCTTTCTGTCTGTGTTTGTGGTCGTGCAGCCAGCATGAATGAAGCAGAGGTGGACAGTACTGGAGATGGTAAGTGTTGTCATGCTTGTTGACTCTCCATCATGTGTTCAGCTCACCAAAAAAAGATTCACCCCTTTAATGACATCATCAGCCCTCATAATACTCCACTGTGGTTTGCTGTAGTGGGCTGATGGATGGTGTTGGTGTTGTGGAACAGTTGGTGTCCCCTGCTGGCAGTCCCACTCAGATTACATGTCTCTCATATAGTTTATCTTAAGATAACTTAATAAATCTCGCTTTTTTGGGGTGAGCTGTAGGATGCAGATGGAGTAATTAATTTAACTTTTTTTAAACAAGTTTGATTATTTAGTTAATTATTTTTAAGTTGTTTTTTGACAACATGAAATTAGTGACTTCGAGATGAGCAATGTGAATAGATAGGATGCTAACAGGGATGATTTGAATTATTTAATGAGGGACTTTTTGTCTTTTTTCCGCTGCAGTGTTCTCATTTCCTGCTGTCCCTAATGAGGAGAATCTCCTTGGAGTGAATAAGCCACTGCCCAAACAGTTATGGGAGGCCAAAAAGGTGAGTACATGAGGTCTAGGGGTGTTACAGTATCTGTAGTACTGAGACAAGGGTCAGCAATATCCAAGTGAAACTGATCGTGCAGACCAAACCGTAAGTCGTAGAGACTTGAAACTTGGAGGGATGGTAGCACTCATACCATTTCAGCTGTTCGGAATCAAACCACTGCAGGAACATTCTCTGGAGAGTGAATATCAATATTTATCGGAAAAAGTTGAACTGTTGACCCTCTGTCACAAAGGGACGCCAAAACCTTTGAAAGGGGCGGGGCCACTTTTACAAAAATGGCTATAACTTTTGAACTGAATGAGATATCTTTGCCAAACTCACAAGGCGTATGTAAGAACTGAATCTGAGGTCACGTGAAAAAAGTCACGGAGCTTGGCTACGTGGTGGCACTGTAAGAGAGAAAAAAAAACATAAAAATGCCCATAACTATACAACTGTTTGTCCTATCAATATGAAAGTCAGTACGCATAGTCTTGGTCTAAAGTGCCACAAGTGGCTATGAGGACATTTAAGTGTAAAAAACATGGGCACCATTGGCCGATACATTTTGAGCACCTTTTAGACAGGCTTAATGGAGGCCGATCGGAACGAAACTCTTTGCCAAACTCAAAACGCGTATGTAAGTGCTGAATCTGGGATCAAATGAAAAATGTCACAGAGCTTGGCCTCTTGGTGCTGCTATAATGGGGGGATTCCTCGTTTCAAACAACTTTGCCTCTAGAACCACTGCTGTCAATCAAACCATTTGTTAAATTATTGGGACAATGTAAAAAAAAAAAACAAACAAAAAAAAACTACTTTTGCAAATTAGTCCTAGGTTTTTTGCTCAATCTGGAAAAAACACTGCAGTGCAATTCTCTGGGCTCTCTAGGTCAATAATTATTTAAAAAATTACAATTTACCCTTTTTCGAAGCTATAACAGGGTCGTTTAGAAAAGGGGCCTGCCCAAAAATGCCCAAAAGCCAATAAAGCCTAAACAAAAACTCAAAACTTCATAAAACCTGCTGAGCACATGCAACAGGTGTTTCTAAACAAGCATGCCAAGTTTTAGGGAGATCGGACCAGAGCTAGTGCTGTAAAAAGTCATAATGCCAAATGCCAAAGCCAAAAATAAATAATTGATTTAGGTGGTTACAGACATGCTAAATATTATGTAATTTCTTTTTTCATATGTGCTTAAATGTCGTAAAGGGCTTGAACCGCTGCTTGTAGCTATATTATGTGTTGTATTTGAAGTTACATTTATTTGTTCATTTTTACCCAGAAATCTCACTGATAATGTGTGTCACTAAACTCTCTATATTTTACTTGTATTGGTTTAGTCTGTTCAATGCTTTAATGTTATATCCGTAAACCAATATATTATGCCTGCCATTTATTCAGTCATTTCCTAACTTAGATATATTTGCGGAAGTAATAAAATTAAAAGCTGATATTTAAAACTATTTGCAGTAGTTTTTCTTCCCTATTGTTACGTATATTCAAGTACAAAAGCTTCTCGACCAAGAAAAACATGTAGGGTGGAATTTTATTGTCAGTCAGGAATTGATTGATCATTGTCTTCAATTACTGCGATCATTTCATGTGATTGACAATTTGCTGGAGGGATTGTAACTTGAATACCTTATGACTCAGCCCTTGTGTCAGTATACACGTCATCAGAGAAGAGATGTCACTGTAAGGAGAGCGGCATGTTAATGTTTTAACATGGCACGTGTTAAGAAAAATGTTATTGATTTGGGTATGATGCCATTTTGCCTTACTTGCTACAGTAGTAATTGATTTTCTGTAGATAGCAGATCGCTAAATGTTTCTTTATGGGTGTGGATGTTTAATACACATGTTGCCTGGTTGCAGGTGCAGTCTCTGTCCTCCCGGCCAAAGTCCTGTGAAGTGCCTGGAATCAAGTAAGTCAAGAGAAATTTGTGTGTGTGCATGTTTATTGGTTGCTTACTAGACACTTGCTGTACATTTGAAAATGCTCTGTTTCTCTGCAGTATATTCCCGTCTCCAGAGCAGAACGCCGGTTTGTCTCACTACCAGGGCACGTTAAACACTGGCGGGTCTCTGCCTGACCTAAGTAACCTGCACTTCCCTTCTCCGCTGCCCACTCCGCTGGACCCAGACGAGGCTGGCTATCCCAACCTGAGCGGAGGCAGCAGCACCGGCAACCTCCCCGCAGCCATGATGCATCTGGGCATTGGAAACTCACAAGGTCAGTGGGTTTACTATAAAAGGCACAAACAGACACATTAATACTTGTACTGGTTTTCACACATGCGTAATCTCATTCATGCACCGTCTAAAGCTAAAAAGAGCTTTTGTTTGTGATCAAATCGTTATTCAAGGAGGCTCGTTTGCTGTTAAAGCATCTCCTGGCTTCAGAAGAGCCTGGCTGAACACTCCGCTCTTTGTTTGACGGCACACTGTAGGCTTACACTGTAGGCGCTTTCTGGGGAATGAATGCCATGTGTTTTCTAAAGGGCCACATCCATGCAGAAGACCACAGCTCTCCTCTTCTCTCTTCCCCCTCTTTTTAAATCCATCCGCCATCTGATCGCTCTCTTTGACTTCCATTCTCATGAGCTTTATTCTTTCCACTCGCTCTCATGTCTGGGAACAGGGTGTGCTGGGATGTTTCTGCTGCCCGTTTCAGCTGTGCTGCTAGCTGATTGGCTGATCCCCAGAGACACAGCTGACCTTTAACCCCTGAATTGGCTGCTCATAAACAGCTCTTTTCTCTCTCGCTCTCGCCGGTCCAGTAACCTGCAGACAATTGCTCAGTGTCTTTTCCAAGGAGTGGACATCAGGACAGGAGGCGGTCTGCGCGCAGTGACTCATAAAGCCATTATTGGTTTATCTCGGTTTCATTAAGGCAGTTCAAGAAGTACTTTTGACCCCTGAAGCTGATTATGTCATGTTTGTTGTTCTTTTAGGGCTGTCATCCTCTCTAAGCAACCCTTCCATCCAGGCGTCTCTCACCAACTCTCAGCTGCACTCATCTCTCAGCAATCCATCAATCCACACGTCTCTGCGCCTCTCCTCGCTGTCCAACCCTCCTCCGACGGGCATGGCCAGTTCACCCAGGAGACGGCCAGCCCCCATTAGTCCCCTAACACTCTCTCCAGGGGGCGATCAGAGGCGAAGCCTGAGCAAGCAGCTCTCCCCGACGATGTCGCCCTCCCTATCTCCGATCACACAGGTGAGAAAGTGCTTATTAAAACTCTTCATCCAACATCTCATGTTCTCCAGTGGTATCTTTACTCAATCCAAAACATCACTTCTTGTAATAAACTGGTTACAGGGCTCCAGAGTGCATCTGATGTTGTTAGACTTTTCAGGACTGTTAATTATGCACTACCATTTTCTGCTGTGAATGCTAAAAGGCGAACACTCAAATATGTGGTGATACATCACTAGCAATTGATCCACACAGCACAAACCAATTATCTACACGCCGTGAGTGAGTCTTTGGATAGCGCCCCACCGATCAGTTTTGACCCTGCAGTGGTTTGTAACAGATTTCTTTGTTGAAATCAGATGGTTGCCCTGTGCAACACTTCAGATTGGTCTGAACTTTATGGACTATTTGAATTCAACACCGAATTCTCTGGTACAAATGGTGGAAATCATAAATGATTAAAAACTTAGTTCACCCTAAAATTACATTTCTGTCATTAATTGCTCACCCTCATGTCATTTCAAATCTGCAAGACAAAATTAAGATATTTTTGATCCCAGAGCTTTCTGACCCTGCATAGATAGCAACAGTACTACCAAGTTCAAGGCCCAGAAAGGTAGTAAGGACATCGTTAAAATAGTCTATGTGAAATCAGTGGTTCAACCCTAATTTTATGAAACTACGAGAAAATTCTGCATCGTGGTACTCTTGTGAACACATCAAAGATAGACACGGAAGAGAAAAAAATGTTTATCAAAGTCGTTATGTTTGTTTTCTTTGCACACAAAAAATATTCTCGTAGCTTCATAAAATGTGGTAGGTACATTGCTGTCTATGCAGGGTCAGAAAGCTCTTGTGTCATTTTATACTCACTGTCATGTCAAAAATACAGTAAAACAGTGGTGTTTGAATGCATTTTACAAAGCTGAACACGACATAAATCTAGCTGAGAATCATTATTAATGACAGCAGCTATTAAATATGAGAGTAGAGCGGAGCATTTGAGCTGTGCGAAGAACGCAAAACTGACGGGAGGGAGCGGCTGTCCAGTCCTGTTCCATTCACACAGCGCGTGTGTTCCAAGAATGCGGTTGTGAGTCTTGAAAATTTACAAGTGTGAGTTCAGTTATAGAATACGGTTGTCACACCCGTAAATAACCGTATTGTGTGTGAACGTAACCGTATTAAGGACTCAAATACAGTATTGACAACCATATTCTGCTGTAGAATAGCAGCTTACAGTCGTTTTTCGAATATTGTCTGTATGAACGTGCAACAAGAGTCAAGCCCATATTCTTTACAAGTAACCATAGGAACAGTGAAGTAATATCAAAGTTGCCGACATTCATAAAACTGAAAGTATTACAAGTTTCTGACATGACATAAGTCCAATCTAGCCACGAGTTCATCCATCAAATCATCATTAACTGACAGCAGCTTTTAAATTTGAGTGGACAGCGGAGCATTTGAGCCGTGCGAAGAACGCAAAACTGACGGGAGGGAGCGGCTCAGGTGGAGACTGGATATAAAACTTTCAGATGACACACAGCTCATTTCTCTGTCACTGTAAGTTACCGAAACCATAAATTAAAACACGCAGCACACGGTAGATCTGCGTTTGCGTGGCAGAGCGTCTCTCTCGCACTGTATAATGTGACAGACAACTAGTTGTCCAGTCCTGTTCCGTTCACACAGAGTGAGTCCTGAAAATTTTACGGGTGTGAGTTCACTTATAGAATGCGGTTGTCACACCTGTAAATAACTGTACTGTGTGTGAATGTAACCGTATTAAGGACTCAAATACGGTACTGACATCTGTTTTCTGCTGCTGTGTGATCATGGCCTATACAGAGGGTTTGCACTGACGTCACATTTTGGTCAGTTACCCGGAAGCGCGCCCATTGCAGGGATACTCATATGTAGGGCTGCACGATTAATCGCACGATGTTGTGAGGCGCGTTTAGTCAATGAAGCCGGTACGTTGATTAGTAGTAAAGCTCCATCACGTGCGTTCAGCTGGAGCGGCAAGTAATACACAGAGCCGTAAAGCACTGACAAGCTACGCCAAAATCGCGCGCAAAATCGAATTTTGGCGTAGCTTGTCAGTTGTCAATGTCTTCAGTGTGCTTGGACAGGGTATTTTGAATTTATATTTTGACAAACTAAAGTTAAAACAGGGCTCTACGCGAAACAGCAATAGTGTTTCCTTGGTTACTGCTCTACACAAGGCTGCCCTACGCATATTAAAACTGCTTGATAATGCATTATACAGATGCTAGATGAAAACAAAATGCCATGCAAACTTTTCTGAAAACAGACAGTTCCCCTCAGAGAGACATTCATATGAACTCCTACCCCAAATTCATTATTTAGGATTTTTTCCCCCCAATATTTCATGCATCGTGAACAGTGAGATTGATCTGCCTGCTACAGTATTTTCTTTTCTTTATGTCCGTCTTCAGCATTTCTGGCCCCTGTTTTTACAGACTAAATATAATAATAACATTCTATTTCCACACAAATAACATTTTGGCAGTCCATATTGTCAAACCCTGTAATAGGTGGTAAATATCCATACGATCTGCCTCTTTTATTGCGGACTGATGACCCAACTGTTCTTCCTTCTATTTCTTATCCCAACATGGTGAATTACTGTAGTTTCTTAGTTTTTTCGTCAAGCCCATGCATGATTTGCGTTCAGTTCAGTGGCATTGTTTACATTCAATGCTGCCGCAGTGGCCACGTTCTGGATTGATGACATAACACTCTGGAGCAATGTTGCACTTCAAGTGCCCAAAGTTCGAACTTGCTGACCATTCCTGATCCCACCCCCCCCCTCTCCTACTTCGCTTCCTGTCTAGCTACCGTCCTATCATAATAAAGGCAGAAACGGCAAAAAGATTTTTTTTTTAAATATAAATGAAGAGTTCAGATGCAAAACCAGCTAAATCCATCTGACGTCTTTCTTTAAAAAATGCATTTTTATCAGACTCAGATGTATAGGTTTCTATGTACGTACCGGTACTTCTGATTGGGCTGAGGCTGGTATTTTAGCGAGTTTGAAGAAAAAGTATTTGATGGATGTATAATATGTGTCGAGAGCATTCACACAGTATCGTTATCTCATTTTTGACCAAGATGGCTTTTAGCTGGTTTTGCATCTGAACTCTTCAAATATTTATATACAGTTTATATATATACATTATTCACGTAGTGAAAAATACATCTCGAAGCATAGAGGAAACTGACAACACGCCAACAGACAGGACAGAGCAGGGTACTTCTGGTATGAAACAAAGTTTTAGATTTAAAATGGTGTCATTTGTCAAGAAATTCAAACAATAAATACCGTTTTGTGGCTCTTTAATGTGTCTTAATAGATCACTGTATTGCATTATTACGTCAACTGACGTGAACCAACTGTCTTTTCTTCTTTACTTAAAGCACAAAAAAAAACATGAATGAACATTAGAACATATTTTATTTCAACCACGGAAAGACGTCAGTGCACACAGTTTTTCAAGTTAAAAGTCCACCGATGTTATTTTACTCTTCTGTCTGATTTGTTTATCAGACAGAAGGGCAGATTCAGCATTATGATTGGTCAGATCGCCTGTCAGTCAAGCTGTTTGTGAACGGTCAATTACCAAGCAGTGCTTAATTTAGTTCAGTCTGTTGTGTAAAACGATCACATTAGCAATTAAAGAAAAAAAAACTCAAGCGAAATATGATCAGATCAAAATGTCTGAATAATTTTTGGTCCTAAATTTTTATCAGTTTTACTGGTAGTCCACTGTATGAAGAATTTTTTGTTATAATATGTCACAGTTTACTTTATTTTTGCTATCCTTGCTTACAAAAAATGAACTATAGAGTCCTGCACCAACTAGTAAAAAAATATTAAAAATGATGTCTGAATAATTTTTGGTTTGACTTTATATTTGTAATGTACCATATCAGACGCTTCCCTGTATAATTTACAGCAGTTACAGAGTAGGCAAAATGGAAATAAAATTGAATGAAGAGCTTGGGAATCAAAAAGTAGTCTAATCGAAATGCCTTGGTTGTTAATTTTTAAGAGCTCTTTTCCAAATTACATCAAAATCCATCAAAAATTAATTTGTTTACGTATTTATTACATGGAGTCCTGTACTTAGAAGTGTGGCAGCTGGTTTATTACTCATTTTTGCCAAGAACAGAGAGTTCTGCAGCGTACCGTAGCCAAGCTCCCAGTCAAATGATTTAATAACTTTCCTGTTCCCTTCAGGGGGTTGCCTTGGACACCAGCAACTTGCCGATGGAGCCGCCCCCTCCCTACCCCCTTTACCAGCAAACCCAGCAGCCCCTACAGCAGCAGCAACCTCCTCCCCAGTCCCATCCGTCTATGCAGCAGAGCTCCCAGCATCCAGGGGTACAGCAGCGACCAACAGGTGGCCAACAGCAGCAACAACAGCATCAGCAGCATCAGCCTGTGTCCCCGCTGCACAGCGTCCCGCTGGACTTCAATTCCAGCGCTGTGAGTTTCCAATGAAATCATTAGTAGAAACGGGGATCTGAGAGGAAACTAATGTTCAGCAGTTGGCTATTCTTGGCTGAACAGGAGAACACTAAATCTTGTTTTTGCTTGCAGCACAACAGCATGGGAGCATTTTTTAACGACCCCTTTATGGAGCAGCAGTTTTGTGGACGTCAGTCCAAGTGTTCATCCTATCAGGTAAAGATACAAGATCCTGCGGTTGATCAGGTTTTGTCTTAGAAACTCCGTAACAAATCTTTTGTGTGTGTTTAAACAGCAGGATCAGTATAATATGTTGGAGAATGTCATGAGCTCTATGGCAGGAGGGTTTGATCCTTCCTCCAACCTCTACTGCTCCCAGGCTGCCCTCATGGGCTTGAGCGGTAGCCATGGCAATTTGCAAGACCACCTTCAGATGAGGCCCAACATGCTCTACTCTAACTGTGGAGGAGGAGTGCCCAACATCATCCTTACAGGTGCGGATGATCAGACAGCGAGGCGTTGTGAGTTGTTATGAGAATTTACTCTCTTAGTGTTTCATCCTCGTGCCCTGCTTTCAAAGCACAAACACTGATTCTTAAAATGAGTTTCATTTATGCACTCATTTTATGGGGCTGCCAATAAAATGTAAATGGCGATAACAAGGAAATGTCACATTCAAAACATATGCTAGTTGATTTTCACCTAGTCTCCAGCTGAGTTTCCAATTATTATGACATAAGTAGGATGTTTTGGAAAAATAAAGATTCATAGAAAGTGCTTTTAGATAACTGGTATAAAGTAAATGGTGAACCTGCTTAAAGAAGTTTTTCCACATTATTAAGCAAGTCACAGTGCAATATGGGCAGGAAGAAAGATCTTTCTGAAGATGAAAAGCATGAAATAGTGCAACGTCTTGCAAAAGGCATGAAAACAACTTATCTTGCATTAACTAAACAGAGATTATTGAACTGTCAAAAGATTTGTGATTTGATTTAGAGCACAGAAGAGCTTGGTCAGTTAAAGGCTCTTTAAGGAAAGTTTCAGTCAAACAATTTTTTTTTTATTGTAAGGGTGGCTAAATGCCACTGCTGAGCAGCAAACAGGTATTTGAAGCTGCTGGTGTCTCTCTTTGCAGGCTGACAGTTGTGCATAAAGCTGTATTTCAGCCAGCTCTAACTCACAAAGTCCATGCTTTTCATCTTCAGAAAGATCTTTCTTCCTTCCTATATTGCATGAAAACTGTGACTTACGAGAAATAATGCGATCATCAACAATAAACAGCATATAAATGAAAACTGCCTAATGTTACGGAGTTAAATGTTGATTCAGGAAGTGGTAGAGGTAAAGCTTTGGGGGTGTTGATCCAGATAAAAATGCAATTTTCTCACCTTTTTGCTCAAAATGTTTTTCTTTTTATGAAATTTGCCTACATTCAAGTGTTTTAAAAAAAAAAAGCTTAAAGTAGTATAAAACAGATTTTTTTGTGTTTAAAAGTAGAAGCTCTGTTTTTTGGATAGCAACTTTCTTCAAAAATGCTGGTGGGGAAAGAGTTAATAATGCAGAACAACCTCTTTAAGTAGGTTCACCATTTACCTAAGAAAACCTGGCAAACTCTTTATCAAACCTGCCTGAGATTGATACCAGTTATGTATATGAGAAATAAAACAAACACGTCCTATTAAAAAATAAAATCTGAATTAATTGTTTTACTATTTTGGTTTGGGTTTGATGTTTTGTTTTGTTTTGTTTTGTTTTGTTTTTGAAATAAGTCTCTTAGGCTTACCATGGTTGCATTTTGTTTGATTTAAAACAAACAAACAAAAAAAACCAGTAAAACCAGTAATATTTAAAAAATATTTTCACAGCGGAAATGACCTATTTTCTATTTTAATATATTCTAAATGTTATTTATTCCTCTGATGGCAAAGCTGAATTTCCCGCAGTAGAATTCAAAGAATTTGTCACACGATCCTTTAGAAATATTTATTATTATCAATTTTGAAAACAGTTGTTCTCCTTCATATTTTTGTGGAAACTGATGTATATTTCAAGTCTTTAATGAATAGAAAGTTTTAAAAAATTAATTTTACCCTTGTTAAATGAAAGTATTAATTCTTTATTAATTCATACTGACCCCAAACTTTTGAACTGTAGTATATATATGTATATGAACAAGAACATTTTGGCATCTCACTTCATTTGTTTTAAGCTTCCCAGCACAAATGTTGAAGTCTTAAGGAAGTATGTGAAGTTAAAAATAGGCAAAACAGCGTCTCAGGATTGCTATACTTTGTTCCATTCCACTGTGAACATAACAGTGCATCTTATGTAAATGCCCCAGAAGAAACGCATCCAACTGGGGCCACGTCAACCCAAACCGGGTAGATAATACAGGGATTCCTCACAAGGATAGTTCACCCAAAAATGAAAATTCTGTCATTTATTACTCATGTCGTTCAAAACCTGTAAGACCTTTGTTCATCTTCAGAACACAAATTAACAGAACACATTAACAGAACACATTCAAGGCTCAGAAAGGTAGTAAGGAAATTGTTAAATAGTCCATGTGACATCAGTGGTTCAACCTTTAAATCATGAAGCTATGAGAATACTTTTTGTGTGCAAAGAAAACAAAACTAATGATATTATTAGGGCTGCCCTTGACTAAAGATTTTTCTGGTCGACTAATAGTCATTCATTTTTAGCATTAGTCGACTATTAGTCGCACAGTTATTACTAAATCATAATAATGAGCCCTTAATTGCCTACATAGCCTAATTAGAGCTCAAGCGCATGCAAAAAAAGCTTGCCTCAGCACAGCGCACAGGCAGATATAATAATTATGAACGTGTCGGGAAAAAGGCAAGGAGACTGCATTAAAGGTTTTAATAATTTATTGATAAACTACCGCTTTCGTACAGATTACATAATCTGAAAACATTTGTTTTCTATTTGAATTAGTTCATGTAAAAGTTCATATTACTTTCTATAGATAGCCTATACGTTCATGTGTGTAAGGCAAGTATACACAGAATTTCAAAGTTTCGCGCTCAAGTTTACAGAGACCGAGTTGGCAGAAAGTGCATCCTGTTTGCTTAAATTATTTTACAAAAGCACAACGTTTCGTTGTTATTGTGAGTGCACACAAATAAACAGAGAGCCTTTACAGTTTCGGAAGATGAATTACTATTACCTGTATGACCAAAAATGACGGAGTATTTTAAGAGAAAGGGACTGCACCGGCGCCGCCTCCGTCTGTCATGCAGTAAATGCGCTACTGTTCAGCTTCCACACTCCACACAGACACTTGAATAGTGCACATTTTTCTAGGTTAACATTAGATTGAGCAGCCATGTAAAGTTGGTACTACATCTTTCAGATGAAAAGCCATATTTGAGGTCGATGAATGATAGGTGAACGTATGGACATCACTGCTTCCTGTGGATTTTTTTTTTCCGTGACTAATAAAATTTTGGTCAACCAAGCCTCTTCTCATAGATGATTAAGGGGCAGCCTTAGATATTATTCAACATTTTCTTCTCTTCCGTGTCAGTCTTCGATACACATGAGTACATGGACTTTTTAAACAACGTCCTTACTACGTTTCTGGTAGCTGCGTTGCTGTCTATGCAGGGTCAGAAAGCTCTCGATTTCATCAAAAAATATCTTAATTTGTGTTATGAAGATGAACAAAGGTCTTAGGGGTTTGAAACAACATGAGGTTGAGTTATTAAAGACAGAATTTTTATTTTTGGGTGAACTATCCCTTTAAGACCAATCAGTTGGCTAGACATTCAGGCAACCCACTGAAAACAAAGAAAATAAAATTTTGCACATCCCTTCTTTTACATCTCCTGTACTCACAGTTTTGTTGTTTATCATTCTCTCTCAGACGACTCCAATCCCAGCCTGTCTAAGGACATCAGCAGTGTGTTGTCTGCAGTGCCAGAGTGTTTGGACTCAGAAGGAGTTTTTCCACTGGAGGACGAACTACGTATTGAGCCGCTCAGTTTGGACGGACTGAGCATGCTCAGTGACCCCGATATGGTCCTCCCTGACCCCTCGGTAGAGGACAGCTTTCGCAGCGACAGACTTTAAAGAGCCACATCATGCATGCATACATACAAGTCCATGAACGTGACGACTAAAGCACAGAACCTATAGCACTCAGATTTCTATAAACATATAAAACGATCTTTACATTTTCCTAAACACAAAGCGCATGCATAAACACTACAAAGCGAAACATCACACTCGCATGAGTCACCCAGATGCCGTCTCTCAATGGCCGCCGTTGCTCAGCATGCTCCATCTGCCTCCCAATACACCATTCATCACTCAACAGATGCGTGGACGCTTCACACGTGCTTTGACCCGTAAAGACAATGAAGCAAACAAACATGCTTGAACCCGCCGTGTATCTACTGCTTGTGCCGAGTGACAATCAGAAAACACCGAAGCCATAGCAATGCCAAACCGATGGCTGGATTGGGCTGTTGCATTGTTGCATTTCAAAGCCATGCAAACCAAAACAATGAATGTGCTCGTTTTACACATCGCTTTTGGATGTTATCAGAAGGTCACACCAGCTTTCAATGACATTTCGATAGCAGCAAAAGGATGGGACGGTCCTGAACGGCGCGAAGACGACAATATGACGTGTTATGGAACAGAAGGAGTCGACAGCCGGCCTAATACCAGCCCATATTGATGCACCAAATGCTGTGATACGAGACACCAGCAGGATGGGTTGAGCCTTTCCCCCTCGCCACGCCACCCGAACTCTATTTCAGTACCAAGAGCAGGACATATTCGGTGTCCCGAACCGTCTGGTTCAGGCTACCGAGCACACACGTCTAAACTAACCAAGTTTCTGGTGTCACTGCCTGAAGTTTAGAGCATGCGCTAAGCTAACCGCATGAAAGCGATCGCTTTGCTGGCGTGTAGGTGAGCCAGTGCCACTCGTACACGCTCCAGGCTGTGAAAACTCAGTCCGTCCTTCAGAATGTGGCCAGTCCCTCTTCTTCAAATGATTGCGAATTGAATGAATTACACCTCTCCTCCCGAGAGGAGGTGTGTAGATGATGTGTATAGAGCATTATTTTGCATATTTTTTTGTATAAAAAGAAAAAACGATAAAAGAGAGCTTTGCCACATAAATATGCCTCACAATTTTCTGTCTGACTAGAATGTATTTTTGAAACAGAAAAAGGGCAAACTGTTTACAAAGATAAAGTTTAAGAACTACGAATTGTGAGTAGGCGCTGAAATTTTTACGATTTTGGTATAAATCGAAACGAAAAAACCTTTGTATCTCGCTGATGTTGATCCAGTCCATAGTTAGCGAGTAGAAGCTTTGGCTATGCAGAACTTTAGCACAGGACTGTCTCAGACGGCTGGAACAATCTAGACCATAAAAAGGAACTATTTTACTTGTATATTTACTATATCTTTGTGCTTATTTCAGATTTTATACAGACTTGTAATGCGGCTTCGAATATGTCAGTTGTATTTGTACTCGTTAATCTGTTTATGTTCTCTCCCTTTGAACTTTTGTTGTGGACGTCTTCTTTCGTGAACGTTTGTTGTGATGGTATTTCTCACCGTTGTTCAGCATGGGCCCTCTCTCTGCAGCTCTGATCCTTGTGAGGGGTTTTTACAAAAAAAAAAAATGTAAACGTCTTTTAAAAGGTGTGATTTGTGGACGTGGGACACATGTATCATTGTTATTGCTCATGCTGAAGTTTGCACTGATCTGAACAAATTCAAAAAAAGTACTTTTTATTTTGCCGACGTCTGCTTGTGCTGTTTTGAGGGCTTTTGCCTTCTCGGCATGTTATGCATGTGAGGACTTTGAAATGCAGTAGATTTTGTGAATGACTAGATTCAAATGACCAAATATTTTAAGATGAAGAAAGATGTCTAAATATAGCTCAGGAATGTATTTTTTTGTCACCGTATCGTGGTTTTATGCCCACCTCTTGCCTCTTGACTGCCAGATCCGGGCAAAATGCTCCCAGATTCCAAGAGAAACTGTTATAACTGAGATCCAGAGATCAGGGTTGCCAGGTTTTCACACCAAAACCCACCCAATTGCTACTCAAAACTATCATGTTTCGAGGGGGGTCCCCTGTTAAAAATTACGTTCTGGTGGATAAAATGCACGTTTTTTTTTTTTGTCTTTTTTTGTCAGGGTAAATTCGCATTTCAGGGGCTAAATACGACGTTACTGGGGTCGATACAATCCGCGGCAACAGTGTTAAAGTAGCCCAATTCTGCGGGAAAACCGCAGACTTGGCAACACTGCCAGAGATTTAGAAATCCAAAACGCATTGTTCTATCTATGTTGTTTTTTGTGTAGCTTTCTATTCCACTTCCAGAGGTTGGTAATAGAAAGCAATAACAATGTTATCTGTGTGCCATGTCCACAATTTTGTTTTGTTTTATTTTTGCTGTGTATTTTTGCATTCATCCAGGTCATCCATCTTGTTGGTCAAATCAATCAAGTAGCTTTTACTAAATTCTTCACTTTTTTTTTTTTCTTCTTCTTTGTGCATCGTTCATTGTGGTCCAAGTAGGGGAGAAGACACAAGCAGAGATTAAAAGTGTGGAGACATTAGCGAAATTTAGCTAATTTGTCAGTGATGTAGAGATGTATAAAGCACAAAAGTCACTTTCAAACCAAGCAGTTTTCTGTTGGTCAGTGTGGCTGAAAATTCCCTATTGAAATGACTGGATTTAGCCCACGATAGTTGGCAAACAACATAAATGTGACTGCACCTTTATAAACCCCTATATTTAAGTTTTGATAAATCTAGTCCCCTGTGCAAAATACAAAACAAGATTTGGCTTTTACCCTCTGCAGCTGCAGGTTTTTCATTTTGTAACATTGCAATAGAGACCTTGATGTGTATGAGTGATGCAGACAAGTACTGTGTGGTGGAGCATGTTTTGCTGCATCTGCTAAAAAGTGTGTCTCTTTATATAACTAACATCTTTCTATCATGTCTCATTTTGTCATCTGCTCAGTTAACTTTTCATGAATATTAACAGTGGCATCACATTTTATTGGTTTTGTTGGATCTGTTGGTTTGTTTTTGGCCTCAGGCGACAAGAGAGTCTGTTCCCATCATTTCGTTCTCTCTCTGGGAGGAGTTTTATTAGTCTTCTCCTGCCTTATTCTTGCTCTTGACCACTTGATGTCCCTTTGAGTGTACTGTGATACTTTTTTTTTTTTTTTTTTTTCCGTTTTTCCAGGCCCTGTGCTCTAACGGCAAAAAAAGGTGTTTATTGGCTTTTTTTTTTTAAATGTAGTCTTCATAACGAGATATTAGTTGTTTCTTCTGTTTATAGAAGGAATTTGTTTTCTTTTAATGTTTTTGTTGTCTTTTTTTTGTCACCTTCTAAAAAATGTACAGTTATATTATTTAAAAATATTTTCTTGTCCACTAGTGTTACTTCCTTTTTTTTTTTTGTAATATGCCATATTAAAATCTTTCTTTTTCTGATATTGCAGATTTACTAAACCAGAGGTTTTTAATCCCAAAGCTGAGGACCCACAGCAGTGCAAATTTAACACCTGATTGAGATCATCCATAAAAGATACACAAAATACGCAGAGCTGTGAGTCCACAGAATCCAGATTGAAAGCCTCTGTATTACACCACAAGGCGTTTGGTTTGTGAAGTATGTTATAGTGCTTTCCTTTGATTTAATATAAACAAATAAAACTCTTTAATGGCTCTGACATCTGCTGTGGATTTCTTCATGTGACATCAACTTTTTGGTGTCAGCCATTTTCTCTCCACTTGATGTATTTTTATGCTGAACCACTAGATGGAGGCAGTGAGACAGTTCTGACGTTTAAAAGATAGACGCAGAGAAATGACTTTTAAGATTGTTCGTTTTGCAAATAATGATCAGATAAATAATAATAATAAACTAGGCAAATGTAAGTAGTAAGAATCTTAACAGACCTCAAAGGCCTTTAACTAAAAAACTAAATTCTGCCATTATTCACTCATGCTGGTCCAAACCTGTATGCCAACAAAAGATGTTTTAAAAAAGTATTGGTATTCAAAAACCAATAAATAAATAAAAAATTAGTATATAATACATATACGAGTGTGTGTATGTATGTGTATGTATGTATGTATATATATATATATATATATATATATATATATATATAAAGTGTTATTTTGCCAAAATAAGAGGGATCATACAAAATGCATGTTATTGTTTTGTTTAGTACTGACCTGAATAAGATATTTCACATAGAAGACGTTTACACAGAATAAACATATGTAGTATTTTGATATGCGTGTATATATATATATATGTGTGTGTATATATATATATATATATATATATATATACACACACACACACACATACAAACACAGTATAACATCTGACATGACAGGATAGTTCCCAAATTCGGTTTTAAATGATCCCAGCTGAGGAAGAAGGGACTTATCTAGCAAAATGATCAGTTATTTTCATAAAAATAATACAGTTTGTATACTTTTTAATGTCAAACGCTCATCTTGTCTTACTCTCCCTGAACTATGTGTATTCTAGCTCAATACAGTTAGGGTATGTTGAAAAACTCTGACAATATTTTCTCTCTCAACTTCAAAATCATCCTATATCGCTGTTTTACCTTTTTTGGTAAGGGTGTTTGATCTTTTTTGCATGTTCACTTTGCAAAGACTGGGTCGGTACTTCTGCAGTGATGTAGGATGATTTTGAAATGATTTTGGAAGTTGAGGGAGAAAATACGGTCTGAGTTTTTCGATATACCCTAACTGTCTTGAGCCAGAATACACAGAGTTTAGGGAGAGTAAGACAAGACGAGCATTTGAGATTAAAAAGTATTTAAGCTGTATTTTTTCAATGAAAATAACCGATTGTTTCGCTTGATAAGACACTTCCTCCTTGGCTGGAATCGTTTACAACTGCATTTGGGATCATTTGAAGCTGCATTTAAACTGAATTTTGGAAGTTCAAACTCGGGGCACCATATCAGTCCATTATATGGAGAAAAATCCTGAAATGTTTTCCTCAAAAAGACATAATTTCTTTACGACTGAAGAAAGAAAGACATGAACATCTTGGATGACAAGGGGGTGAGTACATTATCTGTAAATTGTTGTTCTGGAAGTGGACTTCTCCTTTAAAACCTTGCATGCTTGTTTAGTATCACCTGTCACATGTGCTCACCAGGTTTTGTGAAGGTATGAATTTTCCTTTAGGCTTTTTAGGATTTTGGGTAAATTTGGACAGGCCCCTTTTCTAAACGACCTCTTTATAGCTTCCCAAATTATACATTTCAACATTTTTTTGGGGATAATTATTGGCCTAGAGAGTCCAGAGAATTGTACTGGAGTGTTTTTTTCCAGAAACCTAGGATTTGTTTGCAAAAGTAGGTTTTTTTTATTTGGTTTTTTACATCTTCTCAATCATTTAACAAACAACTTGACTGACAGCAGTGGTTCTAGATTCAGAGTTGTCCGGAATGAGTTCTTTTGTAAATATAGGAATATTGTGCGTATGAGTGAAAAAATGCACATTACAATCAAAAAATGTGATATTGACCCCCAGTGGCTGATTTCTTTCAAATTTCTCTCAGACCTTTGGGGCCGCAAGTCCAACAGGCCCAATGAGTTTTGTTTCGATCGGCCTCCGTTAACCTTGTCTAACAGGTGCTCATACTTCATCGGCCGGTGGCCATGTTTTACGCAATTGTCCTTATACACACTTGTGGCACTTTAGACCAAGACTGGGCTCAGCGATTTTCATGTTGATAGGATGGTTGCGCAGTTATGGCCATTTTTATGTTTTTTTTTTTGTTTTGTTTTTTCCTCTTATAGTGTCACCAAGTGGCCAAGCTCCACAATTTGTTTTACCTGTGACCTCATATTAAGCTCTTACGTAAGTGTTGTGAGTTTGTCGGAGATATCTCATTCTGTTCAGGAGTTATAGGCATTTTACTAAAAGTGGCCCTGCCCCTTTTTAAAGCTTTTTTTTGATAATTATTTATATTCACTCGCCAGAGAATCTTTCTGCACTGGTTTGATTCCGATCAGGCAAAGAAAAACCTAGGACTAGTTCGCGAAAGTAGGTTTTTTTTTTTAAAAAAAAAAATGCAAAATACCCGAAAATTTCACGTTTTATATGATGTGAGCCAAGGATCTCAACCACATAAGACACTTGAGCCTGCGACAGACGGATTGGGAGTTAAGAGCGATTTTGTACTTTTGACCGCTGTAGTGCCCCCGTCAGGCCGATTGGAGTGAGTCACGTTGTAGGCGTTGTGAGTACTACCATCCCTCCAAGTTTCAAGTCTCTACGACTTACGGTGTATTTCCACTACAGCGTAGCGTAGTGAGCGGCGCGGAGCGTTTTCCTTCATTCCTATGGAAGTTGAGCGTAAACGCTCACGGGGTGCATTGTGGGATTGAAAGCGGCACGGAGAAAGCGATGAAGCGCTCACTTCCCATAGAAAACAATTCAAAAAAGCAGCGGCGTTGTAGCGTTGCCGGCGGCACGGAGGGTAGATTTGACGCTGTAGTGGAAATACACCGTTACGGTTTGGTGTGAACGATCAGTTTTACGGGGAGATCGCTGATCTGTGACCATTCTAAACATTACAGTAGAATTATAATTACAAATTATATTTTTGTTGTTGTTTCTTTGACTGTACACTGACCCACAAGTTGAGAAGCACTGTTTTACAGAATAAAGTAAGTCGTTCAGGTTTAAAATGATATGAGGGTAAGTACATGGTGACAATTTTTCTAGTAGCCTAAATGCCACACTTGTTTTTGGTAAAGACTGTGTTGTTATTGCTATGAAAACATAAGAAACACTCTAAAGGTTGAAGGGTTTAAATTCCTGTGCATCTAGATGAAATCCCATCTGCTTTCATCTTGCTGATCTACTAACCTCTGGTATCTGGTAATCCATAGCATGACACCATTAGATATTATACAGTGCTGGTACAAACCGATGTGGGCTGGTCCTGTATAGGTTGTTTTTATAAGGTGTGAACAATCTGTCTGTTCCAAATGAAGCAAAGCATGTAACATGCCTCAAATATGTGGAGAGATGCCCTGGCAAGCCTTTCATTACTGTGATACAATCCTCACGATAATGGATTTTAAAACACAGGTAGCCTAGTAATAACATGTTGGCCAGTAGTGAGAGGAAGAACATGATAAGAGCATGCTAATCTCTTTCACCGCTGGAATTCACATAAACTCTCAAAAGCCAGCTATCGCTCCCTCCACCCCTGTTTACTGAAGCCAAGCAGAATATTTTTTCATTTTTTACATCTTAATTAAAAGGAAGTCAAGATACTGTGGTCAGAACAAACAGTGCTCAAACATACACTTAATAGTTTGTTTATAAGACTGTTTGCTAGATCTTATTTCAGATATTTTTCTTTTTGTGTAGTTGGTATGGGTTTTTCCACAGAGCTTGTTCATTCAGACTGGGTGTTAACTGGGTTTTAGGTAGTGATTACATTATACATATACCAAAAATGGGATCGGG
This sequence comes from Labeo catla, assembly GCA_012976165.1. NCBI lineage: Eukaryota > Metazoa > Chordata > Actinopteri > Cypriniformes > Cyprinidae > Labeo > Labeo catla. The sequence goes on from VONZ01000316.1 coordinate 708,190, forward strand.
GCCCATTAAAGGGCCTCTGCAAACTTCCAGTCACTTCAAATGGTTAAATGTTTTCTTCTGGGACTTTTTTTCCCCTTAGCATGTTGCTTATTACTTCAATGAACTGTTTAATTAAGTTTTGTTGTTATTTAGGGAGGATGCCAGCAACTCCTTGTCCTGGAGAGGAGACCTGTGACCTCTGACCGCAGCTGAATGTCATGATGAGCACAGACACATCTGCTCCGAGTGTTTCAGCTTCATCTTTTGATAGATGAAATCTAAACAGCTTTAAATCACACATTCAAAGTAACCAGACAATTTTCTTTCTTACGAACTATTATGTTTTGTTTTTGTAGATAACCACTCACACCCAACCCTCCCTGGGCTTGTTAGATCAGTTCAAACCCTTGGGATGTGTGGTGTAGGGATTTAGCTGAGCTTTTCTTCTTTTATACTCACTAATTGCTTTGCCTCATTCTGCACTTAGCTTTTAGCTGTCTGCTGATTTGTTTGAATTCTCACTACGTTTCAAACTTTGAGGTTGACTTCATAACTACTTGACTACTTAATTACTTGATTTTTGCTCAGACAGCCCATCCACCTTTTTTTTTTTATACAGTCATCTGATAATTTTTGATAAATTGGTGCTGTTGCAAACATTGAGTAAGTATTATTACTAGTTTACATGTGATGTGAATATTGTTTATATGGACTAAACTATTAAGGTTTATATATGACTTTGTGGAATCTCTACCGTCCTTAATAACAATGCTGTATGTCAGTTTGCTGATCCGGGAAACTGAAACCAGTGCTACTTTCTTATCTCAATATCACTCCGCCGACACTCTTGTTTCATACAAAACCAACTAATGCGATCTTTCAACTCACTTATCAACTACTGTAAATATTCTTAGAGGCCTTCAGTATTAATATTATTGTATTATTATTTAAAATTTTAGCTTATTGCTAGTCTGACAGTTTTGTACAATGCAATGGACTATTTTTTCTTAGTAGAAACTTTAAAGGGGACATATCATGAAAATCGGACTTTTTAATTATTTAAAAAGTCAGTAGAGCTAATGTACATTACACATTATAACAAATGACTGCAGAGGGCACCAATGGCCTGACGATTGATTTTACACTTTACTGCGCAATCTAATCCTTGATTCGTATTGACTCAAACATTTAATTCAAATATCCACTTAATCTACTTAATAAAAATTTGCCCATTTCTTTATGATAGAAAAGGTAATTTCTTGAATATGTGGACATCAAAACATGTAAGGGGGGTTAAAACTTTTAATTTTGAATCGCAATGCAATTCCATTTGTTTGCTGATTACTCGACACGGGGAAAATGCAATCAAGGATTTTTAAAAATTGAATACTTGAATAGAATCAAGGAATTGTTGCAGCCCTAATATTACTGCCCTTAATCTGCACGTTTCCACCCACGACACCGTCATTTTAATATAAATGTGATTTCTTACCCAGCTGTTTACTTTCACAGACATAACCGACTGTTTTTGTAACTCCTGTGTGTTTTTAACATAAACTTGTGTGTATTTGACAGTTTAAGCGCAATAAGACGTGAAAGAGAACTTAGTTTAGTTCTCACATGCTGTGTGACAGCTTTCTGAGTGCGTGCTTCAGATGTGTGTGCTCAGAAAACCATAAATCAGAAGTTTAAACTAATATGGCTTTAAAACGAATAATTTTAGCGCGACAGACATGATATTTAAAACCAAACAGATGATTTTTAGCAGAGCATCTGAGCTACTAGCAGTAAAGGCACAGCGCTATTCTGGAAAAAGGGGCAGGGAGCAGCAGCTCATTTGCATTTAAAGAGACATGCATGAAAACTGTGTTTTTGCTTCCACTCAAAACAGGCATTTTCAAAATGATATAATAAATAGTCTGTGAGTTATTTTGAGCTGAAACTTAACAGACACCTGTGGACACCTGAGACTTATATTACATGTTGTAAAAAGTGGCATAATATGTCCCTCTTAAGATAATACATAAAATAATTTCAACTCAAAATCAATATTGCATTTTCCCATATGTATTTATTTGGTATATAGTTATGTAATTGGCAGGCTAATATGCAGTCAGCCAGTCATTATTGCAAAATACACACAATGAGGTTATCAGAAACACATCAAGTGAATCTCTTACTGCGTTTCAGTGTTGGCATTATCCAGCTTCAAAGTGACTTCACTACATCACTGACGTTAAGAAGGTTTGATCTTGGCTAATTATTCATTCTGGCTGTGCTAATTTTAAACATGTTGCAGGGCCTCTAAAATCTGTGTTTTTTTCCTGATGAATGTCTCATCCTTGTTAGAAGTCTGGGAGGTAAGTAAGCAAGACCTGATTTATGTCCACTTCCCCGGACACACTACAGGTTTCGTCATTCATTTGCCACCCAGTATTATAAACAAAGGGGTGAGAGCCTTTTCCACAGGTCATTCAGACACAGTGTGTGTGGACATGACTGCTCTTTTTCAGACTTCTGTTTCATTCTGAATGGTATCCAAAACTTTTTATATGCCGTGTTTGTGACTGTTAGCTCAACGTAAACATACAGTAACAACAGCAAGTCCATCAATAACTTTCTCCAGGGATTTATTTCAAACAGCAACACTCACTGGCATAAATTTAGCACATAGTCGTCCGGCTGCTTCTTGGATTACATTATATTGGCTTAGTGGTAACAAAAATAGCCAACACTGAAGGAGAATCAGCTAACAACCATTAAAATTAATGTACTGGAAGTGCTTGCAAATGTATATAAAGTTTTGATGATAAATATTTTATTTAAAAACTGACTCTAGTTAACTCTAGTTAATGTCTCCTAATGAATTCCATCTAATGCTAGCATTCTGACAAGTTTTAACCCATTAGTGTCATTAAGACAAAGCCAACGGAACTGACCGACTGCTAACAGGGGATCATCTCGCACAAATGTGTCTACAGACACAAACACTGGGACTGTGTAATCGTGGACATGACCTTGTCTTGACTCAGAGCACAGCTGTGTTTAAACACATTGTGTTTTATGAAGATACTCAGAGGCAGTTTATTCACCCCAATCTCCTCAGGTCCCCTTCCTTTCCTGTATGTCAAACTACTGTGTTTCCTAAGTACCCCACATAAGCAAATGTGGTTGAATAGCTGAACTTGCGTTTATTTGTCTTAGAGTGTTATCTGTAAATCTCTGCACAAAGATGCCTGATATAGTGAGGGAGGGGAACTCCATAGTTTATCATGACAGCTCTCAGGATATAGTTCGCCCAGCCATGCTACTGTGAGCATGTAGCCATGGAGCAGTGGTACAAATAGCATACATGAAATTACCCATAGCAGATCTACACAGGTGGAGCTGGGGGAGGTAGAGGGTTTCAGAGGAACTCTGCACTGCAGGAATGGGGGTGCTAAGCACTTCTCCTTGGTAGAATCTCTGCGTTCCACTTCATCACAGGTGGATGAAGAAAGTTTATATGTACAGACACTCTAGATTTTGACTGAGGGAATGAATCAACAAATAAGTAGGCTATACTTAGGGCAGCTCCATATACCACAATTAGACACGATTGTTATGATACAGCAGTTCATGTATAATTTACTATGGGTGGAGGAAAAAATCGATTCACATTTGAATCACGATTCAGTCTTCTAGCGATTCGCATTGATTCGCAAATTTCAAAAATCTATTTTATAGTTAATATAATAATAATAATAATAACATGATGTTGTCAGAACAAAACACGAACAGCAATAGAGGAGGAAAAACAAATACATCCTGCCCCATTTTCAGCAAGGGCAAGTGTTTGGAAAAAAAAATATTAATTATTGATCTTTTGTTATTATGGGAAGTATTCGGTAAAGGACGGAAAACGAACAACGCGTTCTACGGAGCCACTAAAGGGACATGGTTAGCCGCACTAGCGGTAGCCTGTTACATTACAGTACACACACATATATATATTTCACTTACCACATAAACAGAGTAAGGAGATATGACTGACAGAACGATGGTGAATGATTTGCAAAGCCTGAGCACCACTGACAAATATCTAATCTTGTAAACTATGTGGTACGTAGGCCTACCGCCGCTCCGTGTGATCGCGAATCTCAAAAGTGAAAGTAAAACACAAAAGCGGATTCAAAAGTGGTTTCAATGCCCCGCATATTAATAACGGCTCCCTATGCCTGCAATTTGTGTATGATTACCCAATGATATAACTGTGAGAAAAAGCAGTGAAATCTATTTTTTCCTCCCATGTCGTATTTAAGGGTTTCATAGTAAATGTAATTTCTTTCCTGAACACGGTGTGCTCGCATTCGGACTCATCCCTAATGGGAAGTGTAAAATATTTTAGATTTATTAGGAATCTAATAGTTAATGGAAAACACTTATTTCTTGAGTCAGGGCTAACCATACTATAGACTGGTGTGCTTTTGTATTAAAATACTGGTGCGTTTGATTTTGAGTGTGAAAAAATAATTAAATTGTGAATCGTGATTAAAAATCGAAAAATCGTGAATCGATTTTTAATCGAATTGTGACCCCAAGAATCGATTTGAATCGAACTGTGAGGTACCGAAAGATTGCCACCCCTATAATTTATCCCCACCACACACAATTGTTGTTGCTACTTCAATCTGACTGTATGTTACACAGTCTTTGGGCCAGATTTACAGCTTGTGCCACCGCAAACAATCAGTTGGCATTAAAATAGTACTGTCAGGATTCACTAAAGACACGCAGTGAAGAATTAGTGCTGAAAAGGCGTGGACAAAGTTATTTATGCGCCTGACCTTATTGAATATGCATTTGTAGGAGTTTACCTTTCAGACGCAAAATTTATGGGAGGAGAGTATTAAAATGAATCACACAACACATTTGCGCATGTCAAATTACTGGTATTTGCACCATGATTTAACACCAAAAAAGCATGTCTTAACCCTCAAAGACCGAGACAGCCGCCCGCGGCTAAAAATAACTATTGTCATTAAATATCTAATAACTTTTGAACCGCTCGTCCAATCTGAATGATTTAAAATGTACCGCAAAGCTGAGATGCTTTTGTCCTGTATGACGTTTGTCTCATTTGGATATTCAGCGGCTCCGTAGTGAACGTGATTACGTCATCACATTTTGATCGCATTGATTCGTCAGAGGAAACCAATGCATTTCGTTCCTCTGAGCCAAACAGGAACGATTGGTGATGCTTAGTCCCACCCCTGTGCCCAGATTGGTTCAAACTGTCATCTATTCAACCAATAAACATAGTTTTTGGACTTTTGAACCACCAATTAGCATGTTTCTTTGGAAATTTGAACAAACTCAAAGTGAAAGTAAAGTACGTCGTGCGTGCATGAAAACAAACACAAAATAGCACATTTGCATGACAGCACGCTCTGAAAAAGCATAGAAAAACACACGACAGAGCACTTTGACATATAACAAAACAAAAGCAAGGATGAAACAGCAGTACATATCGGATAATGCGCTGGAATTTGTTTTCACATCACTATGCGCTGTCCCGGTAAAATGCGAATACAGCCAGCGGATCGATCCATTTGACTGTTATATTATGGTAATTCTTCTCATATAGTTTATAAAGATCATTTGCACTATTTTTTTTTCTGTTGCACTCTGTATATTTTCTCTCATTTTGTGTGTAGTTTGTGAATCATTTGCACTGTTTGTATATTTGTTGCACAAGACCATTTGTGCAATTGTTTTCACTACTTGCTGCACTGTTTGCGTTTGTTGTTCATACTCTGAAAATATATTTATCTGAAGAAGAAAAAAAAACTCATCTTATATTTATTTATTTATTTTTTTATTTTATTTTATTTTATTTATTTATAAGTTTTCTTATTACATAATACTGTTTCCATTTACTTTACTTCCTAAACATTTTTGAACACATCTATATTGTCAATAAACTAAATAGACCTCTTTTTCACTGAAAAGCGCCTATACCAATATTGTAATAAATGGCTATAACTTGCTTGGGGAATGTAATATGTAGATGAAATTTTATTTTGAAGTGTAAAGCACCCAAATACATCTTTCTAAAGAAAAAAATCCAAACAATCCAATTGTTGCTTGCAATTTTCTTAAAATTTTGAAAATTCATTCATTCTTAGAGAAGACAAAAGTTGTGCCTTTAAATTTGCTAGACTGAAACTTCAAGTTCTCCTGTATATATAGCACTTGATGCTGACTGCTAGAATAGGTCTGAAAAAACAAAGAAAAGTGCAGGTGTGTCAGGTGCCCCGAAAATGTCCTAGGTCTTTAAGGGCTAAAGCAGGTGGTAATTTGCACTGCTCTTGGTAGATTGCGCTGGTCATTATGGAAATGATCACAGAATTTTCCCTCCCATCGGTGCTTTTATGGAATTGCTCTCTAACACTAATTTGGCCATAGTTTAGGGATTCTCAGCTCTGGCCCTTGAGGTCTAATTTCCTGCAGAGTTCAGCTCCAGTCTTGATCACACTCACCTGTTCTAGTAATCCTGCAGATCTTGATTAGCTTGTTCAGATGTGTTTTATTAGGGTTGGAGCTGAACTCTGCAGTAAAGTGGACCCTGAGGGCCAGAGATGAGTTGGATTAGTTCACGCCAGGATTAAAATTTCCTGATAATTTACTCACCCCGTGTCATCCAAGATGTTCATGTGGCACAAATGGCTCAATTAGCTCTGGGTTAAATGAAGGCCCGCCTTCCGAAAAACAAAATGTGCTGTTAAACAGCTTAGACGGTCTTTAAGTACTGCCATGCCCCTTGCCAAAGCAGCAAGTTCTGTGTACAACTGTTAGGACAAGATAGATTAAAATAATTCTTACTTTTTAAATATGGATATTTATCTTACAAAAACACATCGATGGATGCACTTTATTGGACTTGTTTTGGACTGATGAAGAGAAACACTCATCTATGCCATTCTAAATATTGGGAGTGCCAGGAAAATTTTTAATATAACTCAGATTGTTGTTGATCATATACACCTAGGATGCATGGAGGATGAGTAAATAATACACTACGGTAGTGTTGGGTCCTATCATCAGCCTGAGAGATCGCCGATACATGATATTGTCGTGCTAATTTATGTAATTATTTACATACTTAGTTTCATTGCCCGAAACCAGCTCCAGCATAAGGCTAAAAGCAGCCTAATGTTTTTAATATGACTTAATTTGTATTTAACATGACAACAGTTGATTGAAAACGTTGTAAGTTACTAATTATAAATGCTTACATTTCCTTAGTTATTCAAAAAGCAGCTACAGAAAACGAGCAAAGAACATCACCACTGACTAGCCTAGCCTAGTCTAGTGCAAGTTTATGCATTTTAAAAAACACTCCTGTTATAAGTGAAGCTACACTGTATGATGAATAAATCTCTTACCACACACTGCACATGTCTGCGGCACGGTAAGGCCTTAACACGGCCACCGGAGCAGATCACGGCCACTCTAGTCAATGCTTGTGTTTATACCCACCGCTCTGCGGCTCGTTGAAGCATCCCAGAAGTAGTCCAAAGGAGCGTTCCTTAAAGTTCTAGAAAAGGTGGGGTTTTTTTCTAAATATCTCCCTTTGAAGGGGACTTTGAGATTTGTAACTTTGTAGATCTTTTTTATGCCAAACATACACACCACACACTGACTAAAATTCAAAAAGTGAAAAAGCATAATAGGACCCCTTTAATTTCTTTTCGACTGAAGAAAGAAGGCCATGAACATCTTGGATGACATGAGGGAGTACATTATCAGGAAATTTTAATCAGGAGTAAACTAATCTTTTAATACTTTATTTTAATTACATAATTTTCTCCAATAGCCTAAGCATACTTAATAAAGAGCTTAGCACATTTATCAGACAGAAATAGATATTTACTATTTGTTTTATGACTACAAGGGAAACTACATTTGAATGACATTTGATCATAATTTGTTTATAATTGTTTAAAATCCTATTTTATTCTTGCCTCCCACGCTCTTTTTCTGTCATGGTGTTTGTGCACATTTCTGGTTGAGATGGGGAAAAAAAAACTCTCACACATCTGCTGCCCTCTGGGCTTTCACACTGTGAGATTATTCCAGCTACTAAGCAGCTGTTCTATATTTTAACCTTTAGCTGATGATCCTCTGAGATTTCATTCCAAATCACTCAGCTATTTACATCTTGATGAGCAGAACCTCGTATGAAATACCTCCCGGGTCAAAATAGTTGATGTGCTTGTTAATTTTCCTATTAAACTCAATTTAAGTCAGAACATTGTTTGGGGTAAGTGCTCTCTGAGCTAAGAGATGTCATGTAACGATCTGTCAACACACAATTAGTGGTTTTCAGTTCCTCTCTCCTAGGAATGAAGCAGGCCTTGTTGTTGTTTGAAGCAGGTTTCGTTTAAAGCTTTAAAAACATTTTGTATTTTGAAAGGGAATAATAGAGAGAACACTTGCTTATATATAATATTAGTAGCTGTTACCTGTCAGTCATCTACCACATCTGGCATAAACCATTTAGAGTGGCTGTCATAAGAGAAGTTGTACAGGAGGGAGTCACTCCTCCAGAGACCTGTTATCATCTCTGAAACTCTCAAACATTTGTGCTATCTGGCTCACAAGGCCTATCCCAAAACAGCCCTCACCATGCAGTCATTCCACTCTTGCATACCTAGTAACTGGATTCATTTGCACTGTGGGATACATCACTACTGTCACTAATAAACAGCATGCGAGTTGAAGGCTAGTCAGGTTGCCAGGGCAACCATTAAACTTTGCACTTTGCACTTTCTAAATGCAGAAGAGTTGTGTACAGATTTATCTTCATCAGGAGAGAATGTGTAAACTAGCTGCTGTTTGTATATCATAAACAGCAGTCATGTGTATGTTTACATGCGATGCTTATATATGGAGTGATTTATGTGTTTAGATGCGTCTTCATTAGACTTTTACACTCAGTAACCCTCTAGTTCTGAAAACAAGCTCTGTTGTAAGTGGTTGTAGGGTTGTATGGGGATTTTTTTTTTTTTTTTTTTCTCCTCAGAGCAAATATATCACATGAGCAGATAATCACAGTTCTGAAATTCAGACTGATAGCACGTCCATGAATATGCTGAAAAAAACAATAGAAACCATCACATAAATTCCAGTGGTTTTCACTGCAAATACTATTACAAACATTACAAACTTTTAACTTTTAACCATTATACCATTCCTTTTTTTGGAAGGCGGGCCTTCATTAAACCCGGAACTAATCAAGCTATTTGTGCCAGGCTGGGGAGAAAGGTATTGTAATAATGTAAATTATGTGAAAAATAATGCATTTTTCGAACCACCAAACATGAGAGCATGTTCTAGTACACCCCCAAAACAAAATCAAGACTTTTAAAAAAGAGCATAATAGGACCCTTTTTAAAAAATTGTTTTAAAATTGCTTGTCATTAAAGTCCCTCTATTTTTTTCAGCAGGGTTGCCAGTTACTAAATCTATTTTTGCTCCACCAATAAAAATAGCTCCAAACACACGGTTTTTGCTGGTCCTTAAAAAGTCCTAAAAAATCTTAAATTTAGACGTATCAAATTTCAGGCCATAAAAGTTTTAAATTCTTAATTATAATTTCAAGAGGTCATAATCTGGGGATGGAAAAACAATATTTGCTATATGTCTCAATGTAATGATTAAACTTCAAAAGGCTCTGATTTTACTGAATAAATATGAGCACCGCAAATTTTAAAAAGCTGTTTTGTGTACTGCCCTTAGCGGAAAACCATTATATTTCAGCTGTTCCAAAAGTGCCATCTGCTGGCAGAGAATGAATTAGCATTTTCAACAAGCCTGTCTGTTTTTTTGGTCTGTTTCAGACCAAAGTGAAAGCTGATTCATATTTTTATGAAGCAAACAAGCAGTTGTAAATGTGATCCAGTGGACTGACAAGAAAAAAATCAAAACTCAAAACAAGTTAGACACTACAGGGGTGGCGAACATTGGTCCTGGAGAGCCGCAGCCCTGCAGAGTTTTGCTTTAACCCTAATCAAACACACCTGAAGAAGCTAATCAAGGTCTGAAGGGTTACTAGGATGCAACAGGCAGGTGAGTTTTTATTAGGGTTGGAGCTGAACTGTTGAAATTAATGTAATAATTGATACTTTTGACTCCGTTTTCTTAAAAATGGTTTAAAGGCTGAAATGTGAAAGTTTATCATTTAATACAACTTTCTGTTGTTGTGAAAACCTGTATCTGAACTGTAAATAATGGTTTTTACAGTTTTAACATACTATAGACATTGCCCTACCACACTCATATGGTATTAATTTTATTTGTGAAGGTCTGAAAAAAGGTCTTTAAAACTCTTAAATTTGAGTTTAAAAATCCTGCACATAACCTGAAACAAAGCTGTAATTAATTATTGGACATATCTGAGCAATACACAATAGTGGGGTTTCCTTTCTGAATGAATCAGCATTTTAATTTACCAGTTATGTATGTTGTGTCCAAAATCACATAGGCCTACCATCTAATTCGTTAGGCTACTACTTTTGACTACATTACAATTGTCAAAAGTACAGTATGTTCTATATAATGTGAATGTGTATGTAGTTTGAATGAAATCTGGACTTGTGACTTAAAGGCACAATATATATGCTTTCGCAGCTAGAGGGCACTTATTCAAAACAAACAAAGAACCAAAGGTGTAGTTTGATGACGCTGTGATTGAGTGTGGAATCATGGGAGTTGTTGTCTTTATCCCCACAGCCGATACAATCTGTTGGGACTCGGGCAGAAATCATGTTCATGGATGAGCTAATGTATTAAAGACTTATTTAGGTCACTGTAGTATGAAGAAGGATGGGGCTAAAAGTCATGGAAGCAAAACGAGGACGCTGGAGTGATTGCTAATGAATGACGAGTGCGATACACGGCTTAAAGCAGTGAAGCTTTTATTATGCCACAGTCGAGGGCTTCCTCTCCTTCCGGTCCTGCGTATGTGAGGTAAAACAGCGCTGTTTTATCATAGTAGATACATTTGAGTGTGTTGAAAGTTCTGTTACAATGCTATTCTGTAACACATTAAAGAGTCTTTGGAGTTTCTGTGTTTCCTACAAAATAAAACCGGAAAATCAAGGGTGTATGACGTCATTGGCAGGCGATGCAAGGACACGGCCTGTTACACTACTTAAAATAGCTTATTTCTCTGGATTTAAACATTCTTTGAAACATTTGGGATAATGTAAGTACACAAGTCAGAAAAATATAACACTGTTCGAGTTTTTTTTTGGATATTTTAATAAAAAATTCTTACATATTGTGCCTTTAAGAGTGTCCATTGTGTCACATTACTGGCATTCACAACTTGTTCCATGGCCTTATGGGATAGGCCTGTTCTGAAGCAGTAGGTCATCTGGGCAAATAGTTTTTTGCATACTGAATTCAGACATACTATACTCACTTTACATACTGTTTTGTTACCTACTATGTAGTTAGGTAAAATAGGAGGTATGCAGCCATAGTCAGTGGTTTTGTTCCTGAATGAATGAGTGTTTTTAAACATCGGTTGAGTAAATTATTCAATGACTCACTCTTTGCCACCTACTGGTGTACTGATTTAACATGCATGAACCCACTCATAAACTTTTAGTCACTCCAAAACATGAGAAATATTCTGTTGGTGCACTGTATGACAGATTCTGTTGGCAAAAGCACAAGTTAAGTACAGCTGTTAGTTTCGGGTTTACAGGAATTGCAGTCATAGACATGTTGATTCTCCACCTATTAGTCACATAGGCATGAAACTCATTTCCAGATTTTTTTTATTCCCTTGTATTATGCTTACTAAGATTATTTTTGTCAATCCAGTTGACCAATCCATTGGTTATTGATGGAGTTGATAGAGTACATCTATAACCTGGAGAAATGAAATGAATGAAATAAAAAGTATGAAAATATATACACACAAGTGAAGGTCAACAAACAAGATGATGATGTGTTGTGGTCTGTTCACTGCAGCATCTGCTATCATTAAAGACACCACTGGGACTGCTTGTCAAAATTGCTACACATTCTGTTGTCAAGAATGTTGTTGAGCAACCACACACATTTCCATCATATAAATGAATGACTTTCTTTGACAGTTTAAATCTGTATGTCTAAATACAATGCATAGTTAACTATTTAAAATGCTGACTGGGATCTTCTTACCTATATAGAGATTAAAGGGATAGTTCACTGAAAAATGCTTCATCATTTCCTCACCCTGAAGTTGTCCCAAACCTGTGTGAGTGTCTTTCTTCTGTCGAACACAAAAGAAGATATTTTGAAGAATGTTGGTAACGTTCTTCAAAATATCTTCTTTTGTGTTCAACAGAATAAAGAAACTCATACAGCTTTGGAACAACTTCAGGGTGAGGGGTGAACTATCCCTTCAAGTGGTTGTGAATCAGAAGTTGACTATGTGCATTTGAGGAGCATAAAGATGTGGTACACTTGCTAAAGACATTTCTCTGCAAGCTGAAACTTGCCATTTGAGGCTCTGGGGCACTTTAACAATCATCACGCTGGGGTAAAGTGCTTAGTAGAGTTAGCATTGCTTTCTTTTTTTTAATCAAAGGACATAGAGACAAGAGACATAACAACGCCTGGGTCTGTGGTTTGTATGTGATGATCCATTGCAGTTGATAGGAGTTATTTTAAGGACTGTTTCCATGGTCATGGTTAGGGGGTCTGCAGGAGAGCTCAATATAACTGCAGCCACTTGTTGAGCTGTGGCCTGTCATTGTTGTGATATTTCTAAACATTTTCATTGACTAGAATACAGTGACAAACCAATGAATATTTCACAAGTATAAATATAATAACAGAATCCCAGCAAATGATTGTGCATTTATAATTCCGTCACATTTTAGTAATTCCCAAAAAAATTGCATCATATCTGCCTTTTGTCATCCACAACATGAGGAATGTTTCATGTTGTGGATGACAATTTATGTAACACAGGTTATCTTACAATTATGTTTTGATGTAATAAAAAAACAAACCTTGGCAACAGCTGAGCAATTTCCTTCCATTTAACAGACAGTATATTGATCAAATATCAGTAGGTATTTCTGTTGTTTCACGTATAGAGATGTGAGCCTGGACCACAAAACCATTCTTAAGTAGCACAGGTATATTTCTAGCAATAGCCAAAAATACTTTATATGAGTCAGAATTACAGATTTTTCTTATATGCCAAAAATCATTATGGTATTAAGTGAAGATTACGTTCCATAAAGATATTTTATAAATCTCCTACTGTAAATATATCAAAACTGACCCATATGACTGGTTTTGTGGTCCAGGGTCACATATATCACACGTAGATCACAAAAACACCTAAATGTATTCTGTTTTAAAAGCCTTTCTAACCGTGCTAGCAGTGCCAAGAAGACAATTTGACTATCACAAGACGAGCCTCAACAGATTGAGGCTTGAATATTACCTATAGAAAATCCGTTTAAAAAAGTTAATCCCTCTGGAAGTTGTCTTCTAATTCATACTCTGATGGCATGCACATCTTTCAATTTATTTCAACTTTCTGTAACCTAAGGCTTACAATACAAGGACAATTTAGTACATGCACGAACTACAGCTACTGGAGCATTTACAATCTGGATTGGGCAACATTCCGTTTTAGAGGGGCGTGTTTACTAGTTTTTCATCGGAATGTAGGCACACACTGGGCTGAGCTTCAGGTGAACGCGGCTGCACGCAATGCTGCTGCTCTCATTCACATCTGTACAAACTCAGGCTTAGTTTATTTACACACGCCGGTTCATCACAGACGCTGCTTCTGACAGGTAACTCTGCGTTTATATGTTTTCTTTGTCATAGGAAAGAAGATTTACTCTCACAGAGGATGCTCTGTAGCCTGTAACGAAATGTGTACTGTAAAAATATGCCATTATGATGTATAACGTCTTATTTAACTCACCAAAATAATTTATGTAATTTCTACTCGTGTTTCAATTTTTTTTTTATTATGAGTAATTCAACTCAAAGTAGTTGGAAATATTAAATAATTTATTACTGCAGGTTGACTTAGATTTTACTAAAACAAAAAAAAACGTGATTTAATTATTTATTAGTTATGCTAATATATAGAAATGTTAAGAAAATATGTTTTTATGTGTATAGTGACGCATAACGTTTGTGCAACGATACCGTTACGACCAACGCAATATTATATCTCTTCTCAGATTATATTCAGCGCCTGAAGATGTGAATCTGAAACTGAATGTGAAATCTACAGGAGGACCAAGTGTCCTGACCGAAGCGCCGTTACTTTCTCTCAAGGAAAACGGATGTTGTGTGTGACTGAAAGGCTCAGGTAGAGTTCACAGAAACCCACCTGAAGACGGAAGATCTTAAGTCTGCCGCTTATAATCAGAAGTTCTTCTTTGTGAGATCAGACCCTGATGTGAAACTGAAAGCAATTCCGTTTGCTCTATGAAACAGCACCTTGGAAAAGTGAGAAGAACCTTAAATAATGCAAATGAACGGAGACGATGTAAAATAGCCTATATTTATTTTCAGTGATTCGTTTTTATTCAGGATTATGTAGGATTCAGGTCATCCTCTTTGGGTTCTGCGTGTGAGAAAACTTCAGGAAAAGTACCCAGCAGAGGAAACACTTGTGAAATATGGATGCAATTAGGTTTCCCGACTTTTTTGATGAGAAAATCCATTGGGATCACACATCTCGTGGTCTTTACTTTATTAGATGAGTCCAGTTTCAGATCTCAAGAAGTTATTTTGTGACACCTGACGAAGACCTAAAATGCAGACGTCAAACAACAGGTATGTGGATCATACATTTCCTCTACTGTGTGTGGAAACATGTTGATGATTTTACTGTTTTGCTGAAGGGAAGATTGGAAAGAACAAAGAAAAAAAACCTAGAAATGACTTAAGTTCTCTCTTTAGTGAAGGCTATGGGTCAATGATTAAAAAATATAGTAAAAATTCACCTAAATTCACCTTTTGTGACAAACATAGTTTCATTTTTTGATTAAAATGATTATTGTTATTATTTGATGCTTACCTTTTAAATTTATTTCATTTTTGTCATGTGACAGGAAAACATGTGACCCTTTGAAAACTAAAAATTTTTGATCTCAGACATCCTCATTTGTTATTGACCCATATGCTTTATTTGTTGCAATTAAATTATACAAGTTCAGTTACAGATACTTTGTGATTTTTATTGTATTATTTGTTCCACATTTTTACTTTTTTGTAATATTGTCAACTATTATCAGAGCTTTTCAGTACTGGTGATTGTACACTACCATTCTAAAGTTTTTAATAGATATTTAATGTTTTTAAAGAAGTCTCTTCTGCTCAATGTATTTATTTGATCCAAAGTACAGTAAAATTTAGAAATATTTTTACTATTTAAAATAATTGTTTTCTATTTGAATATAATTTAAAATGTAATTTATTTCTGTGATCAAAGCTGAATTTTCAGCATAATTACTCCAGTCTTCAGTGTCACATTATCCTTAAGAAATTATTCTAATATGCTGATTTGCTGTTCAAAAAACATTTTTCATTATTAGTCTCATCACTTATAGAAGGGGATTATAGAAATTAATACTTTTATTTAGCAAGGATGCTTTAAATATTACAAAAGAAAAAGAAAAAAATTCTACTTCAAATAAATGCTTTCTATTTATCTATTCTATTTAAGAAACTTGAAAAATCTACTCAGCTGTTTTCAACATAATAATAATATTACATGTTTTTTGGAGCAGCAAATCTGAATATTATAATGATTTCTGAAGGATCGTGTGACTGGAGTAATGATGCAAAAAATTCAGCTTTAAAATCACAGTAATACATTATATTTAAAAATATATTAAGATAGAAAAGAGTTATTTTAATAATAAAAATATTTAAAAATTTGACTGTTTTTGCTGTACTTCGGATCAAATAAATGCAGACTTTGTGAGCAGAAGAGACTTCTGTGAAAAACATACTGTTCAAAAACTTTTGACTGCTAGTGTATATCTGCAACACCATTAATCAGTATAATATAATTATGAGCTTTTGTATTGTTGGTGGCTTGATTTAGTTTTTTTTTTTTTTTGTCTTGTTAGTTGAACTCTCGGTTATGGATGAACACTTTTCTAAAATGGTTTTAAAATGATCCCACATCCAGGAAACAGCTGTTTAATCTAATCTTTACGAGGAGAACAGTTTACTGTTCGCATAAACTTGAGGTGCTTCGGCATGACCCATAAACAAATTTAAGACTCCAGTTAAGTTCACATTTAGCACTTTGTGGTTTGTCTGCCAGAAACCTAATGGTTGCAGACCCATTCAAGGTTTCTTTCATGTGGCTTTAAATGGTTTAACTGTAAAAATACATATATTTAGCATTAAAAGACTATTAATGTTAAAGTTACATTGTCTTGAGAGGCACAGGTTTATGTTCTTAACTTCAGGCTACAGCAGTCAAAACCATCTAAATGAACATCATTATTGCCTTTTAACCATACACCTCTTGACCCTTGACTCTTCCAATAAACTAAGCTTTAATATACTAAACTGTTGAGTGCAGATTTTGAGGTTGAGAATTTTAATTTATGTAATTGTGACGCATTCCTTACAGTTTGTATCTCTTTTGACTCTTTATTCTCAATGATTAGAGATGCACATATAATCAAATGAAGATGTATTTCATTATATTGCTCTTCTGAATCAGTTCTTCATAGGGGTGTATTGTTTAAAATTGACCAGTGTCCACTCTGGGTTGCTATTAAAATAAGCCTATTAGCCCATAAGCACATGTCCACAGAAGATTAGTAGGAGGAACAATGTTTGTACACAAATCTGTAATGGAGACAGGAATATTGTGGCGTGTTTATGTGAGTTTTCCCATATAAACTTCTCAAACTTAAAATTCATAAGGATTACAACAATACAAATAAGATAGTTGGGCTTTAGCAAAGCTATAAAGAGTTTCTGAGAATCTGCTCCTTTGATGAGTCAGTCGTTGTGTGGTCTCTTAGTATTCTGACCTCATTGGTGGGAGTCAGACTCATACTCTAAAAATGCACGTAAACATGTTTTCTCAGTGGCGGTGATTTTCAATGTATAGGACACACTGTCACTGTTTGTTGTCATTAATCAAGAGTCTTTGATGTAGAGCAACAACACATGAGCACTGGGCTGCATTTTAAAGTCAAATAGGGTGGTATGCAAGACTTTGTGAGTGACTTACATGATTTATTTTCTCTGTCTCCAGGAAACTGTCTCTGTGCCAGGCCCTCACCCTCATAACACTGCTGCTGTCTCCAGGTTGCCTGTCCTCTCTGCCCGTAAGCTGGTCCCTATCCCATTATCCTTCATTTTATAGACTGTTTGCAACAGTAACTTCAATGTCCTGTCAGGCAGTTAAGCTGAATTTTTAAGGACAAGCTTGAACAGTCAGTCGGGTATGCTCGGATTGGCAAGGCTCGCTGCCAAGGTTTTGCTCACTTTAACTACAGTGTTGTCTTTCCCGTTGATTGCCAAGAGTGGAGCTTAATCAGAGTAGCCCGGGCAGGATCACCTAAGGGGGATTCAGAGACTGGGATGCCACCCTGTATTGTTTTGGAATTGTTGTTTATACAGCGATGCAGAAATGATCAGTTAAGAAGAACGTGGCGTTTGGCTCATGCACTCTCTTTGACCTTTAAGAGGGTGGTTCACCTAAAAATAAAACAAATCCGTCATTGTTTACTCTCATTTCATTCCAAACCTGGATGATTTTATTGTCCAACTAAAACACTAATTAAGATGTTTTTAATGAAACAGAGAGATTTCTGTCCTTCTATTGAAAGTACATTAACCCAAAAGTTCAAAAAGACATGGTAAAACTGTTAAGCAAGCACATTTGAGCTTTACTTTAGCGTATTTGATTATTCTTATGTATGTGTTTATGTATTGATCAGTGGATTACTTACAGTGTCTCCACCAAAGCATCAAAGTTTTGATGGAATTAATTCTTCAATGGAAGGACAGAAATCTCATAGGTTTCATTTAAACAAATCTTAATTTATGTTCTAAAGATCAATGAATGTCTTGGTTTGGAATGTCGTTATTTGAGTAAATTATGACCATTTTTATTGAAAATTACCCCATGATTGACTCACCCTCAAGCCATCCTAGGTGTATATGACTTTTTTCTTTTAGATGAATAAAGTCTGAGTTATATTAAAAATGTCCTGGCTCTTCCAAGCTTTATAATGCCAGTGGATGGCTGTTAATTTTAAAGTCCAATAAAGTGCATCCATCCATCATAAATAGTGATCCACATGGCTCCAGCAGGTTAATAATGGCCTTCTAAAGTGAACTGATGTGTTTGTGTAAGACAAATTTGCATATTTACAACTTTATAAACCGTATTCTCTAGTCTCAACTAGCTGTCATACATGCGTTCCAGTGAATGAAGTAGGCAAACGCGGTGACGAATGCGGAAGCGCACAGGAGAGAGCAAAACAAAACGCCGATTTGTAAAGAAAAATGTCATAGGATTTCAATATAAGCCAAGAGGAGACTAGTTTTCCTTCGCTGTAAACAAAAATTGGATCTTGCAAGACTAGCATATTCTCATTAGAGCTTATGCTACGCCTACGTCCTATGTTATCTGCTGGAATGTGCGAATTACAGGTAGTGGAAGCTAGAAATTATGGTTTATAAAGTTGTAAATATGCATAGTTTTATTATACAAAAGCATTGCTTCACTTCAGACGGCCCATATTAACCCTCCAGTGCCATGTGGAGCAGTGTTCATTTTGACAGCAAATTTTGATTTAGTTTTAGTCATAGTATTTGGCTAAAATTAGTTTTAGTCATCTGAATTGTTTTATTCGACTAAACATCATGAGATTTTAGTCAACTAAATCTACAGTAAATTTAGTCAGCTAAAATCGAGAGTTTAGTTACAGTGTAATGCATTTATTAAGCATTTCTCTTAAATTTCCAAACTCATTATATAGGTTTTATCATGATAGATGTCGATTTAAGTGCGGTGACACACAGCATGCTTTTATATTGAAATGAAATAAAGCCACTTCTCATAAAGAACAAGAACATGGTCTTCTTTTCAGTGAAATACCAGTGGTTTTATAGGCTAATTATGCATTCTTTATAACAATTGTTTACCACATTCTTCATTCTTTCAAGTAGGCATTTATTTTTATAAATAAATTTAGATTAATCTTTATTAGAGCTACTAAAGTGATTCAATCAAGAGCAGTGAGTGATTTTATGTCTTTGTTTTGTTGCTTGATTAACATCAATGCCACATACAATAGAAACTAAATTAGGCTGCTGTCCCTTTAAAACCGAATGCACGAATGCAATGTACTGATACACGTCCGATATTCTCCCTACTGTTTACATTCACTTAAGACGTAACCTAGTGTGTTTACATGAATGCTCGTCAAAACAGACAATTCGATCAGACAATTGTGTGTATTCCTCCGTTCATGCGTCACGAAAGTGTAACTTGTGCACTGTGTGTGTATGCTTTGGTGCATGCGCTTAGAAAACCGGACCGAATTGAGTTCTCTTTGGCATCCTCAAATTGATCTATATGTCTGCTTTTCTCTAACTCCCAGATATTGACATTTTTGACGTGTAGCAAGTATATGTTATCTTATGTCCCGGATAGATCAAAAGGCTACTATACAGTTCAAATGTACGCATCTAACCTCCTAACCATGCAGATCGTCCCTCCCTAACATTTTCGTCTTGTTTTTATTCGCTGACGAAAATGTCAATAGATTTTCGTCGTAGTTTTTGTCATTTAAAAGTTTTAGTTTGTTAAAGTCTTCTTTTTGTCAGTGAAAAATATATTGTTGATGAAAATTATGATGAAAATTATTCATCAATGAAATTAACACTGGTTTGGAGTGCTGTTTATGACGAGTGGATGCACTTTATTTTGCTTCAAAATCTGGACCGCTGCCATTATAAAGCTTGGAAGAGCCAAGACATTTTGTAATATAACTCTGATTGTATTTGTCTGAAAAAAGAAAGTCATATACTACTGGGATGGCTTGAGGGTGAGTAAATCATGGCGTAATTTTCATTTTTGAGTGAACAATCCTTTTAAGTAGGGAGGTGTCAGGAAAGCTTGCATACACTACTCTGCCTTCGGTACCTTCTGGACCTCACCCAGTCATTTTCCCAGTTTCCCTCCCAATATCCAAGCTAGGTCTTGTCCACCAGTCATTATCATCTTCATTCCACTGGAATGACTTTCACATCTTTTTAAAAAAAAACACAAACATGAATCCAACAAGTTCATTTCAGAATTATGAATTTCATTTCCAAAATGAACGTACTCCAAAGTCAACATGTCTTTTTGAAAATCTTGCCTTTGGGGGGAAGCTGATGTTCAGAAGGTGAAAGGTCGATTTCATTAATCCGCCTTGCCCACGGGCCCCATGGCAGACTGTCATCAACACTAATTTGAGTCTTTACTACGGTAATGAGGGCAGTTCCAGGTCATTCTGGTATTGAAGATGATGGACGTCGGTCATAAAGCACCATTGTCTCTGTGTTAGGGCAGTCATCTGTCGTTTTAACTCTCACAGCCAGACATCCCCACTCATTACCAAACCGCTATTCACCACAGGTCTCTAGGCTAAATAAGGTCAGGAGATTCTGACCACATTCCATTACTTCCTGCAATGATAACCTTATTAGATGAGTCCAACCAAGCCTAATTTTATTCTAACCTTTCCATTACCATTGAAAGAGTTAATTTTAAAAAGCTCTGCACCAAAAAAGCAGTCGTATATGAGCCAGTAAAACATCCCTTTAGGGGTCAAACTTTGGAATGCAAGTTCAGTGGTCTGTTTGTATGCCGAAATCATTTTGTTGTGACGTGTTTACGCACCTCATGTGACTCTCTGAGTTGCTCAACTTAGATTTACATGATACCGTGTATGGATGATTATTATTTTAGGAAGACAAACAGCTGCTCTGTATGAGGTTGTTTAACATGATAGAAGCAAAAAACATGCTCTTCACATCTACATTACATGTACAAGAATACACACACACCTTGAGGAGATGTTAGGCCTTAGGCAACCCATAGAAGCTCCTCACTCTTCATGGGCTGTTACTGCCTGTTTACCTCGGATCAAAGCCAGCAGCGGATCTAAGAATGACAGAGTAATGTTATCCTTGAAGACGATTAGTGGTGGTCTGATAGGAATAGTGCTTGTGTAATGGAGGTTGTGTGTAATAGAGCTGATGTGGCGTCCCCAGTCGAGCACCTGGGGAACACTCAAACACTTCCACAAATGTCAAGTGCAGTCTAGCATGGCTGATGAGCAGGAAATGTTTTGGTGGCCTCTCATATCGTGTGTCTTGAGCACTAGTGTGCGATCATTCACACTGTAAGCAGAGGATTCTTGCAGTTTAGTGCTTAACATACATCAAATGATTTTCTGTACAAATATATTTTACATACTGTTGTTCTAATGTGTGAGCTTGCAAAATATATCTCAGCACAGCTTAAGTGATCAAATCTGCCAGCTCTGCTGTCTCTCTTTGTTGTTGTTCTGCAACCTTTAATTCACTTCTTTGTTTATACATTTGCAGTCATCCAGACGAGTAGAGCTGGGAGGTGAGGGACCACAGATGCATAGCCAAATACATTTCATGAATGAGTGGGCCTCATGGGGCGGTTGGTCTGTGTGTTCGCGCTCCTGTGGAGGAGGGGCCTCTGTCCGTACACGCACCTGCATCACCAGGTAAAGTACAGCTTTTGTTTACCCCATCACACCATCTTCTCTGCTGTCAGATGATTATCTGTGGGCAAAGAAAAAGTAGTAGTCAAGAAAAGCACTGTACCCTTCCTTTTCCTCTTGACCATAAAAGGCATACAATTTTGACATATCATGAAAATCTGACTTTTTCCATGTTTAAGCGCTATAATCCGGTCCCCAGTGCATCTACTAACACAGAAAATGTGAAAAAGGACAACCCAGTAACTTTGTTTTGGTAAGCCTTTCTCTGCAAGCATGTGAAAAAACGAGTGCGTCAGATTTTGTTCCCCCAGTGACGTGGTAAGGGGATCTTATTATAATTTTACCGCCCCTTAATCTGCACGTTTCCACACATGGCGCCGTCATTTTGTTTTTGCAAGCGTGTATTTGACAGTTTAAGCGCAATAAGACATGAAAGAGAACTTGGTTTAGTTCTCACATGCCGTGTGACAGACACTTTCTGTGTGCTTTGGATGTGTGCGCTCAGAAAAACGTATATAGGAAGTTTAAACTAATATGGCTTTAAAACACAAGATTTCCATGCAATAGACATGATAATCAAAACCAAACAGATGTTTTTTAGCAGAGTATCTGAGCTATGAGCAGTAAAGGCACAGCCCTATTCTGGAAAAGGGGGTGGGAAGCAGCAGCTCATTTGCATTTAAAGAGACATGCACAAAAGCTTCCACTTAAAAATGGGCATTTTAAAATGACTTAATAAATGATCTGTGGGGTATTTTGAGCTGAAACATGACATACACATTCTTGGGATACCCGAGACTTATATTACATATTGTAAAAAGGGGCATAATAGGTCTCCTTTAAATGAACTGATCGGTGTGTTATGTTGAATATCAAAGGTTTTGAGTTTGTTAATTAATTTGTGGATTGATTTGTGAAGTAAAAATATTGGTTTTGTTTTGAAGTGAAACATAAAATTAGATTTACCCCAAATTGGTACTGAAGCCCTGAAGTGGCAATGTACATTTCAGACATCAGTTTTAATTCACTGTGTTGCTATTATGACATACTTCCATTAAAATATGGACAATTAAATTTGAAATGAGATTTCTGCTTTGCCTGTCATTGGATATTTAATTATTCAAATGAATTGTCAAAACACAGTTTTAAATTGAATAGTTGATTTAATATTTCCCATGAATTCCATGAATATATTTTAAAAATATATAAATATTAATAATAATTTGGTAGCTGTAAAGGTTTGATTTTTGAACTTTTTTTCTGACAGTAAAAAATACAAAAATGCATCCTTTGTGAATAGCCTTATGGTGTTTTACTTAATCATGCTCATTTGATTTGTTTAAAACATTTAAATACACTAATTTGCTGCATCTGACATATTTGTTATTGATTTTCTCTGCAGAAACCTGCTAGGAGGGCCATGCCCAGGGGACACCAGGCAATACAAGATTTGTAACTCAAAGGTGCAGTAAATTCTATACAGTTTGAACAGGATGTCTACACAGAAATACATTTCAGTCACACCTTATCCTCAGTGTATTAGTGCTAAATATAAAAAGAGTTTTTATGCATTTGGTTATGTAATTCTGCAGTCTATTTTGTTGTATTTTTAGCTTGGAAATAAGGTCAGCTGGCCTTAAAATAGTCAGATTTTAAGTGGATAACTTCACTTTTTTATATATCACTTACTACATGAGTGTATTGATGCATGTTAGCATTATAAATAACATACCACCAATATATATATATTATATATATATATATTATATTATCCCTAAAATATACTTTTATTATATTTTACTCCCACTGCAAAGGTGGTGTTTTGATTAAATTGCCTATTGTTTAGTCAATCTCCTGTATTCATTTGGATGTGCATAGTTCTCATAAGCTGTGTCATTGTATATTGATGTCAGGCTACAGTTCCCTGAAGTCTTGTGGTTGTGCATGTACAGACTTTTCCAAATTTTCCAGAATGACAAAGAATGGATTTCATGTAAAACCTTTGTTTAAGTGCATTGGATGATTACCAGATGAGTAAGCAGACCTGGGATGCATCAAGATAGTTTAGTGCTTGCGCTACAAATGCAGTGTGGTCATATGTGTACCTGACTGCCTCTGAATGTGGTTTGAGTGATCAAATCATGAATCATTTGACCCTCGCTTACACCTGTGATCCCATCATCCAGAGACAGATGTTAAACCCAGGTTTAAATAGGGTCATTGTGTCAGCAAACAGATGCATGCATTGTGTTTATCCTGAGTCCTCCAGGGCTCTTCTAGAGTGTTAATGAATCAGGGCTTTAGCAGTTCTAGATGTGTGTTTTCTCTCTTGAGCTTTGCGTCTGTAACATCAGGAGTGTCCTGCTGACACTATGGACTTCAGAGAACTGCAGTGTAAAGCTTTCAATGACAGACCCCTGGTCGCTGGCAGCAGTTACCATTGGACTACCTTTCATGGAGGTCAGTGAAGCATGACTCTTCTCTTTTGAAGGATGTGTTGTGTTACTGTGTGGATTTCTCCTTCTGCTGGGTGCTTAGACTGACTGAAACCTGATTTCTACTACTTTCAGGATCTGACCCATGTGAGCTCAGTTGCCTGGCAATTGGACACAACTTCTACTACAACTTTGGCCGGGTGCTTGATGGGACACCATGCCAATCAGATCAAGGGACAGTCTGTGTGAATGGAAAGTGTCTGGTAAGTAGACTGGTTTCATAATAGCTGACAACCACAAAATACTGTGCAAAAAATATTAAAAACTTACTTTAAAGACCTATTTCTAACTGATCTGGCACTTAAAAATACTTTTGTTAGGATAAACAATTAAATAATTGAAACATTAAAAAAAATTCTATTAATTTGTCCATTTAAAAGTATATATTTTTAATGTTTTTAATTCATGTTTTAAATATAAGAGAAAAAAAATGGACATTTAACAGTATTTTTAATACATGTTTTAAATAAAATACTAAGTAGACGATTTTTAAATGTTTGAAATGTATTCAGGTTTATTCTATCATTTTGTATCATATTTTTGATATAAAATAAAACCTGTGTAACATTTTAGGTCACTTGATGAAACATCTCGCTAAACTCATCATGCCATTAATGTTTTTACTATACTGTTTCAAGTGTATTGGTATTATAGTAGTATTTTGTACATGTATTACTTGTCACTATCATATGTATATGGTATTATGTACTGAGTTATACTATTATGTGATACCACCAATGTACCATTTTTTCACTACAGATTTTTTGTAAGAGCAAATTAAAGTATTTACAAGTACATATAACAAAAACCTACATATATATGGGCATGTAAAGATGACTGAATGGACCATAACCCCTGTCTAGCCTGAAGTCATGCTGGTGTGAATTTGGTTTCCATCACTTGAGGACTGGAAAGGAGAAGCACATGCATAGTGGGGCCCAATCATTAGCACCATGTGGCAGATTGAATCCATATGTGTGAAACACACCTTGTGTGTGTGTGTGTGTGTGTGTGTGTGGTTGCCCCTGTGTGAGGCCCCCTGAATCATGGGGATGTGCTATTGAGAATCATTATTTCATAAACTACCAAGATTAGGAAAGGAAAGGCAAAGAAAGAGAAAGGGAAAGAGAGGTCACGTAGGAGGAGGGTTGCACCTGCGTGAAATGGAGTGCAGGGGAGGTCTAAAGAGAAAGAGGGGCTTAATTATATACTGCAGAAGTTGCTGAGGACAGTGCACTCCTGCACACCTCCCTTCTACCTCTGCAGTCTCCCCAGATGTCTCCTCCTCCACCCCTGGGCTCTGGAGGTTAAGCCAAACTTCTGCCTGAATGGTCTTGATCCCTGCCTGGGCCTCATGATCCCACTCTTGTTTGTGTGCGGTGGCTCAGACAGAGATCTCTGTCATTCTGCTGCCTGTCTGTTTTCACCTGCCTCTGTTTGGACCTGTGGACCTAAACGCACACAAACACTAGAGACCTTTCAGGATGGTGCAGCTTTACTTTAGAGTTACACTTATATAGTGGAAGTCAGGGTCAAAATTAATAAGGGCTTGTGGCAAAAATGCCAACAAAATAAACCAAAATGCCTCATTAATTCAAGACAAAGGGGCAAAAAGTGCCCCTGCACTCTTAAACAACATTACGGCTGCCGCGATTAAAATTAAATGTAAAAAAAGGAATGAAATGTGTCAGTTAACGGAATTACATTTACACAGATTGCTTTTATGCGATGCTTTGTAAAGGTTTGAGCCTTATAACAAATCAAACTCGGTTCTGTTGAATTTAGGAATGCATTATCCAATCAGAAGCGCTTAGATTAATCAGCACTGAAAACGGACCAATCAGAGTCGCTTATATTAGTCAGCGCTAAAAAGGACGGAGCTCGTGTGGAGCGCGAGCACTTGCGAATTCCCTCATGGTAAACAACGCAGTGCAGACTTGATGTAAATAAAATATTAATTTTGTAGCTTCAGAGATTTTAATAACTTGCGCTAGACTAGACTAACATCAGAGACTGACGTTTGTCTGTGAAGCCAGAATGTGACGTGGTCAAAATGAAACAGAAACGTTTTTTATTGTTTTCTATATCAATATTACTAATCATTATTACAATATAAATAGCAATAATTGACAATATGATGATTTTTATCGTAATACTGCAACCTTGTGAGCTCCTGTTTTTAACATGTATAATTTAGATACAATTTTAAGCAGTCTATTGTTATTGACAACAGTTGAAAATACTGATTAAAGTAATTGGGTAAATTTAAGTGTTTGACATTGCTCCTTAATGGAAAAGTTAATTTCTGACCCAGGTAGAAACAAATTCAACCCACTTCAATTTTAAAAATTAAATATTAAAGTGGTTTTAATAATATTAATATTATTATTTGATCTCGATACTGTAGAGTAGATTGTTTCTGGATTATTCATAGTTGACGAAAAATGATGAAATAATTTTTAGTGTAGTAGATAATGCATTTATTTTAAGGGTCTTTAATCCTCGATGCTTCACTCTTTAGTAGTGTCTAAATTTATTTCTTGGAAGGTCTCCAAGATTCTGTGGGCCATAAGCTGTTCCAGTTTTCGTCAGGAGTGTTGCGGGATCAGTTTGTGCTGTTAAAACAGAATGTGACGGTGCTTGATATTTTGGCTTCTAATCACAGGGTTTGTATGTGTATGTGTATGTGCAGAAGCCAGGATGTGACTTGATCTTTGGATCTGAGCAGCAGGAGGACGCCTGCATGGTGTGTGGAGGCCACAACTCAACCTGCCTTCATCACAGGAGTGTTTATCAAAGCAACAGGCAGAACAACGGTCAGCAATGAATCTAACTACACTCACATAGACTCTAAACAGAAAAATAATAAATCAATCTAATTTATATAAGGTAACAATTTTGAAATCAATAGTTTTATTTAAACATAATGGAAGATATGTGAATAAATGCTAACTGTATGAATCATGTTTGTATGAATCTTGTTATTCAGAGCAGCAGGATGGCCTCCAAACTCTAAAATCTGGCATTTAGCCATGAAATTCTTAACCCTCACCACTGTTTAAAAGTTCGATGTTTCTGTAAGATTTTTTTTTTTGTTTTTGAAAGTAGTCTCTACTTATCAAGTCTACATTTATTTGATTAAAAATACAGTAAAATTTTGGAACATTACAATTTAGAATAACTGTTTTCTATTTGAATATATTTTAAAAAATAAAGCTGAATTTTCAGGAGCCATTATTCCATTATTTAGTATCACATGATCCTTCAGAAATCGTTCTAATATGATGATTTGCTGCTCAATTTTGGCATTCTTTAAAAAATTTCTGACACCAAACTTTTGAACTGTAGTGTAAGAGCTTTCTGGGCGACAGTGACTCTCTCTCTTTCTCTTCTTTATCTCGCACTTTCTCTCACCCTCACACATATCTACACACCCAGAACACTGACACCTCCGGCTTTGAACTTCTCCGCGTGAAACAGAACCTCTTTTAAAATCTCCCTTCACGCTGGCCAACTGAAAATACAGAGCATTTACATTGGGGAAAACACAGTGATAATACTGGCATTGTTTGGCCACCCAAAAAAACACTCAGTTTCCCACTCTCTTGCATCTGGATTTCTGAGAGTAGGATAACAGATTTGAGGCTGCCAGCACAGAGCTCTGTAAAAAGGTCAAAAGTCAAAGGAGAAGAGAGACGAGCAGCTTGGGTCGTAATTCTACAGTTCAGTGCCTTGCAGCCAGACAAATCCCTGCTGCAGCTGTAGCAAGACACATCATGGAAACATACAGTTTGGAGCAGGACTGCGCACCTGTTGGAAATAACTGTGTTTTCTTTTCTCAAATGGGCTGCGATGCATTACTCTCTCATCTGCTTCCCTGCAGGACAGTTTGGGTACAGTGAGGTCACTATGATCCCAGCCGGAGCCACACACATCAGAGTGACTGATAACAGCAGAAACTATCTAGGTTAGAGCACAGCCTTGTGTGTGATCTCTCCAATATGTGGTTCTCAAAGCTAAAGTAGCAAGGTGCACAGTGTGAGACAGAATTGTGGAAGGCTACAGGGGAATGTGTTAACTTTGTCTTTATTAGAGCATTAAAATGATGTATTAGAGAACTTGCAGTTTTTCACTATGTTCCTGCAGTAACAAAACGTGCACTTCGTCCGATTGCAATATAAGAACATTACAATAATATTACAATAATGCTGTTTTTAAAGGGGTAGTTCAACCAAAAATGAAAATTAGCCCATTATTTACTCACCTTCCAGTCATTCTAGCTGTATATGACTTCCTTCTTTCAGACGAATCCAGTAGGAGTTGTATTAAAAATTATCCTGGCATTTCCAAGCTCTATCATGGCAATAGGTGGGCGTTTCTCATCAACAGTCCAAAACAAGTCCAATAAAGTGCATCCATCCATAGTAAAAAGTGCCTCACACAGCTCTGGGGGTTGAATAAACGTCTCCTGTAGTGAATCGATGCGTTTTTCTAGGAAAAATATCCATATCTAAAACATAATAATCACTTTAATCTAGCTTGCACTCAGTTGTTGTTCACGGAAGGTCTTCCAGGCGGATGACATAGGACGTTGGCGTTGCACATGCATCTGTAAGTCTCGTGAAAATCAACGTTTGTTTACAGGAGCAAAGGAAGCATAGTTTCCTTACTTTACCAAAGAAAAAAAAACAGTCCCCTCTTGGTTTATATCAAAATCCTCTGACATGTTTCTTTACAAATCCTCGTTTTGTACTTCTAATTCGTGACCATTGTTTTGTTTTAGCTTCGCGTTCGTCACATCTGCGACATCATACGTTATCCGCCCGGAGCGCACTTCTGTGTACAACAGTGAGCACAAGCTAGATAAAGTGATTATTATGTTTAAGATATGAATATTTTTCTTGCAAAAACGCATCGATTTGCTGCAGGAGGCCTTTATTCACCCCCTGGAGCTGTGTGAGGCATTTTTTATTATGGATGGATGCACTTTATTGGACTTGTTTTGGACTGATGAAGAGAAACACCTGTCTATGCCATTCTAAAGTTCGGAAGTGCCAGGATCATTTTTAATATAACTCCAATTGGATTCGTCTGAAAGAAGGAAGTCATATACACCTAGGATGCCTGGAGGGTGAGTAAATAATGGACTAATTTTCATTTTTGGGTGAACTTAAACTTTAAATCACTTTTTGTCATTTTTTTTAAAGCACTCCAGAATGGGCGCTCTCAGTTTGTAATCAATGGAAACTGGAAGATCAATGTTCCTGGGGAGTACAATGTGGCAGGAACCAAACTTTTGTACCGGCGCTCTGCTGATACCTGGGAGAGTTTTGAAGTTCCAGGACCTACTCAGGAGGACCTGCACATCATGGTTAGCTTTAAAATAACACAAAAACTTGTTCCGTTCAAACTTTTTAATAAAACTTCAACACAATTCTTAAAGCCTAGTAGCCAGTGCAACTGTTCTAATTTGTTCTGGCCTGATTATAGGTCTTGTCCACTGATAAGAACTCTGGGATTGAATATGAGTACTGGCTGCCTCCAGACCGCTACGCCCTGTATCATGGGAGAAGTCAACTTCGGCAGCCTCACCACACATCAAACCACTTACCCTTTGATCTTCCAACCACTACAACTACCACTACAACCACTACTACAACACAGCCAGTCACAAAAGCTCATTTCTGGGGTAAAAACCTAATATTTCTGATATTTAGGAATACAAATCTATTAAGCTTTTGTTTAAATTACACTAGTTGTAATATGGTATTTAGAAGTTTCTTGTCTGTGCAGTGACAAGATCTTGGCTTAAAGGGATAGTTCACCCAAAAATGAAAATTCTGTAATTAATTACTCACCCTCATGCCGTTACAAACCTGTAAGACCTTTGTTTTTTTCCAAAGCACAAATTAAGATATTTTTGATGAAATCTGAGAACTGACTCTCCGTATACAGCAAGGGTCCTACCACAGTGAAGGCACAGTAATGTAGTAAGGACATTGTTAAAATAGTCCATGTGACATCAGTGGTTGAACCGTAATTTTATGAAACTACGAGAATACTTTTTGTTTGCACAGAAAACAAAAAATAATGACAGTCCACTACTATTATTGAGAATACCATGGTGCGCTGTTCCTCTGCTCCTCTGTGAGCAGAGGAATTCACACTGATGTGTCATGGTACTCTCGATAATGGCGGCAGACTGTCCTGGAAGAGAAGAAATAGTTTAATCAAGTTGTTATTTTTGTTTTTTTTTTGCACACAAAAAGTATTTTCAAAACTTCATAACATTACAGTTGAACCACTGATGTCACATGGACTATTTTAACAGTATTCTTACTACCTTTCTGGGTCTTGAACGTGGTGGTTGTGTTGCTGTCTATGCAGGGTCAGAAAGCTCTCAGATTTCATTAAAAATATCTTAATTTGTGTTCTGAAGATCAACGAAGGTCCTGGTTTGGAATGACATGAGTAATTAATGACAGAATTTAAAATTTTGGGAAAACTATCCCTTTGAGATAAAGGTTTAATGTTGTGTACACTTGAAGTATGTGTGATGGTAAATATTTGGGAGGAATGTCCCAGTCGCTTAAAGCTTACTGTTAGGAGTCTTTTGTAAATACATCTGTGATTTACGAGGTCATGCTCTCAGGTCCTGCTGCTCGCTGGCCTCTTCAACCCCCCTATCAACAGCAGCCAGTCCCACGTTTGGAAAGAGATGAAAACCGCAGGAACCGACTTCCTGAAATACATCGTAGAGGTCAGCACTTTATCATTTTCATTAGTGTATGTCACTGCAATTCTAGATTAAATCTTCAAGGAATTTGCGATCGCAACCCATCACCCCATACCAAAAACCACCCACCCCGCCCCAATCGTGATTTTAAAGGGGCCCCATGGCAAATTTAGTGCACAGGGCTCAGAATTCCTAGCGACGCCACTGATTTTTGTTTTGCAGTGATGACAAATTCTGGGCTTTTGTACGTCATGAATATGCTGCTTTTTTTATAGGCCACTGTGGCAAATGTCGCCGGGTACGAGGGAAAGGTGAGCGCCAGAGACAGTATTGCCAAAAAGATTTTGGTGAGTTCAATCAGCCAGTGCCAACATAACAGAATACAAGTGGTTTAAGGGGATAGTTTACCCAAAAATGAAAATTCTGACATTAATTACTCACCCTCGTGTCGTTCCAAACCCGTAAGACCCTCATTTATCTTTAGAACACAAATAAAGATATTTTTAATGAAATCCAAGAGCTTTCTGACCCTGCGTAGACAGCAATGATACTGACATGTTTAAGGCTCAGAAAGGTAGTAAGGACATCATTAAGAGTCCATGTGACCTCAGTGGTTCAACGTAGTGGTATGAAGCTACATAGAAAACACAAATAACTTTATTCAACGATTTTTTTTTCTTCCGTGTCAGTCTTTGCTGCACATTCACGAGTGGTGCTGCTGACACAGGAGCTGGTTTTCTGACATAGAACATCCATTTCTCTTAGGCCTCGTTTACACTGTCAGTTAAATGTGACCCAATTTCAATATTTTGCTCATATGTGACACAGATCAGATGTGTTCTATGACTGTGTAAACAGGAAAAAACGCATCCATTCAGATACTTCAAGATTGGTTCAGGCCTTATTGATATGTGGAAATAAATCAGAAATTTGCCAATGCGACTGTCATGTAAACAGGCAGATCGGATTTTCTTAGGCACTGTATTCTGTATGTCATTGAAACTGCGACTGTTGGTACTTCTCTGCAGTTTAATGATGTGACATTATTCTCAGGAGGAAGCACTTGGGGAGGTGGCAGTGTTGCCAAGTTCACGATTTTCCTGTGGAATTGGGCTACTTTAACACTGTTGCTGTGGGTGTTTTTTTTAATGTCCGCGGGTTGAAGTGACCCCAATAATGTTATACGTAGCCTCTGGAATTCGAATTGTACCGGGGAACCCCCTTCGAAACGTGATTGGGCCAGTTTTGAGTAGAAATTGGCTGGGTTTTGTTGCGAAAACCTGGCAATCCTGGGATGTAGTAAATGACATGAAGGGGGTATGTCAAGTGAAAAAAAAAAAAATCTGATATGTGCAACAAATCAGAATTGGGCATCAAGAACTGCAGTGTAAACGAGGCCTTAGCTCATTGTCTTTATATTCTGGTTCACATAAGTAAGGCAGGGCAGAAATTACAAGACATCCTCTCTTTCAAAATCTTCAGACATGTTTAGAAAGACTGTTTTATATACAGTGTGTGTCTTCTTCTGTTTGTAAACAAAGCACAGTGTATCCGGGTTCTACGTCAGAAAGCCGGCTCCTGCTTCAGCAGCACCACACGCATGCGTTGTGGTACTCTTGTGAACGCGCGGAAAAGATATTGTAGAATTAAGCTGTTATTTTTATTTTCTTTGCGCACAAAAAATATTCTTGTAGCTTCATAACATTACGGTTGAACCACTGATGTCACATGGACTATTTTAACAATGTCCTTACTACCTTTCTGCGCCTTTAACATTTCAGTTGATTAGCTGTATATGCAGGGTCAGAAAGCTCTTGGATTTGTGTTCTGAAGATAAATGATAAAAGGTCTTACAGGTAATTAATGACAGAAATTTTATTTTTTGGTGAACTGTCCCTTTAATATACATAAAGTATTGGATGATGACAATACATTTGTCTACTGCTACAGTATTTCGAGCAAAAGTCCTGGAAAAAGTCTATCACGGGGAGGAAACCCGCTATGACGTCCAGATCATTCACACATACCGCAACCGTTATCGCCTCGAGCACCGTGAGTTCCTGTGGGCGCCCAACAAATGTGACTGTCCCTTTCTGGAGGAGGGGCATCAGTACGTGTTGATGCTGCGGCGGCATATTAATTATGAACGCACTCTCAATCGCATCCTATTGGAAGAGGACAGCTACGCACAGCCTTATCGAGCACGTGAGGACAGCCTGCTGCGCCCCCTAGAGGAGGTCTGCGGTAATAGAGGCAGCAGGACTCCGTTCAGGGGGTAAACACACGAAGATCACATGTTCACAGCACACTTTTTCTGAAGTTCAACAGACAGAAACCCCGCTCTGATGCTGAATTGAAACCGACGATTTTACTAAAGCATTTTGCATTCCTCAATAAGGACAAATGGACTCTTAGTCAGGATGAATTATGTCCATGTGGGCAAAACCAAAGCAAAGTCACTAAATGAAGCACTTTAGGTGGACAGTCACCTTCTTTTAAAACGTATACGCCAAAGTAAATAATATACACACAATTTATAATGCCTTTCTAGCACCACGTTTGTTAATGGCATAAAATCGCTTGACAGCATGTATATCTTTATCATGTGCATTTTGATGTTTTTTATATATGTATTTATAAGCAAACAGTATTTCTAGATGAAACCTTGATTTATATATTGCCTTATAATTTTAAATGTTTTACCATCACTATATTTGCTCTTATTCACGGTTATAAAGTCCCTCAGTGAAACGATAATGAGTGTTTATGAGTCACATTTACATTTATGCATTCAAGATAAGCAGCATATACATAAAACTGTCTGTGTCGGAGCATTTTTGCCAACAAACAGTTATTTTCTGCTTTATATTTGGCAGCCGTTTTTCCCTTTCATCATTAGCAGACTAACTAAGCTTATCCAATTACCTTAATGTGGTTGTTAAATTATAGTCCAGCCTTTCTACAAAACACACATAAACTCTAGAATGTGTTTTGTTAAAAATATATTTACAAAAATAACTTATCTTTTATGATAGTGACATCAAACTTTCTAGCATAAACATGCAATTAGTGCTAAACAGGCTGGCTGTCGCCAAGCTATTAAAGTCATTATACTCTAGATAACAGCTTTTTCTCCCTGTGGCCTCTGATTGGCTGAGAGAGTGGGCGAGGCAAGCCCCCAGAGAAAAAATATACATACACATACATGCGTACATACAAGCCACAGATCACTGAAATAATAAAGCATTGCTCATACAATTATTTAACTTAATATGCATAAATGTAACAAAAGCTTAAATTAAACTGGAAAAAGCCTATTTCAGGTAGCTTCCATTTATCTACATTGTAAGTCAATGAACATTTCATCTACATTTAAAAAAAAAAAAAACACTAAATGTACAGACATCCAACTTGTCCAGAAAACATTAATGTCATATTCCTTTTGGCAATTGTAGCACATCCTGTAAAGGTATGCTTGTACAGTCTTCAACATGGTTAACATTTTCTGTTCCCGTGTTGGATTGCATTCATAGTGCTGGTGATTTTAATCCTAACAGGATTGTCGGGAGGATCAATGTTCATTTAGTTGAAGTCTGCTCTTCTGAGTTCAGAGATCCGCCGTGACCTATTTCCTTTTCGGTGGCAATCCCCAGTAACCTGCACCCATCCCCACTGTCTTTGACACTGTTGTTCAGTCTGTACTTCACACGCTGACGCTAACATGGCGGTGAGTGGCGGCCCGTCTCTTGATGCGGGCGCGTCGAGGTCGTTTCGGATCAGACTGGCAGTGGCACAGGGGACCCAAGAGAAGCCATAGATAAAGAACCACACATGCCCAGCAGGATGACAGCTTGACCCAGAATGTGGAGTAACTCCCGTGGGTGAAGGTGGTCTCCAGAACAGCAGTCTCATAACTGGGGGAGACAGAATGGTATTGTCAAAACTGTGATTCAAGACCTCTACACTTTCAGTGCACGAGTACATTTGTGTGTGTGCTATAATTGTGCTAAAATTTCCCAGGTAGTAGCTAAATCCTTCTCTTTATCTCTCTACACTACCAGTCAAAAGTTTTTAAGATTTAAATTTTTTTTTTATAAATAAGTCTCTTCTGCTCACCAAGCCTGCATTTATTTGATCCAAAGTGCAGCAGTAACAGTACAATTCTGAAATGTTTTTACTATTTAAAATAACTGCTTTTTATTTGAATGTATTTTAAAATGTAATTTATTCCTGTGATTTCAAAGGATTTTTTTGCGTCATTACTCCAGTCATATGATCCTTCAGAAATCATTCTGATATTCTGATTTGCTGCTCAAAAAAGCATTTATTATTATGTTGAAAACAGCTGAGTAGAATTTTTTCAGGTTTCTTTGATGAATAGGAAGTTCAGAAGAACAGCATTTATCTGAAATAGAAATCTTTTGTAACTTTTAAACAATTTAAAGCATCCTTGCTAAATAACAGTATTCATTTATATAATTTCTTTAAAAAATTCATTAATTACAAAAAAAGTTATACTGACTCCAAGCTTTTAGAATGGTACAGTGTATAATGTTACAAAATCTTTTTATTTTTATTTCAGATAAATGCTGATCTTTGGATCTTTATAATTATCAAAGTATCCTGAAAAAAATGTACTCAACTGCTTTAAATATTGGTGATAATAATAATAAAAAATGTTCCTTGAACAGCAAATCAGCATATCAGAATGATTTCTGAAGAATCATGTGACACTGAAGAGTGGAGTAATGATGTTGAAAATGTAGCTTTGTCACAGGAATAAATTGCATTTTAAAATATATTCAAGTAGAAAGCAGTTATTTGAAATAGTAAAAATATTTCACATTACAGTTTTGCTGTATTTTGAAATATTTGGCTGTATTTCAAATAAATGCAGGCTTGATGAGCAGAACAGAATTCTTTAAAAAAAAAACATCAAAAATTTGTTACTGTTCAAAAACCTTTGACTGGTAGTGTATTTACCTCCAAACCTAACCCAAGGACCCCAAATATATATTTTTTTCTTTTCTCTGGTAAACTTTCTTTGATGACAAATATTAACACCGAAAAATTAGCATGCCATCACAGGAGTACATTTTAAATTACAATTTAAAATAGAAAACAGTTCATTTAAAAGTGATAATATTTCACAATATTATTGTTTTACTGTGTTTTTGATCAAATAAATACAGCCTTGTCTTCTTTTAATCTTACCAACCCCAAACTTCTAAACAGTAGTGAATAAATCAACCTGAAGGCTCCTTACAGTCTCCTAAAAACACTGGGAATTAGCTTAATTAATTAATTTTTAAAGAATAAAGTATCTCTGTTCAGATTGTGTGTCTGTGTTTGTATACATGGTTCGGTAACACTTTAGAAAAGGGAATACATATTCACTATTAATTAAAGTTTTCCCCTCAATAACTTCTAATGTGCTGCTTAGTTAGTAAGGCAGTTGTTATGGGTAGGATTAAGGGATCTAAATATGGTCATGCAGAATATTAAGACATTAATATATGCTTTATAAATGCTAATAAACAACCATTATGCTCGTAATATGCATGCTATTAAGCAACTAGTCAATAGTGAAAATTTATCCTTAAAATACAGTTACCCATGGTTCTATCCACAGTAAATAGGCTAAATATGAACTCTTGGGGGTTTCTGTTGTTCCAGTGCTGTCTATTATGATCTCAGACAAGTTATTTAACAACTGACCTGAACCAATTAGTGAGAGTCATCATTACATAGAGGGAAGCCAAAAAGAAAACAAAGTGGAAGAAAAAGTAACTGTAGGCAACGCGCTGGGTCTCATTGTGGATGACTTTCTGACAGCCTTTGTTCTCGTCAATGACAAACTCTTCCTCTGACAGGACAGAAACAAAGATGTTAATACCTTCGATCTCATGCAGTGTTGTGTTTAACAACATTTCTATCATGATAACTCTCAAATGGATATGACAATGTTAATGTAATTGGTTTTGGTGGAATAGATCTGCCAAGCTGCTGTTGTTGGTTATTGCTGTAATTGTAGATTATTGCTGCTGCTGCAAAGCAAGTATAGGAACTTGCTACTGACAATACATACGCCAATATAATTATGTGAGTATTTAAGACATGCTGCTGCTGCACAAATAGCATATAAAATAACCAATTGCAGATCTATACAGGTGGAGCTGGGGAAGGTGGAGTTTCAGGGACTCTGAATAACGTGCTGTGAAATGTAAAGCAGCAAGCCCATTTGCTGCGTATGCAACATGAACCAATCAGCTTGTGCCAAGTTGTTTAACGCTGTGAATATTATCAGTTTACGTTAAGGAACCACCAGCCTGCACCATCTAGAGTTTCATGACAGAAATTTGTAATATTCTTCTCACCATCTTCGGCCTCTGGGCAGCAGAAGCAACAGGAGGCTTTCTGTTCAGGCAGAGAGTGAGACAAAATGTCAGAGACATGAATTCAAAGACAATGTAAGTACAACATTTCTGTAATTTAAAAAGTTTAGTCCACCAAAAAAATGAACATTTTGTCATCATTTACTCACCCTCACACAGTTCCAAATCTGTATTACTTACTTTCTTCCGTGGAACACAAAAGAAGATATTTTGAAGAATGTTGGTACCCAAAAAGTTTCAGTTCCCATTGACCAAATATAATGGAAGTCTAAGGGACAACTGAAACTGTTTGGTTAGCAACATTGTTTTGTGTTCTGCAGAAAAAAACAAAGCCAAGTTTGGATTGACACGAGGGTGAGTAAATGATGACAGAACTTCTGTTTTTTGGTTGGACTGTCCCTTTAAGAGTTCAACAGCTCAAATCACTAACAATTTTCTGAGAACGTCACATACCTGGAACTCATAGCGGTAAACTTTTATCATCCAGAAAGGTCCAAAGACCTCAGCTAAGTATGAAGCCTCATTGCTGAGAGAGAAAATCAGCAGTTAGACTTTTTATAAATATCCCAATTGTTAACAACTCAGTACTTTTTTACTCACCATGCAAAGAGAACACAGCAGTACATGATTGCAGCCCCAATAATGGCCACGGCATTGCCTTCATTTTGAATCTCATCCCTGCTGACTTTGGGGTAGCACACCGTCATATTGACCCCCTGATACTCCACTGAAAGAACACAAAAGCTGGTGTTATTCATCACACATTTATTTTGCCCTTACATGAATTTCATTTTCATTACAAAATCATCGTTTGGGGTTTCAGAATCACGACCCTACAAATTCCTGTTGCATTAACAGCAAATTGTTTAAAAATGACTAATTACGTTTAGTGTCACATTTACACGCTCGATTTAGGAATTCTTGAGCCTGTTGTTACTGGGTTTAGAGATGCTTTAGAGGTCTGTGGATACTGTGTGTTACGTGTCTGAGAGAATTCCTCTGAGATGGGATTAAACTCCCAGCATGCCTTAGGGTGCCCTTCAGTCCTTCCTTTATGAAGTCATGCAGCAAACAAAGGTTATAAAGCCGCTGATAGTTAAGGAACAAGACAGGACACAACAAACACACATATACACCACAGTGCCATTCACCAAAATGAAAAAAAGCAGAACACCGTTTCTCTAAAAGCAACAATACTGCTATATTAATCACACCACATATGTGATATTTCAAGCTAAAAGCTCATGTAAATCATACTAAATTCAAAACCTGCCAAATGCGAGAATTATTCTGTAATTATTCTCCTCTGAACTTTACCATTAGTATAACATCTGTATTTCAAATACCCACGTGAAACACCCTGAGCTACATCTGTGTTACATGCTTGAGAGCTTTTCTATGACCTCAGTCACCAAAGCTTTTCTTTCTGGAAATCTCATTCATCTCTGTCATTTGTTAAGCGTGCACCATTCATCACCTTTGCAGCGTGCTACAATTTTCTTTGAAATTCACCACTAATGGATGAAATGGTGTGAGATGAGATGACGAACCAGGAAGAGTTTTGCGGGCTCCACTGATGATTTTTTGTTAATGACTATGTGATTACAGCCAGTTTGATTAACTTTGCTGAGGGATAAATCAATTCAAGTACTCTGGTTGATGTTTGCACCACTTCATGGAGGCTGCACTCTGACCTTGAAACAACAGATCATGTGGTTCGGCATTCCCCTCTAAAAAGCATTTTAGTCTTTCATAAAGAGCGGAAAGTATTCAAACAGGTCACCAATCACTCATCAAGTGCTCGTCACTATTACTGTGAATGGATGGTTAGTTACTTGGCTTTGTGTTGACAGGTAGAGACAGGCTCACACATGCTGGATCCAGGATTAGTTTCTTCCAGAACAATCAGGGTTAAGTGTCTAATCATCTTGCAAATGGGTAACTGTGTCATTAAAGTGTTACTAGACCCATCAGCAATGTTGTATTCCATTTTAAGAATAGTTTTTATACTTTTGTAGAATTTATTGATATGTTAAAATATGTGTAATTTTAACAGTTTTCATTTTGCTTTAGATTATAGTAGTTTTGTTATGTAATTCTAATGATGTTTTACATTCCTGTTTGGCTTAATTAGTTCACAATTTATTACATTTTTAAATGTTAATTTCAACATTTATAGGCATTAAATTAAATTAAAGCTATTTAGCTTTAATTTAAATTAAGCTATTTAGCTAACTTATTTATTAAATTAAGCTATTTAGCTAACTATTAAAATGTTTTTTAATAGTTAGCTAAATAGCTTAATTTAAATGAACAAAAACAGTTTTTTTTTAAATAGTTAGCTAAATATGTTTAGTTAACAATGCTGGTTATGACGCTGCACATCAAATTTTTAATTTTTTTTTTTAAGCAGTACTTGTATGCCTGGTTTCTTACTGTCTATAATATTGGCATTGGAAATATGCTACTTTATAATCTAGGTCTAATAAGTAAATTGAGCTACATTTTTAGGGGCCAAGCACCAGAGGTGCGGTGGCACCTATTGTATCCGTTGGCGTTATTATTATTCTGCTTCTTCTTCTTCTTCTTCTTCTTCTTCTTCCTCTTCCGCCGCAAGTCTATGGCAGCCCATAGAACCGCTTGCGGGAAAGTTGTATAATTTTGCACACTGATAGAGGACAGTCCCAACATTAACCATAGCAAGTTTGGAGTCTCTAACTCAAACTCTCTAGCGCCACCACTTGTCCAAACTTTCAAAAGATTTATGCTAATAACGTTTGAACCGTAAGTCACACAACAAAAATTCTTTTTTCCTCTGATTCCTTGGCTTATGCCGAGTTGAATGGACACCAAAATTCAAAAATCGTAAGGTTTAGTTTTTTCGCTATTCTCAATTGTTCGTAAAACCTACTTTTTCGAACTCGTCCTAGGCCGTTGCACCGATTGTCACAAAAATTGATCCAGATCATCTTCAGACCATGCTGGCAAAAAGTTATGGAATTCAAGTCGATTCGTCCAGCCGTTCACGAATAACACGCGAAAGAATTCTACGAAAAGCTAGCAAAAATCAATGTGAGGCTATATCTCCGTAATAGTTTGTCATATTGACACCAAACTTGGTGTGTGTTATAACAAGCATGACCTGAGGCTAACTGCAGTGTTTCGGTGCAGTGCCCCCTACTGGTCAGGAGATACGAAAAATGGCTATTTTTCTTTATAACGTCTGAATGATTTATCCAAAAATCACAAAACTGGTCTCTTTAGATTCGGTGTGTCATACCGAGTCGAACCATATCCAATTTTCCCATGTCAGCCATTTTGGGTGTCGGCCATTTTGAATTTAGCTTTAAAATGCTGTATCTTGAGAACGGATTAGCGTATCGTTTTGACATTAATTACAAAAATGTTCGGCACCATGCCCTGAATGTACATACAAAT
The DNA here is from genome assembly GCA_012976165.1 of Labeo catla. Classification (NCBI taxonomy): domain Eukaryota; kingdom Metazoa; phylum Chordata; class Actinopteri; order Cypriniformes; family Cyprinidae; genus Labeo; species Labeo catla. The sequence goes on from VONZ01000316.1 coordinate 749,045, forward strand.
TTTGGGGCCAGCGCCATCTTGTGGTCAAAAGTTATAACGAAATTTCAAAAAATGCTAATAACTTTTGCGTACATTAGCCTATTGAAATGAAACTGATTTTGATAGATTCCTTCGGTCATGCTGAGAACACCGATACCAATTTTGCCAATTTTGGCTGAACTTCCTGTCCGCCATTTTGATTCATGTTGAAAACCTACTTTTTCGAACTCCTCCTAGACCGTTAGTCCAATTTTCACCAAATTTGACTCAGATCATCTTCAGACCATGCTGACAAAAAGTTATGGATTTTGTGTCGATACACGAAACCGTTTTCGTTTAGCGCATCAACGAATTTACTGGAAAGATGCCAAATTGCATCCGAGTCTGTATCTCTGCAAAGCTTTGACATATTGACACCAAATTTTATATGTGCTATTGTCACCACACTCTGACCAAGCCACATCAATTTGGTAACAGCGCCACCTATAGGTCAGAAGTAATACGCCATTCACTAAACATTAATAATGAAATTTACAAAAATGCTAATAACTTCTGTTTACATTAGCCTATTGGAATGAAACTGATGCCAATAAATTCCTTGGGTCAAGTCGAGAACATTGATACCCATTATTCCGAAATTGGCCAAACTTCCTGTCCGCCATTTTGATTAATGTACAAAACCTACTTTTTCGAACTCCTCCCAGACTGTTAGTCCGATCTTCACCAAATTTGACTCAGATCATCTTCAGACTATGCTGGCAAAAAGTTATGAATTTCGTGTCGATATACGAAAACGTTTTCGTTTTAGCTGGAAAGATGCCAAACTACATCTGAGGCTGTATCTCTGCAAAGCTTTGACATAATGACGGCAAACTTTGTGTGTGTCATTGTCATTTCACACAGAACACGTCACATCAATTTGAAAACAGCACCACCTGTTGGTCAAAAGTGATAAGCCATTAAATTTTATTACGATTGGTTGTATTTATGATTTTTCAGCCATTTCAACTGATGTTATCCTAAAATGGCTTAAGTTACTCAGTGTTGTAGTCGGTCTGCTGCTCCTAGCCGTGCTTAACTCCTCATTCTGCCTCTTTTGTGCTTGGCCCCGCAATTGCTGCTTGCAGCTATGTTTTATATTATTATTATACAGATCGGTATTTGGTAGCAGAAAAGAGCAGAAGTAGAGTTGTCTGAATTGAGTTCTACCATCCTGTGCTGATTCACACTTTAAACTTATTTGTCAGTCACGAGTGTTTCCAAATCAACGTGGGTCGCATCAGTTGGTATGCTGACACTACCCTGATAGCACACATACATCTCTGAGACGTCTATTTGACGTCGGCATTTACATCTGCAAGACATCTGCAAGACATAGTTGGCTCATCTGCAATACGTCTATTAGATGTTTCCTATCAGATGTCAAATAGACGTCTATTAGATGTCTTTAAGATGTATATGAATTAGAATGTATGTAAAACTGACATCTTACTGACGTCTGCCAGACGTTTCCACAGAGCAGATGCTTTCCAGATCAAGAGATCTTTAAAATACATCTTGCAGACGTATGTGTGCTATCTGGGTACACTACACTACGTTATCCGCGTTTATTGTGCACTCGTTCATCTGTTCAGATGCCCAAAACAGCGACTGGCTGTTGTCTCCTTCCCCGAGGTGAGTGTAAATACTTTGCATTCATAGTGAGATGGAAAACAATTCATTAAAAGCCATTAATATGAATATACATAGCCTATTTTACATCGACCGGATTTATTTTTGGAATAACTGCTTATTTAGCTTAGCTAAAAAAATAACGTAAAGCGTCTCGGTCTAGCTGTGGAGGTGTGATGTAGGCCCTATTAAAATCTTCGCCCAGTGATTGGTCAGATCATTACATTACAGGTGTTTAGCGTCAGCAAGTTTATTAATTCAAGCATTTACAGTGTTTATTTTTCCATAAAGTTCATGCTGACCTGAAAGGCGTTTCTGCTACCACGGAGAACCCCAACAGTTTGCCCTAAACATCCTTTCATAATTAAAGGTATGCTGCTTTAATTTATTAGATATTATTCACATATAGTATGTTCACATAATATGATTTTGAAACAAAACCAAAAACAACACCAATAAGCCAGAACACCATGTTTTATATACTTATATACTAGGCTATATGTATTTCTATACACTTTATATTCTAGGTTATCCACTTTATTTTTACCCTAAAATCAGGCATGGTAATTTGTAAATTTTTCCGGTCTCATCTGTGTCCAGCTATTTTTAGGTGTACAAAACTAGTTCTGGTAATTGATATTGCAAATTGGTGTGTATCTTATTTTAATTATTTAAATTAATTATGAGCACACTGGTTTACAGTGCAAACAGTTTTACCATTTACTGCATATTGATGTTCTTCTCGTTATTTCTCTATAGCGGCTAATGAAGTGGAAGTTTCGCCCATAGTCTTACTTCCACATTGAAGAATAAGGTGGATAACTTTACAGGTGAATAGGGTAAAAAATTAACTAACAGATATCACCATGCAACCTCCTGCTGATTTATAAGAGCACATTCAGAAAATTGTTTTGTATTAAAAGAATTCTGAAATGTTATAGTCTACTTAAATTTGCATATAAGTCCAGAACAGAAATCTGAATACTGGATACGTCTAGGTTAAAAATACTTGTTTCATTCTCTTGATATACAGCTAATGTCAAAAGTTTACATACACCTTGCAGAATCTGCAAAATGCTAATTATTTTACCAAAATAAGAGAAATCAGACAAAATGCATGTTATTTTTTATTTAGTACTGACCTGAATTAAATATTACATTTATAAATATAACCCTGTTTAAAAGTTTACATACTGTGATGTTACCTGAATGATCCACAGATGCGTTTTTGTTTGTTTGTTTGTTTTTTGTTCAGTAATAGTTGTTCATGAATTCCTTGTTTGTCCTGAACAGTTAAACTGCCTGCTGTGCTTCAGAAAAATCCCTCAGGTCCAACAAATTATTTGGTTTTTCAGCACTTTTGTGTATCTGAACCCTTTCCAACAGTGACTGTATGATTTTGAGATCCATCTTTTCACACTGAGGACAATTGAGGGACTCATATGCAGCTATTACAGAAGGTTCAAACGCTCACTGATGCTCCATAAGGAAAAACAATGCATTAAGAGCTGGGGGGTGTAAACTTTTGAACAGAATGAAGATGTGTGCATTTTTCTTATTTTGCCTAAATTTTTTTTTTTTTCTTCATTTAGTACTGCCCATCAGAAGCTACAGAAGATACTTACATTTTTCCAGAAGACAATAAGTTAAATTTACCCTGATCTTCAAGTCTGCAAGTCAAAATTGTCACCCCCGGGTCTTAATGCACTGTGTTTCCTTCTGTAGCATCAGTGAGCATTTGATCCTTCTGTAATAGTTTCATATGAGTCCCTCAGTTGTCCTCACTGTGAAAAGATGGATCTTGAAATTATACTGTTATTGTTGGAAAGGGTTCAAATACACAAAAATCTGGTATGTATAAGCGCTACTGAAGTGACGATGGCAAAATGGCATTTACAGATGTATTGTAATTTTAAAAAATTGACGCAAATAGTGTATTTTGGATGTTTTCTTTTCACTAGTCTGAAAGAAGACATGTTATGAGAGCAAAATAGCACAAAATCTTAAAATTTACTAGTGCATGAAAAAATAATGGTTTTACATGTAGCGTCTTGCTGTAAGACCTGAAATGGTTCTGCACATGACAAGCAATCTTTCTGACTTACCCTTCTCTGGTGGGCGGCTGGATAGAGCAGAGAAGGTCAGGTACATGACATAGCAGCAAATGATGGAAGCCTGCAGGAGTCCTGAGCGGGGCTGCTCTGAGAGGGACAGCAAAACTAATTGTCATCTTTAATGACTAGTCATACTTGATTTAAACTATTGTTTTGATGAGAGAACAGAAAGAGGTGAAAAATTCAGCACTAACTTTGCTGCACACAGGGAGTGACCGCAATAAAAGACATGATGGTGCAGAGGGCCAGGTTAGTCCATAGCAGGGCTTTATTCAGGTGGCATCCCGCTGGGTGAGTGTAGTATTTGTACATGAAAGTGAAGGCCATGGTGGCGATGGTGTAGAAGAAGAGGGTGGCACACATGACTGCCACGTACCACCTCTTATTCTCAGCTGCGCCGGTTAACCTGGGAATGAGAGATCAGATGAGACGTGGTAAGGCCTCACGTCTAAACAAAAAGGAGAATTCACAATTCCACTGTGTTAAGATGACTTTCTGCCTCAAAATGGCTTAAGGTAGGCTTCACAAACATCTGGGAAAAGCTGGATGTCAGAGGAGAAACGGGGAGATGAGTTTGAATGCGTGTTTGTATGTGTGTGTACATGAATAAGTGAGATACCAGAGCGAAAAAACAGGAAGGGAGTGAAGGACAGAGATTATCTAAACCTCTGAAACTGTGAAGGGTGATATTTTATCATTCCAGGGTGAGATGTGACTCAGACACGAACCAGATGTGGTTCTTCATAGTCTGGTAATGGGTGTCTTCCTACAGTAGTTGTTGTGGGTTAGCGAGGGTTTGTCTCAGGGGGATGTACCTACACCCATTTTCTTCACTCACCAGTTTTTATTCCAGGTATGAGCGAAAGCAGTGATGAGAATGAGTTGAATGAGGATAAAAGAAAAGCCTCCCACTACTCCAACATAATGCCAGGCTGTATGGAGAGAGGAGAAAGAGGCGAAAAGAAATTAAGATAGGACAGTGAAATCCAGTGAACTGAGATTTATGAAACACTGGGCTTTATTTATGAATCATGAACAGCGCATAATCATACATAGAACCATTTGTACATAAAATGTACAACTGAATTGAATACAACAGCTTACACACAAATTCTGAACGATTTTCAAAGAAAATTGTCTTTCATAAATGAGGCCCATTGAGCAAATACTTTGAGCGTTAATGTAAAATGTGCAGTGTGCCTGTAGTGCCACCTGGTGGATTTAAATAAGAAGTGTAATTCACATTATCCATGCTGGTCAGAGACTCACCAGAGCCATAAGCCTGTAATATAATCTCACTAAGCGTATAATAACTTTAGATGCAGGCTATTCACTACAAGCACCATGTTTGATCAATACACTTTCTTTCCCATATCAGTAGGGATGCACAATATATTGGTATCATATTGGTTATATACTAGTTGTAGCCATTAATTTATTGGTATCGTCGTATTGATGTTTAATATTTAATTGTGCATTCTCATTTCCCCTTTTTTACATTTATCTTTGCCATCATGTAACACTCATTTAAAGTTAGTCTTTAAAACTAAATTATTACACCGTTAAATGCAATGTTTATTAAATTTCAAAATTATTATTCATTTTTCATACCGAACATTATAATGTTGTGATGTCTAATTTCACTTGTGTTTCAAATAATTTATTTTAGTGTTTGGTGTTTTATTTTTATTATTATGATTATTATTTTTTAGACACAGTAGAATTCTAGTAAATCATGACTTTATTATAGAATCAGCCATAACATTCAATACTGTTCAAAGGTTTGGGGTTGGTAAAATGTTGTTAATGTTTTTGAAATAAGTCTTATTTATTTATTTAAAAGAATGCAGTAATATTGTAAAATATTATTTAAACGGCTGTTTTCTGTTTTGGTATATTTTCAAATGCAAATTATTCCTGTGAAAGCTGAATTTTCAGCAGCCATTATTCCAGTCTACAGTGTCATATGATCTTTCAGAAATCAAAATATGCAGATTTTGCGTTCAATTTCTTATTAACGATGCTGAAAACAAGTGTACTTAAATTATCAAAGTTTCTATATATATATATATATTTTTTCAGGATTTTTATATAACAGCATTTGTTTAAAAATGAAAATATTCTTCAATTTTATAAATATTTTTGCTCACTTTTGATCAAAATAATGCATTATTTTGTCAAAAAAAAAAATATAAAATCGTAATAATAAATATAGCTGCAAGTAGCAATTAAGAGGCCAAGCACTACAGAAGCAAGCAACCTAGCAAGCATCAGACCAACACATTTTGTCAGCACATTCTGAAGATGATCTGATTAAATTTTAGTAAAAATCCGAATAACAGTCTAGGAAGAGTTTGAAAAGTAGGTTTTCAGTGTAAATCAAAATGGCCAACAGGAAGTTTGGCTGACTATGGCAAAATTGGTATCTATGTTTTCAGCATGACCCCAAAAATATATTGAGACCAGTTTCATTACAATAGGCTAATATACTCAAAAGTTATTGGTGTTTTTAAAAATTTCATTATGAATGGTTAACGAATGGTTTAGCACTTTTGACCAATAGGTGGCGCTGTTACCAAATTGATGTGGCGGGGTCAGTGCGAAGTGACAATGGCCCTGTCCCAAATGGCACCCTAAACCCTTGCGGTCCCACTTTCGTGGTGTAATGCCGCTTTGACTGTCAGGTAGAAGTCTGCTGGTGCAGGCTCGACAGAAGTGCGTATCGAGGGTGTGTAATGGAAAAATTTGACTCCATTTCACTCAGCATGAGCCAAGGATTCAGAGGAAAAATTTTCCTTCTAGACCTTATGGTTCAGAAGTTATTAGCATAAACATGGGCGAAAGTTTGGACAAGTGGTGGCGCTAGAGAGTTTGAGTTAGAGACTCTAAACTTGCTATGGTAAATGTTGAGACTGTCCTCTGTCTGTGTGCCAAGTTTCATAACTTTCCTGCAAGCAGTTCTATGGGCTGCCATAGACTTCCAGAGCAGAAGAAGAACATCAAAAACATAAGCCTTCAGAGATGATCAGCTTACCATGCAAAAAGGATTCTGTGGGAATAAAGAAGGCAGCAGCAATCATTCCAAGCATGGTGATGAACTTCAGAAACCAGAACCTAAGTGAAGATGAAAAGAATAAGTGTGTGTTAGTTTATGTATATTAAGTACCTTAATAAACTAGTTAAATGATGAGGAAACGTCATTTATATTTATAGTCCAAAATCTGTTTGGGTTGGTCCTACAGGCACCTCCACAGATCTGGTTGACCCTTATCCATATCATGTTCTTCCTCTTAAGAACTTTTCTCAGCAACTTCATAAAAGAACCTTTAATATTCTAAAGAAGAAAAAGAAGTGCGCCTTTTTTCCACTATACTTTTTATTTCCACTATATACCTTTTTGTGCAATGGAAAGGTTCCATGGATGTTACAGGTTCTTCATGGAACCACAGATGCCAAAGAACCTTTATTTTAAAGAGTGTAGGGTATAATGACACTGACCCGTTATGAATGAGGGCTCGAAAATCCTGACTAGACTTCACATCAATGAGGAAGATGGCCATCATCAAGTAGAAACAAGCTGTGCCGAAACACACCCTGTAGACGGCAGAGTAGCCCACCAGCATCTGACAGTCTCCTCCACCGTGAGCCTCATCACACACCACATTAAAGAAAGGCACCTGAGAAAGAGTGACGTCTGTTATTGCGTGCCACAGTGTTTCTGTAGGGTACAGACTGCTGGCATGTGTATCTAGTGTGTGTCCTGCCAAGCAGATTAACCAAGATGTGATTGGATGAGACTACAAATGAAGCAGAGTTTGGGCTGTTTACAGCACTGGTGACACAGTGACAAAAGTAGGTTAGAACCACTGGAACGTCTGCGACTTGTAAACAACTTACATTCTCCCTCACTGCTTCTGACACGGTCTTAGACAGCATGAGGCATGAGACAGTGCAGGCCAGGATGTGGAATAATGTGTACATGATCCGCGTGCTGGTTGATGATTTGATGGGCGGACAGAAGGAGCAACACAGGGAACACGGTGCCGGGCCACAGCAGCAGCATATCTGATGGAAAGAAAAGCAGACCAGTCAGGGTTTGGGATTAATCGAGATCACTCAAAGCATCTGGATTTTCTGATGGATCAGGGCTGGTTGCCTGGATGGGGTCCAAGTACCTTTATCCTCAGCTAAACCCAGAAGCATAGATTGGTCTGAAACCCGGTTCCCACAGACTTTACAGATTAACAATCCATCATTTGTGAGCAGATACAGGATTTGGAATGATAACGGCATGAGTTATAATGAAAAGTCTTTCAGAAATGTTTAACATTGTGCTTGAATCGAATTTCCTGTTGCAGTTATTCACTATTTGAAATGCAGGGACATCAAAATATATACTACACTGACCAAAATTATAAACACAACACTTTTGTTTTTGCCGGCATTTTTCATGAGCTGAACTTAAAGATCTAAGACTTTTCTCTGTGCACAAAAGGCCTGTTTCTCTCAAATATTGTTCACAAATCTGTGTTAGTGAGCACTTCTCCTTTGCCGAGATAATCCATCCTCACAGGTGTGGCATATCAAGATGCTGATTAGACAGCATGATTATTGCACAGGTGTGCCTTAGGCTGGCCACAATAAAAGGCTCTAAAATGTGCAGTTTTACTGTATTGAGGGGGTCCAGGGAGGTCTGAAAACCAGTCAGTATCTGGTGTGACCACCATTTGCCTCACGCAGTGCAACACATCTCCTTCGCATACAGTTGATCAGGTTGTTGATTGTGGCCTGTGAAATGTTGGTCCACTCCTCTTCAATGGTTGTGCGAAGTTGCTGGATATTCGCAGGAACTGGAACATGCTGTCGTATATGCCGATCCGGAGCATCCCAAACATGCTCAATGGGTGACATGTCCAGTGAGTATGCTGGCCATGCAAGAACTGGGATGTTTTGAGCTTCCAGAATTTGTGTACAGATCCTTGCAACATGGGGCCGTGCATTATCATGCTGCAACATGAGGTGATGGTCGTGGATGAATGGCACAACAATGGGCCTCAGGATCTCGTCACGGTATCTCTGTGCATTCAAAATGCCATCAATAAAATGCACCTGTGTTTGTTGTCCATAACATACACCTGCCCATACCATAACCCCACCGCCACCATGGGCCACTCGATCCACAACGTTGATATCAGCAAACCGCTCACCCACACAACACCATACATGCTGTCTGCCATCTGACCTGTACAGTGAAAACCGGGATTCATCCGTGAAGAGAACACCTCTCCAAAGTGCCAGACGCCATCGAATGTGAGCATTTGGCCATCAAGTCGGTTACGACAATGTACTGTCAGGTCGAGACCCTGATGAGGACGACGAGCATGCAGATGAGCTTCCCTGAGACGGTATCTGACAGTTTGAGCAGAAATCCTTTATGCAAACCGATTGCTGCAGCAGCTGTCCGGGTGGCTGGTCTCAGACAATCTTGGAGGTGGAGGTCCTGGGCTGGTGTGGTTACATGGGGTCTGTGGTTGTGAGACAGGTTGGATGTACTGCCAAATTCTCTGAAACGCCTTTGGAGACGGCTTATGGTAGAGAAATGAACATTCAACTCACGGGCAACAGCTCTGGTGCACATTCCTGCAGTCAGCATGCCAATTGCACGCTCCCTCTAAATCTGTGGCATTGTGCTGTGTAATAAAACTGCACATTTTAGAGTGGCCTTTTATTGTGGCCAGCCTAAGGCACACCTGTGCAATAATCATGCTGTCTAATCAGCATCTTGGTATGCCACATCTGAGGTGGATGGATTATCTCGGCAAAGGAGAAGTGCTCACTAACACAGATTTAGACAGATTTGTGAACAATATTTGAGAGAAATAGGCCTTTTGTGTACATAGAAAAAGTCTTAGATCTCAATTCAGCTCATGAAAAATGGGGGCAAAAACAAAAGTGTTGCGTTTTTAATTTTGGTCAGTGTAATTCCTAACTGAACTGTCGAACTCTTATGTCGTGGTCCAGCCATTTTGGCCCGGACAGGGTATAACAACAACAATCCCAAACATTTTTTGAAAAAATTTGTACTTTTTTTGGGTGATCCCACCCTCCCCCCTCATTGTTACGCTAGCGGTGTTCCCAGTCAAAAAAGGGTCAGAAATGTTATATTATTACCAAATGTTGGATTGAATCTTTTTGACAAAATGTTTTCTTTCATTTAGTGCAGATTTTGAACTAATTGATTGTTTGGCCTCAGTGGTCTAAGCTTATAGACCTCAGTTTTTAAGTGAACTTGGCCAGAAGTGTGTAAAAATGTTGTTTTTTTCTTTAAAAAACTGAGGTGCAGATTAATGCGGCCTATGAACAATCAGTTCCAAAAAGAAATATAAAACCTGTGCTAATTGAACAATTTTACAAAGGCTGGCCATTTTTTAACAGGAACATCAAATTAAGTGATAGATTAGTTCTTTTAACACAGCACAAGGGAAGATCTGCCCAAAATTGTATCGTTCTGTCATTATTTACACACCCTCATGATGTTCAAAACCTGTATGGCTTTTCTTCTTATTATAAACACAAAAGAAGATATTTTGAAAAATGTCTCTATGTTCAATTATTCATATAATGAATGTCATTAGGGGACCAGTGTTGTGTCTTACTGACTTTCATTGTATGAACCAAAACAGAAACATTCTTCAAAATATCTTCAATTATATTCCAAAGAGGAAAAAGTGTCATACATGTCAGAATGACATGAAAGTGAGTAAAGGATAAGTAAATGATCATTTGATTTGATATCACTGTTTAAAGACAAAACCCTCACATGCAATTAGGGTTGCCAGGTTTTTACAACAAAACTCACCCAATTTGTACTCAAAACTAGCCAAACTGACTTTCTTTTGGGGTCCCCCAGTAAAAATCGCATTCTGGGGGATAAATATCACATTATTGTGGCGCTTAAAACCGCGGAAACAGTGTTAAATTAGCCCAGCTCTGCTGGATAACTGTGGACTTGGCAACACTGGGTGCAATTGTTAAATAGAGCAAATTAGTTTTAAAGGAATGGTGATACCTTGTGACAGCTAAATATTTTAGGCCTAAAATACCATGACTCAGTAGTGTTGGAGCCAGGTGGAGGAATTGATTTTTTTCTTTATAGAAATTAATTTAAAAAAATCACACAAAAGTTTTAAAAGTTTTAAAAGTTTTTTTTAAAAAAAGCTAACTGAACAATGTGTTTTTCACAAACAAATAAATCATCTTCCCTTGATTACAAGTAATTTCCTTATTAACTAAACAAAATATGGCTACCCATTTTTTTCCATCAATTTATTTGATAAATTCTTCATTTACATAAAAAAGTCTAATAGTGTATTGTACTTAAAATACACTTGAGACAAGCTGTCTAATTACTATTTAATGCACACTGCTCTTAATAAATCAGTGGTAATATTTCTACAGCCAGTGAAGAGGATGAAAACACACCGACTCTTAAAGCTCATGATGATAGAATGAGTCATTCATCCTCTTAATTTAATTTGACAGAAATCACTTTCCATGATGCCTGTGCGTTTCTGTTAAGAGAGGAGTTTTACCTTCTCATACCAAATGACAACAACAACAACAACAACTGACCAAATGATTTTAACAGTGCATTATAAATAGTAGTCATCTAAAATAGTAGTGGAATTAAAGTTTAAAAGTGGATTGTTCTATTTTGGTGATTAAACTCAACCATTACTTACTGAAATTAAGTTACTCAAATGAAAATGCACTAATGCAGGGTTAAATAGTTATTACAATAAAATGAAAAATGAGTCAAGGACTAAGAGCATTACGCCAGAGCATTATGATAACCGGTAAACACACTGTGTTACTTCACTTCATTTTTTTTCAATGACACAACTGTATTCTAAACCCACAGCCAAAAAAATTGAATGTGATGAGGTAGGTGACATTAGAAATAGGCAGGTTCCTTATGTTTATCGTTCATCATAAATTGTCTTTGAGTTCTACGTTCAGCAAAGACAGATTAGGTTCCTGTAAGAGAAGCTTAAATCAAGCTTTTCTTGTGTTCCAGTGATAATGAGAAAATAATAATCATCTTGACAACCTGATATGTCATTCTCACATCTCCATCTCTCTCTCTCTCACCTGATAAGCCACCATGTTCAGGAAATAGTTGTAGACACCGCTGTGGTGTAAAGCTTGAGCAGTCGACATGGCTTCTTATTTCTCAAGGACGCTTAGTCATTAAAACAAGACTTCCAAAAAAAATATTGGAGAAAATACACTAAATAAGAAACCTATAACGAGTTAGGACACTGTAATATCTCTTCTCAGCTTTACATGAAATAGTCCTCAGCTAGTCTCTCCTGCAGGTGTAATTCCATTAATCCCCAACTGCACACCCTCATGTTGCTCTCGTGGGAACATCCAAACAGTTTTCCCATATCCAATACAAGCAGCCTGGTGGCATCGAATAGTGCCAGGAGAGTGTGTGAGCACGGGTGGATGCCCAGTTGCCCTCCCTCCATTTGTCTGTACTCCCAGTGAGATTAGGCAACAAGAGCAGCGGGAGGACGGGGGCAGGTTGCATGTGTTGGTCCATCTGTCCCGCCCTTCCCCCAGGCCCTCGCTCCAGTGCACCAGCTCCAGAGCACCCTCACGCACAATAGGATTGCTAATCGGTTTAGAGCAAAATAATGTAATTACTTGCGATTTTGTGACTTCACTCCTAAAGTAGACATACCTTTGGATCCCCCTTTTGGCAAAGTGACACCTTAGTAACCATTTACTAAAGAGGCCTCATATGTAATCTGGTCATTATGCTTTGACCCAGAAAGAGAGGGATGCGAATAAAGCGGGTATGCACAGGAAGAGTGGCACATGTCCAGTCCTACATTCTTTTGCATACATTGTCCGCCATCTCAATGTAAAACTTTAACAAACACTAGCAAACTTCACAAAATGAGTCGCCACAGTAAAAGAAAATTTGTTTCAGTTGTTCATGAAGTGGATACACATCATATATACGGATAAGCATCATATATGTAACAGTGTGTCATGTCTCTGAAGTGTCATGGGATGTGTTATGAGTTGTTAGCGTGCAAAGCGGCCGGTAGCTCTATATTTAGGTCAGTGTGTATGTGTGAGCATGTGTACTGGGATTATCCTGGAGTTTTTAGTCCTCGTCTCAGCCTGGGTGACCTTCTCGCTCCGGTAGAGTGACACACTAATCCAGACAGCAGGGTCTGACAAACACGCTCCCACTTGAACTCATCATCAGCCTTCAGCATCATGCATAGAAATACATGACATCGTACACCACTGTTGTGATGTTGATTCTGAAATCATACTTCAAAAGTAGAAATTCATTTACTCACCCTTATGTTGTTCCAAACCTGAATGGCTTTTCTTCTTCTGTGCAACATGAAAGGTTAGGGTTTGGTTTTGGGTTAGTTTTTTTGTAATTATGCATTATTTACTGTTAATGTTATTGTAAGTACATGCACAGCTAAGTTACGTTAACATTTCAGACAAAAGAAAAGTCATACAGGTCTGGAATTACATGAGGGTGAGTAAATAATGACAGAATTACTATTTTTGGGTAAACTATCCCTTTCTGCCACCACTTACTTTGACTACCTGATCTTATGACGAAAACGTACCTGTGGGAACTTTTTCGCAAGATGCGAAATACTTGCCAATAAGTACATATCACTGCAGTTTCCAACAGAAATTAACACTAGAGGCGGTAAAACAGCGAGCACTTGTAATCGCTGTAACTCGCTGCACTTGTAACTCCATATGTTTTGCTTTCCAGATGCAACAAGCTTGCTCAGGAGCTCAGCCTGCACGGAATTGGACTTAGGATGCGGAATCCTTGGGTACAAATCCTGTGAAAAACTTAAAGCTAAAAGATAAGAGATTGAAAAACAAACTAAAATGGCATGCGTTTTTACCTCACATTCGCTTTTGCTCATACTGTCAGGTAGGTTTAGGTGTAGTACAAATAGTACGTTATTTTAAAACGTCACATAGCATTAGAGTTTTAGCGCCACTCAATGGACATTTCAAGTCAGAATTGCGGTGACACGTAACCAGCGTCAGATAAAACTTACCATATGTACATTCATCTGTTTTGGGGGAAAAAACCTGAACGCTCTTTTAGCGCCACTCAGTGATTGAATATTTCGCATCTTTGTGAAAAGTTCCCACAGGTATGTTTTCGTCATGAGATCAGGTTGCTCAAAGAACTTAAATTTAAAGTCCCCATGAAATCAAAATTGAAGTTTTTTGGCTTTTAGCATTAATATGTTAGCCTTAAGGTTATCTATAAGCTGGTGTGCTCCAAAACAATGACAAAATTCTCCTTTACAAGATATAAGCATTCAAATCTTACAATCTCTAACTTCCACTTCCGCTGTGTTTTATAGCGATATGGATGATATTGTGGCTGTCAAATGCAGCTTTACAGAGCTCAACGGTTCTGGCCAAAGCTGTGATATAAACAAAATGCTATTGGCTATTTACAAAAGGGGACGGGACTGCTTGATATGTCCCGCCCTGTCTTCCTGTTTCAGTTGAAATTGACTCTTCACAAACAACTTGATTGACAGGCAGTCTGACCAATCATAACACCGAATCCGGCATTTTGTCCGACAAACAAACGGGACAGGAGAGTAGATTAACACACACAAAACAGTAGGAAGATGTTCCAATCAACTAATGCTAATAGGTCTGGTGCAGTAATTTGACCGATTTGCTGAAGGAAATGAATAAATGTTTGAGTTTGTTGTTGTTTAAGTACTTCTCTCAGTACAGACTGACTGTGTACTATTTCGGTCTGGAAAGAACTTTTCAAAGTATTGACAGTTCCACAGAATCATGTGGCCAAAACCTTGTTGAACACAATATCATTACATAACACTGTTTGTGGGATGCAGCTATCAGAGTGGCAGCACATTACAGCATGGGCATTGTATTGTAGAGGAAAGGTCTATAGGATATGTTAAGAGAGGAACAAATTGGTCTCTTTTTGTAACTAATGCTCTGCTTCATGAATCAGTGTTACTGGCTCTGTAAATAGGTGCATAGCAAAATATGTGTTACTAGGAACTGACAGTTTAATTTAGCAGCTTTAATCCTTGTTTAGCTAAATCACACAGGCATGAACTTTTCTAAACCAATTAGAGTCTTTTAAAGTATACAAAGTGTATACTCAATGAACCTCTAATCTCTCCGTCAGAGTGAAACACCCAGAATGACTGGAGGTCTTTTCACTCAATAATTGGGGGCCTTGAGTGAGAGAGGAACACTGGCACACTGTTCGAACAAAAGCACGGCTGACAACATACAATGCAAATCACTCAGCTAGGCCCATGAATAACATTTGATCTATGTTATTTCATGGGGTTTAGAAGAAGTGATGGGAAACATTCATCTATAAACGCACACACACACACACACACACACACATGTTGTATTTACATGTTTTATGGGGACATTCCACAGGCGTAATGGTAACTGTACAAACCGTATTTTCTATCGCCCTACACCTACCCTACACCTAAACCTAGCCCTCACAGGAGACTGTGCACACTTTCACTTTCTCAAAAAAACGAATTCTGCATGATTTATAAGCTTGTTTCCCCATGGGGACCTCACAAATGTCCCCACAAGGTCAAAATTTACTGGTATTACTATCCTTATGGGGACATTTGGTCCCCATAACATGATAAATACCAGGTGCACACAAACAAACATACAGTTCTACAGTCGGGCTGTTATGAGAACGAATATTTACATTTGCAATGACTAATAAATAGGGTAATAGTTTCTTGTGTTGATAAATCAAAAAAAGATGTTGATAGTGTTAAATGCCATATTAACTTTGTGTTTCATGAAGATAGAAACATATTTTGCCAAATCTAGAAAAACATCATCAGATGTTTGTATTGATCAGACCATTAGGAGATAAACGGGTTAGTCAAAACTTCCAGCAAAAATGACTGTAGAGCATATAATAAATTAATATATGCACAGTAAAAAAGTTATCCATATAACCTTGAAAGAATGGTTAATTCATCCTAATCATTAATCATCATAGACAATGTCATCAGGCTGATATTATGCATTTTTATGGTTATTGGTATTGGTTATTTTCAAAACCGATTTGCTAATAAAATAAATGAAAGAGAGTTTTTGTCAGATCCCTTGTTATTTTTTATTTTGACATCAATTTTCATTTTTACACCAGACATATTGGCCATTCTACAGAATTGGTGCAAACTGCTGTCCCACAACCAAAAACCACATTTAAAAAGCATTTAAGTATTCAGATCTTAGATGTTTACTAAGATCATTTTATTATCTATTGAAACTCACAATAATATTTAAAATATCAGTAAGCTTAATATATATAAAATCATCATTTAGTGGGTACTTCCAGTTGGGAGGTGGCTGTCCTGAACCCTAACCCCTACATTTCAATTTATGAAAATTATATTGAAATCATTTTTGCTTTTTATTCCATTTTTTTTTTTTTTTAATATATATATTTTTAAAGTGAAGTTCAAAAATAATATTTATTTTATATTTATATATTGTAAATGATGAAACTTAATGTAAAAAAATGTGTCCTGCATTTTCATGTCACTACCAAAACAGTGTACGTTTTAGTCCAAAGACTGAGGCTCATTTTAACTACACCCCGTACACTTATGATCAGGAAATATTCCTGTGTCACTCTCTCTCATAGCCACAAAGATGTAAGTAGATAGGCCCCATCATTTTGAGGTAAATGTGTTCAAAAGTCTGAAAAATTTGTGTGTAACTTTAAGGAACGTCACTAACGAACACCATTTTTCTATAATTAAACACTTTTGGGAGTTATTCCATAACATTTAGTTTTTATATGTGTACCGCTGTTTACATAGACACATATGGTTAGAACTGTGCTAGCTAACCATGTGCTGATTAGCATTTTTGAAGTTCAAAAGTATCTAAAATTGTCACTACTGTAACAATCTCGACTGAAACATGTCAACATTGTTTTGGTAGTGACAAAAGGGAACACACAATCCTTTATTTGGGGGAAATAAACTACATTTTAGTACAGTTATGTAAATTTTTAGTACTTTAGTATGTTTTAGTATGCAAGTTAAAATTCTGTAATGTGATGTGGTCACTACCAAAACATTACTGTCACAACCGAAAATGTGCTGTCACGACTGAAACATAGGATGTTTTGTCAAAAATAAAGTATACTGAATTATCAACTAAGATGTCATTTTTGGCCCATTGTATAGTCACGCTAATGAATCCTTAAGTTTGAAATCGGTATGATCAACTTTCTGCCTTTTACAAAGAAAAATTGGATTCAAATTCACTTGAAATATTGTTAAAACTGTAATTGTTATTGATTTACCTCTGAAAACTTTTTAACACAATAGGAAAAAATATATATTTACAAGGAAGATGTAGCCAAAATCTTAACGGGTCAATATATCCCTTCTTATTAAATTATATATGACTGTGTTTCGGTAGTGACAAATTTGGGGAGAGGACAAATATTCCAAAACTTTCTGAAAATGCAACATGTGACCCTGGACCACAAAACCAGTCATAAGGGTCCATTTTTTACATTTCTTTCCATTGATGTATGGTTTGTTAGGGTAAGACAACATTTGGCTGAGATACAACTATTTGAAAACTGGAATCTGAGGGTGCAAAAAAATCAAAATATTGACAAAATCGCCTTTAAAGTTGTCCAAATTAATTTCTTAATTAATTTCTTTCTAATTACTAATCAAAATGTTTTGATATATTTACAGTAGGAATTTTACCAAATATCTTTATGGAACATGATCTTTACTCAATATCCTAATGATTTTTGGCATAAAAGAAAAATCAATAATTTTGACCCATACAATGTATTTTTGGCTACAAATTTATCCCAGCAACTTAAAACTGGTTTTGTGGTCCAGGGTCACATATGAGAATTAACTGCAAAATTACTAGAAATGTGTACCTTGAATATTATACAATATGCATACATACAAAATTTGTGGAAAAAGACTTTTTTTCAGGACGTTTCCAACTCTGACTTTGAACCAATTCTGTAGAATGACCCATATATCGGTTCAAAATATCGGTTATCGGTCTACTTGATCTGTAATAATTGGTATCGTGTCGACCCCTATTTTGTGGGTGTTAAAAAGGTCTTAAATTGGAGCAGAAAGTCTTAAATTCATGAAGTCACAACAAAATGTAGCATGCACTGCAAAAATTTAATGTGCTCATCAGTACTTTTATCTTGTTTTCCAATACAAATCTATAAATTCTTATAACAAAACATTTACATTTACTGAAATTTTCTTTTCTTTCCAACTGCAACTTTAAATCACTGCTAATAGAACTCATTCTGGGTTTTTTTTTTTACAGTTGCAGAATTTTATCATATTGTGTTCCCTTCGATTTATTCCTTAAATTTTCAGTACATGCCCTCCTCATCTACTTTCTAATGTAACAGCCACAGCTCAATCCTATCTTCACTGAAGCATACTGCCCTACTAAATTAAAAATCAAGCTACATTTTAGGTCAATCTCTAAATGCTAAAGCTCACACAGTGCTACCATCACATGCAGGAAAGCTTACTTGGGCCCAGCAGCAGCAGCGACAACACATCACTTCCCACTGATCCGGCTGTCAGAGGAAATCTCCGAGTCCAGCGTCAGAGATCAGTCGTACAGTAGAATAAATAGATTGGTGATGATGGGAAAAGGCTTCCTATGAAACCTTTGTAACATTCCTTAAAGATCGTAAACATATTCAAGTGAGAAGAGCAGGGGCTGCACTTCTGGTGTTCTCTGAAAAGGCTTCCTTTTTGTTAAGCTGATTAGGAGTTGAGGAGGAGGTAGAAAACCCAGGTGGAAGAGAAAAGTACACGTAGTAACGGTGTAGTAGTGTTTGTTGTCGGTAAACCTATTAAGGGACAAAAATAGTTAGGAGAAAGCTTTAGAACAGATAAGAAACCTTTTAAACCTATAAACAACATCTGTTTGTCTACAAGTGAAGCTGTATAATTGTTTTTTATTGTTGAATGAAAAACATTGTCAGAATTGTCTCTGTCTGGAACGCAGTTTTATATTTCATGGCATATCAGGATCTTCAGCCTTACGACTGTAATCAACAGTTCACTTAACATCATTTTTTTCTGAGATTTTCAGAAAATGTTTATTTCTTTGAAATGCCCAACACTGCATATGCACACTACCAGTCAAAAGTTGACCTTGTCTCATGATCTTTAAAATGTTTTTATCTAAATGCTTAAATGATTGTGAGGGAAAAGCAGCTAACAAGTGTCCAACATACAGTTGAGGTCAAAAGTTTACACACACCTTGCAGAATCTGCAAAATGTTAATTATTTTACCAAAATAAGAGGGATCATACAAAATGCATGTTATTTTTTATTGAGTAATGACCTAATTAAGATATTTCACATAAAATACATTTACATGTAGTCCACAAGAGAAAATAATATGAAAAAATGACCCTGTTCAAAAGTCTACATAGACTTAATTCTTAATAGGGGAGCGCGGGGCACTAACTAATGCGGGGTTAGTTGTAACGCACGTGGTTTAAATATTTCCACACATGCTAGCAAAACCAAACTAACGGTATTTACTAGTTGCCATAGCAACACTATACAGAGAAAAAGGTGCGCCAAAATTCAAAAGCTTCAGAAACATCTTGTTTCCCAGAAGGAAAAATAAGTTAAATTTACCCTGATCTTCAAATTCAAAAGGTTTTCACCCCCCAGTTCTTAATTCATTGTGTTTCCTTCTGGAGCATCAGTGAGCATTTGAACCTTCTGTAATAGTTGCATATGAGTCCCTCAGTTGTCCTCAGTGTGAAAAGATGAATTTCAAAATCATAGTCATTGTTGGAAAGGGTTCAAATACACAAAAATGCTGAAAAACCAAAGAATTTGTGGGACCTGAAGGAACTTCGGAAGTTCAAATTCTGGGCACCAATCACGTCCATTATATGGAGAAAAATCTTGAAATGCTTTCCTCAAAAACTGCAATTTCTTCACGACTGAAGACAGAAAGACATGAACATCTTGGATGACAAGGGGGTGAGTACATTTTTTGTAAATTGTTGTTCTGAAAGTGGAGTTCTCCTTTAATGGTATTTACTGTATTTATCTACTTGACTTCTCATATATAAATAATATTGTAAGACGAGTTTATTTTATAAAAACATGGTGTGTTCCAATTAGTAAGAGCGGGAAAATGTGTATTTAAGATGGCTGACGCTATAGTAAGGAAGACTGAAAAGAGCTTGTGAATGAGATTATTGAGATGCTGTGTAGGCATGATTAACTCCTGCCTCAATGTTGTGGAGGGGAGTTAGTACTTTTTTAAGTACTTGACAGTTCTAGTTTCACAGTTTTTATTAATAATCTTTGTTTTAAGCTCCTAGACATTTATTTGCACATTTAGCACATCTGCTCGAAATAAACAGCCTTGAGAAAGAAAAAAAAAACTATTTTTGGATGCCAACTTCGCTTCTGTGATTTTGATCCTCCATGCTGTTATGTTGATTTGATCATTTTATCTGGACATAAGAATTTGTCAGATTTGAGATTAATTGATCTAATTTTGTGTTGCTGGAAAATAGTGATCTGTGACACTGCACTATGTTGAATATCAAAGTTTTTTGTGTTTTGTGTTTTTAGTTGCCATTATGACATATCTTCATTAACATATGGTCAGTTAAATATATGCATATTCATATGCCTGCCTATAAGTCATAGAATAATTTTAACTTTCAGATGAAAGATGAATCCCTTTTACTGGGATTCTGCTTTGAGTGTCACTGGTTATTCAGTTAGCCAGCTACACTGTCAAATACAAATAGAAATAGATTTAGTATATTACGTTAATGACACTTCTGTAAATATGTGAATATTTAAAAGAATTCTGTCAAAAGTCAGTTTACCCCTCTTAATATTTATTTATTTCTTTTTTACATTTTGTGCTTTAACATCTGAATTAGGAAGTATTTACATTGGCTTCATATTGCACATGCTTTGTATCAAAATACGTTACAACTAAATTGCATATTGTTTATTATTATTATTATTATTACTTTTTGTGACCCTGGACCACAAAACCAGTCATACGTTTCACATGTATACTGAATATATTGAATAATAATATATTGAATATCATGAAAAAGTTATTTTTTTTATTGTAACTTATTTTTTTAAAAATGAAACTTTCATATATTCTACATTCATTACATGTAAAGTAAAACAATTCAAAAGTTTTTTGTTTTAATTTTGATGATTAGACCGTACAGCTCATGAAAGTCAAACATTCAGTATCTCAAAAATATTAGAGTATTTACATTTGAGTTTCATTAAATGTCTATCCCTAGAGTATAAATTCTGGGTATCTCTGAAACCACACTAATGGGGAAGACTGCTGACTTGGCAATGGTCCAGAAGACAATCATTGACATCCTCCACAGTAAGTCACAGAAGGTCATTACTGAAAGGGGTGGCTGTTTACAGAGTGCTGTATCAAAGCATATTAAATGCAAAGTTGACTGGAAGGAAGAAATTGGGTAGGCAAAGGTGCACAAGCAACAGTGATGACCGCAAGTTTGAGAATACTGTCTAGTAAAGCCGATTCAAACACTTGGGAGAACTTCACAAGGAGTGGAATGAAGCTGGAGTCAGAACATCAAGAGCATCAGTTGCACAGTGGTCCAAACTCCTCATTTCAGATAAAAGAAAATTTTGCATTTCATGTTGAAATCATGGTCCCAGAGTCTGGAGGAAGACTGGAGAGGGACAGAATCCAAGCTGCTTGAAGTCCAGTGTGATGTTTCTGAAGTCAGTGATGATTTGGGGTGCCGTGATGTCTGCTGGTGTTGGTCCATTGTGTTTTATCAAGTGCAAAGTCAATGCAGACGTCTACCGGGAGATTTTGGACCACTTTATGCTTCCGTCTGCTGACAAGCTTAATGGAGATGCTGATTTGCTTTTCCAGCAGGACTTTAGCACCTGCCCACTTCCAAGTGGTTTGCTGACCATGATATTACTGTGCTTTATTGACCAGCCAACATGTCTGACCTGAACCCCACTGAGAATCTATGGGATATTTTCAAGAGAAAGATGAGAAACAGTTGATCCAACAATATACAGAAAATCTGAAGGCTCAATAGTGCCTCAGCAGTGCCACAGGATGATCACTTCCATGCCACACCTCACTGATGCTGTAATTTGTGCTAGTAGCAAGTATTGAGTTAGGGTGACCACCTGTCAGATCTATTGACAGGTGGTCACCCTGTATTGACTGCATAAATGAACATACTTTAAAAAACTTGAACTTTTCTTTTTTGCAAATCCGTTTCTTGATTGATCTTAGGAAATATTCTAATATTTTGAGATACTGGATTTTTGACTTTCATGAGCTGTAAGCTCCAATAATCAAAATTAAAACAAACAAAAAAAACATTAGAAATATTTTACTTCACATGCAATGAATCTAGAATATATGAAAGTTTCAGTTTTTAAAATAAGTTACAATAAAAAAATTAACTTTTTCATGATATTCACACTTGTATTTGTACCAATACCAACAAATATGGATCAAAATAATCGTTTTTTATGCCAAAATCATTGGAATTATAAGTAAAGATTATGTTACATGAATATGCTTAGCAAATGTTCTACCGTAATTATATCAAAACTTAATTTTTGATTAGTAATATGCATTGCTAAGAACTTCATTTAGACAAATTTAAAGGCTGTTTTCTCAATATTTAATTTTTTTTTTTTTTTTTTGCGCCCTCAGATTCCAGATTTTCAAACAGTTGTATCTCGGCCAAATATTGTCATGTCTTAACAAACCGTACATCAAGGTCCATGGTCAAATTTTTATTTATTTATTTTTTAACACGTGACCTCTATAGTGCGTTACATGAATTTCAATCCGGGTGTTTTCAACACTGTTTTGCGTTCCGGCTGCGTGAAGAAGCAAACATGGCGGCTGAGGGAGATGTGGATTTGGACCTGGAGGCTGAGGAGAACTGCACGGGAAAACCAACAGAAAAACCCCGAAAACATGATAGCGGAGCTGCTGATTTGGAAAAGGTTACCGACTATGCGGAGGAAAAAGAAATATCCAGCTCGAATTTGGAAACGGTGAGTTAAAACACGTACCAGAAGTGAATGAGGCTAGTCTTGCTAAGTTAGCTGAGTAACCATGTGCATGTGCGGCAGGAATGAACAGTAACGTTAGAATTCTGTGTTAACACTTGTATAACTATGACACGACCTCTAGAATTACAATATTAAAACGACATCATAACATTTTAATAGTGTGGTGTTATAACAGTGAACTAATCAGCCGGCTTAGCTAGTTAGCTACCAAGTAAGCACTGATAAGAGAAGTGAGATTGGTTAAGCTCTTAATATTTTCATTTAACGTTACGTCGCTCCCCAAGCTTTATAGGAGACGCTTAAGCGGAGAATATTTGCCTATGAATGCTGTCATTTCAGAGCACATTTACCTATGAATGCTGTTATTTTGATGTTTAATTCATTGTAAAATGATGCGTAATTAATGTTGTGTTTTTGATATGTGTCTTTGAAGGCCATGTCCGTGATTGGAGACAGAAGATCCAGAGAACAGAAGGCAAAACAGGAAAGGTGAATAATTTTTTTTTTTTATGATTACAATCATCAACTATATGATGATGAATGATATACTAATGAATGATCATCATGGGAATACTCATTTCTCTCAATTCCACAGAGAAAAAGAACTAGCCAAAGTAACAATAAAGAAGGAAGATGTGGAGCTCATTGTAAGTATAAAAGTGTATTTTTATGCTACATTCATAAATGTATGTAGTTTGACATGGAACTTAATGAATATGCCAACATCTTTCTTACAGATGGGAGAGATGGAGATCCCACGAGCAGTGGCGGAGCGCAGTCTGAGAGAACACATGGGCAATGTTGTGGAGGCGTTGATTGCACTGACCAACTAAGTGGATTTGACTGCTTTGAGATGTATGGACACATTGGACTGCCTTTTTCATGCTTGTGATGGCCCTTTCCTTTTCACACTGTACTTATTCTTTAATAAAGGAACTTTTTTTAAACATTCTTTACCAGTACAACTTACCTCTTTACATTTGAATCTCCAACCCTCTTTTTAGTAACACATTTCAGATGAACCAACGTGATCAGTGTCATTGTAATTTATTGCCATAAAACAAAAAGTAATTTTTTTTCCCCATTAGAAACAGTGAAACTAAAGCCTCAAAATTCTGTACACACAATGAAATGGTTGTGTAGATGTATACAATTCAAATGCAATAAAGATTTGATGTCTTTGTTACAAGGTTTCTCCAAAACTAATAAACAAGGGTGATTGAGGGAAAGGAAGTTTAAAAATTGTCCTTGTTTGAGCTGAATTTGCTCTTCTAGCATAAATAACAGGATTATGTCTTCCTCTTGTTCACTGTTGGCCGATCGAACACGTCTCTCACGCCCCCTGCCTTCTGTTTGAAGAACTTGCTGTTCTGAGCGCTCTCCTGAGCCCAGGCAGAATCAAATGAAGTGGTGTCCTGATCCACCAGATGTGTGTATTTCGTACGTCCAGAACGTCCAAAGTTTTTGACCTACAAAGTACATTGAATAATTAGTCACATTAGTGGTACACATGGAAGACCGACTACTAAAATTACACAAAGTGACAGTAGATCTGCTAGAATGGGGTTTCTCAGCTCTTGCCCTTGAGGTCCACTTTCCTGCAGAATTCAGCTCCAGTCCGAATTAAAGGCACCTGAGGAAGCTACTCAAGGTCTTTAGCAGCGTTGCCAGGTTTCCACAACAAAACCCACCCAATTGCTACTCAAAACTAGTCCAAAAGTAGTCCAATTGCATTTTGAAGGAGGTCCCCTGTTAAAGGAGAAGTCCACTTCCAGAACAAAAATTGACACAATGTGCTCAACCCTTGTCATCCAAGATGTTCATGTCTTTGTTTCTTCAGCCATAAAGAAATTATGTTTTTTGAGGGAAACATTTCAGGATTTTTCTCCACATAATTGACTGGTATGGTGCCCCGTTTTTGAACTTCCAAAATGCAGTTTAAATTGGGCTTCAACCGATCCCAAATGCAGTTGTAAACAATCCCAGCCTCGGAAGATGGATCTTATTGAGCGAAACGAACGGTTATTTTAATAAAAATAATACAGTTTATATACTTGTTAATGTCAAACACTCATCTCGTCTTACTCTGCCTGAACTGTTTTTTTCCCCGGTTCATGACAGTTGGTGTATGTCAAAAAATTCCGATCTCATGTTCTCCCTCAACTTTGAAATCATCCTATATTGCTGTTTTACCTTTTTTGTTGAGGGTGTTTAATCTTCTTTGCATGTTCACTTTGCAAAGACTGGGTTGGTACTTCTGCAGCGATGTAGAATGATTTTGAAGTTGAGAGAGAAAATATGCTTGGAGTTTTTAGACATAGCCTAACTGTCTTGAGTCAATAGAGTTCAGGGAGAGCAAGACAAGATGAGCGTTTGAGATTAAAAAGTATATAAATTGTATTATTTTTATGAAAATAACCAGTCGTTTTGCTAAATAAGACCCTTCTTTCTTGGCTTCCAACCACATTTGGGATCATTTAAACTGCATTTTGGAAGTTCAAAATCGGGGCACCATACCAGTCCATTATATGGAGAAAAATGCAAAATGTTTAACTTAAAAAGCAATTTCTTCACAGCTGAAGAAAAAAAGACAGGAATATCTTGGATGACAGGGGGGTGAGTACATTATCTGTAAATGTTTGTTCCGGAAGTGGACTCTTTTCACTAGACAAGACCTTTATTCCTCAGCGGGGATTGCATGGAGCCCTTTGAAGCTGCACTGAAACGCCAATTTGGACCTTTAAACCATTAGCCACCACTGAAGTCCACTATATGGAGAAGAATTCTGCAATGTTTTCCTCAAAAACCTTTTTTTTTTTGTGACTGATGAAAGATAGACATAAACATTTTGGATGACACTGGGGTGAGTAAATGATCAGTAATTTTTTTTATTTCAGAAGTAAACTTCTCCTTTCATTCATTGCCATGATTTAAAAGAAGAGCTAAAAATCAGTGAGACATCATTCAATGAAAATTTATCTATTCTTAAGTTATGTGAACAAATTGTCCATATACGTTTTATTTTTCAAGTTTTTGACCTTTTGTTTAATCAAAACTTAACTTGATCTTCCAGTAAAATGACAGACTTCTCTCTAGTGGTTCATATGCACTCTGCTTCAATCCAATCAACAACCCATGGATTGAACCATGTTCCAATTCTACACTATCTTTTTCAATAATCTGATACATGAAGACAGACATCATAATACAGAAGAAAAGATCTGTCACGAATTCTGTTTCATT
The DNA here is from genome assembly GCA_012976165.1 of Labeo catla. Taxonomy (NCBI): domain Eukaryota; kingdom Metazoa; phylum Chordata; class Actinopteri; order Cypriniformes; family Cyprinidae; genus Labeo; species Labeo catla. The sequence goes on from VONZ01000316.1 coordinate 775,294, forward strand.
TCGACTCTGAGCAATCAAATATGATTTTAGTCTCAAAAGGCAATTTCCAAAATGGGATTTTAAGTGTTCAACATTACTAACTTTGAAAAACAAACCCAGCAACACCAAAAATAAACTGATTTAAAGAATTAAACTATATAACTCAGCTAGAAAATGGTATAGATGTCGAGACCAATATAATGAATTCACTGACCTGCATGACTTTGGGTAAAATAGTTTTGTTGAAATGGTCCTCAAGAGTTGGAGCACTGAAGTCTCTCCTGAAGACATCTTGCTCTTCATCCTGCAGAAAAAAATGAAATGTACATTATATAACGAGAATAGATTATGATCAGATAATGATGGTCTACTCATTACCAGTGTTGGGAAGGTTACTTTGGAAATGTAATGGATTACATATTTCAAGTTACCCTATTTAAAATGCAATAACTAAACTATTTCAATTACTTTATTAATGCAACTGATTACTTTTTAGTTACTTTTCTAAATTTCCAATGAATGCTTTCAACTGTTAATAATTTTCAAACATGATTAAAAGTCATGACAGGGTTAACCTTACAGTAGTACTCAACACTGACTACTGCCAGACTTTCAAAATCCTTCCTCACTTGAATTATGATTATAATAATTTAATTTTAAAGCACAGCCATCAGGACATTTTTTTTAACTTTGAGATCATTCTCAGGTTAAACATAGATTTAAAATCATAATATATAGGTTAATAGATATGATAATGTTTTTGAAATCAATTCTTTGCGTAGCTATGACAGAAAACACTGGCATCTAACAATGCCTTGGAAAAAACAGTTCATCTTAAAAAAATGAAAGCATATGTATATAAACCCAAATAGGAAATTGAAATAAAGTGTTAACATTTTCATAAGTTACTAACTTAATTACATATACATATCCCCAACACTACTCGTTACTCACCATGAAGAAAGCTCCTCTGTGATAGTACTTCTGCAAAAACTTGTATTTGCCCTTTGTTGCTTTGTTGGTGATGACTTTTCCATTCGTCCGCAGTTCTGCTCTACGCTCTTCCTCGGTAAGAGTGCGAAACCTCTCGATGTCTGCTTTCTCTTTCTCTATTCTGTCATTTAAAAAAAAATGCCATGTGGGATTAGCATTTGTTACTAATGTGAAACAAAACCCTTTTTGCAAAAATGATGTTGAGTACTCACGCTTCTCTGGCTTCTCTGTCCCTCTTAATACGCTTCAGTTCTCGCACTTTCCAGGCCTCATACTCCTCCTCTTCATTTTCTCCATCGGTGTCCAAAGCATCAAGAGCAGCCAGAGTACGTTTGTTCTCCTCATACTCTTTCTTGGCCTCCTCCTCTACGATCTTCAGTGTGTAGCGGCGCCTCTCTTCAGCTTGTTTTTTAGCCTCAATTTCCAACTCTTTCTGTTTCTGCTCTTCTGCTTCTCGTTCTGCAACTGTCACTCTGTCCTTCCTGAGAAGACATATTGATGAGAAATTATAGAAATCTCAGTGTTTATTAGTGTTATTTTAGTATTATTTACAGTGACGTGAAAGTTTGAGAACCCCTTGTAGAATGTGTGAAAATGGGAATAATTTTAATAAAATAAGAGAGATCCTACAAAATCCATGTTATTTTTTATTTAGTACTATCCTGAGTAAGATATTTGACATAAAAGATGTTTACATATAGTCCACAGGACCAAAAAAATAGCTGAAATTATTAAAATACCCCCCTTAAAAGTTTGGGAACCCTTGTTTCTTAATAGGGTGTGTGGTAACCTGGATTATCTACGACTACTTTTTTTTTGTGATGGTTGTTCATGAGTCCCTTGTTTGTTCTGAACAGTTGAACTGAGCACTGTTCTTTAGAAAAATCCTCCAGGTCCTGCAGGTTCTTCAGTTTTCCAGCATCTTTTGCATATTTGAACCCTTTCCAGCAGTGACTGTATGATTTTGAGATACACCGCTGCGAACAGCAGCCAGCCTCGCACGAAGGATCTTGATAGGCAAATCCTCGCAGGCTTTGCAATCCGATCCCTCCAATGCCGCCTCAGCATGGGCGCGGCCCAGACACAGCACACAATCCTCGTGTGCGTCTGGAAATTCCACGGGCCCGCCACACATGCGGCAAAGCGACATATTCTCTAAATAGAAATATTCCGCCGGAATGCAAGAGGGGACCGCTATTTCTGTCCGCGTCGTCCGCTCTAGTCGCGTAGGTCAACGGCGAAAACAGACTCGAGGTGAAGAAGAAAGATTCTGAGGTATTTTGGCGCCCGACATCGCATATATAGTGGCTGAGCCAGCCAATTAGGCGAATGCTCGGACGCCATTGGCTATTGCAAAGCAATAGAGTGATTCAATCAGACTTCAGCATTTCGAGGAAAAGGGTTTCCCCATACGTAATGTCGAGAAACCGACTCGGTAAGGGAACACGATGCATTAAGAGCCAGGGGTGAAAACTTTTTGAATTTGAAGATCAAGGTAAATTGTACCATGTTCCCGGGAAACATGTAGACATCTTCATCCTGTACAAAAGTTTTCACCCCCCCTGGCTCTTAATGCACTGTGTTTCATGACGGGGTTATTTTAATAGTTTCAGCTATTTTTTGGTCTTGTGGACTATATGCAGTGTTGGGAAGGTTACTTTGGAAATGTAATAGGTTACAGATTACAAGTTACTTGATTTAAAATGTAATAAGTAGTGTAACTTTTCAATTACTTTATTAAAGTAATGTAACTTATTACTTTTAATTACTTTTTGATTACTTTTTTTAAATTTCTAATATTTTCAACTGTTAATCATTTTGAAACATTTAAACCAGGCAGAGTTAACCTTACAGTAGCACTTAACACTGATTACTGTCAGACTTTCAAAATCGTTTAAATCACTTAATTAAGATTATAATAAGTAAGGGATAATATACATCTTTATTTTGCGATAACAACTGGCTGAATGTACATTATCTCACTTATTACACAGCTGCTTGATAGATTATTTCGATTTCGATTTAGATAAATTATTAGACACGAAACTGATCTGAGTTGAAATGTTGACATTTTAGGGATACAGTGCAGTCATACCAGTTTTCTTACACAACATTTCACCACATAAATAATTAAGTAGTAGTACTAGTTTGTTAGTTATCTTATAATCCATTACAATGTACAAAAAAAAATGGCAGCAGCTGCGTTTGTATGAAACAATAGCGCAAGTCCACGATACCAGGATGACAGAATTAAGAACTTGTACACATAATATTAAATTAAGCTTTAATATTTTATTAGCTAACCAAACGCAAAGCTTCCACCAAGAAAAATTATCAAGCATATAGCACTGACTTAAGTCGCCCCGGATGAGTCTGAGCTGTGTAATAATTTAATTTAAAGCACAGCCACCACAAATTCAGACTTTTTTTTTTACTTATATTTTTGGGCTTTTTATGCCTTTTATTGTGATAGGACAGTCGAAAGATGACAGGAAAGAGCTGGGAGGAGAGAGAGGAGCGGGATTGCAAAGGACCTTGAGACGGGAATCGAACTCTGGTCACTGTGAGCGCAGTTGCGCTATGTCATAAGATCATAACATAAATAACATCATAACAAGAAATAGTTTAATAGCTATGATACTGGGTTTGAAATCAAATGTTTGCATAGTTATGACAGAAAACACTAGCATCTAACAATGCCTTGGAAAAAAACAATCTTAAAAAATAAAGTTTATACAAAAACCCAAATAGGAAATAAAACAGTTATCGAATAAGCATGTGTCCTATTCTGTGTCCTAAACTCCTGAAACATTGGTGTCTCATTTTAGAGCAGTCAATACAATTTATGAAAGAAGTCAATTAAATCTGTAAGTGGGTGTGGGTGTGTGGAAAAAAAAACAGATGTAATCCCCTTTGTAATCACTGGCATTTTTCAAAAGTAACTGTAATTTAATTACATATTTTTTCTCAGTAACTGTAACTAATTACAATTACATTTATTTTGTAATTAAATTACGTAATTTCGTTACATGTAACTAGTTACTCCCCAACACTGACTATATGTAAACATCTTTTATGTAAAATATCTTACTCAGGACATGCATTTTGTATGATCTCTTTTATTTTGTTAAAATTATTCACATTTTCACAGATTCTGCAAGGGGTTCCCACAGTTTCGCATGTCACCATAAATACTATTATAGTCTTTATGAATATTTTGTATTACATTTTATTTTTTAATTTTCAGTCTTTCACTAGTAGCCATTATCTTTCGTTATTCTTGTTTTCTTTACATTCAAAAAGTATTCTCCTAGCTTCATAACATTACAGTTAAACCACTGATGTTACATGGACTATTTTAATGATTACTACCTTTCTGGGCCTTAAACGTGTCAGTTGCATTGCTGTCTATGCAGGGTCAGAAAGCTCTTGGATTACATCAAAAATATCTCAATTTGTGTTCCAAAGATGAACGAAGGTAATTAATGATAGAATTTTCTTTTTTGGGTAAACCATTCCTTTAAGATTAATTTATGTTTAAGAAACTCACTTGCGGATAAACACGGGTTTTAACCGAGGCTCTGTTTCATCCTCGCTGTCTGTGTATTCCTCATACTCTGACTCTGATTCAGATTCATCACCAGACTTCCCCTCCTCCTCCACCTCCATGATCTCCATTTCCTCGTTCTTCCTCTCTTGTGCACGTTGACGCATCATTGCTCTTCTTCTTTCAATTTCCTATGCAGAAGACATAAAACCACTTACGTGTAAACTCTTAAGTCTTTGCTTTCCCAAAATGTTTTGTTCAAGTGACTCACTTCATCATCGACTTCCTCCTCTTCTTCATCTTCGCTGCTCTCCTCTCGCTCAGGATGCCACGTTCCTTCATCCGAGTCCTCACTGCTTTGAGCAATCAGCTCTGGCTCTGCTATCTGCCTGTGTCTCGCAAGCCTGTGAAGGACACAACAGTAACACCAACAGATCCCTTGTACAACAGTAATATATTTGTATAAATTGTATTGCGCAGATGGGTAAGCTGTACCTTTCTTCAACATCTTCGGTCACTCGATTCATGAGACGTCGAAGACGAGGATCGGATTTTTCCTCCTCTTCAATTTCCATCTCTGGTTCAGCCTCTTTACCCTTCTTAACAAACTGGAAATCTTCCTCTTCTTCATCTGAGGACTCCATTGGGGCATAGTCTGGACGCTTACCCGACACATAGCGCTTCACCTTCACTTTCTCCATAGAAATTTCACCTGAAGTTAGATAAAAACAAGAAAAAAAAAATTATAGTATTATAAGGTGTGAAACAATCGAGAAATCAGTTGCTACGTTTTATACATTTTGTTTTCCACATTTTCTAAAATTATGAATGAATAATTATGCTCTTCTCTTGCTGAAATTAATATAGGCTTTCCCCCAGCACTTTTTTTTTTTTTATCATTTAATAACCACTGTGGTGGTTTATTTCAAAAGTACTAAGTATTATAGTGTGCCGTTTTACTGTAAAAGCAATAGCTGTAACTATGTAACAGTACCTGTGTAGGAAACTAAACTGTGGTTACCTTAAAAACCCAGTATCTTAAAAAGAAGCAATACCTTTATATATTTATTGTTCATATTAACCCATTTAATAATAATAACAAAAAAAAAAAAACGCAAGATTTGTCAATTTAATCAAATTAACTGCATTTATTAAACATAAGCAAATTTAAAAGACTGTCAGACTGTGTAACACCTTAAATATATAATAAACGACCAAACATATTAACATATTTTGTCTGTTTCTACAACCACCACTAAAACTGGCAGAATACGAGACAATATCCGGGTAAGAAATCAGTTTAACTTCAGGTGATTTGTTTTGTTTTAAGACCAAGAACTTTATGTTTTTATTATTGTATAATGTTGCATACAAGCACGAATCATGATGTCAGTACATGCTAATATTCAAAGCTAACGATGTTTTTCTCAAACAAATACCTTTTTCATTGCGGATCGGCACGGCTCCAGCCGTCGACTGGATCGGCGGCTGCTTGGCATTTAATGCGTTTGGTCCTGACATTCTGGACTGTACACACGGGTCCCTTTACAGTACGAAAAAACACAATCGCTGAAAATATCCGTTAAAAACCCTGTTTACAGTCCTTTATCCACTAACATGGACGTCCCAGAAATTGTATGCCAGTAGGAACCCGCACAAAAAATCGTCCCCGGAAACACTGACCTATTAAGCAGTTCCTACCTTTAATTTAACTTCTATTATTGAACGCATTATTTTTGTCCTGTCCTTGCTTTTTGGTGATAAGTTGTAGGCTGAATAATAGTAATCAAGTAAAACGAAAAATTGATAATTATGTTCCCCTTTCACTCAAATAAATATGCGATCTCCTTCAGTGTTTGCTCTCAGGGTCGTTTTGTCATTTTACTTTTTACATTTTACTTTAGAAAATTCACCTTAGGTTACCTAAAACAAAAAAAACCTGATAGCGTCATCTACATTTTCTACAATTATGAATAAATAATTATGCTGTTCTCTTGTTTAAATTAATATAGGCTTTCCCCAAGCACTGTTAGAAGCTTTCAGGAGGTTTTGTCATTTACTAACCACTGTAGTGGTTTATTCCAGTGTTACCAAGTCTTGCAATTTCTTACAGTTTTCCTGTAGCAACAATAACTGTAACTGTATCTCACTAACTTGTGAAAACTCCTAACTATGGTTACAACTTGATACATCTTGGTAATAAAGCAGCATCTTTTATATTTTTATTATTCATACTGATCCATTTAGGAATATTAATACACAACGACATTTAACGTCACATTTAACAAAACTTTAATTGCATTTCATATACTGTATGTGCACAGATTATATACTTCTTCATATTATTAAATAAAATTATTGAATTAAAAAATCTTAATATTATTGCTGAATCAAAAAATTTAGATTCAGTAATCATTCACCCAGCCTGATGTTGTTCTGTATGACTTTAGTAAGTGGAACACAAAAGGAAATGTTGAGGAAATCTTCCTCAACATCTCCTCATGAGTTCCACAGTAGAAAGAAACTTAAAACAGGTTTGGAACAACTTCAGGGTGGGCTGAACTGTCCCTTTAGGGTAAAGATCATTCCATGGTGATCAGTTACAAAAAAAAAAAGCACCATCATTGTAGCCAGTGGCTTGTGACATCATCATAACTGCACTCCTCTCTCCAAAAAGAGCTGCTGCAGTTTCTCCTCAAGTGCTGCATTGGTGCCACGAAGCCCTTTTACTACCCGAGATGCCCATATAAAGTATTCTTGAACCCGTTCTGGTGTCCACCCTGCCAACATAGATGCAAGACAGCAAGATATCTCAAACAGTATCATTACAGATTGGAAATGTATTCATGTAGACACAAATCTCCTGAGCAGTGCCCAGATAGCACACGTACGTCTGCAAGATGTCTGTTAAAGATCACTTGATCTGGAAAGCATCTGCTGTGTACAAACATCTGGCAGGCATCTGTAAGATGTCAGTTTTACATACATTCTAAATCATAAACATCTTAAAGACATCTAATAGACGTCTATTTGACATCTGATTGGAAACGTCCTATAGACGTATTGCAGATGAGCAAACACTGTAAAAATAAGTCTTGTAGATGTAAATGCAGATGTCAAATAGACGTCTCCGAGATGTACCTGTGCTATCAGGGCAGCTGTCATATCTCACCTTTGGGAGTGCAACGATTGAGGTCTCGCAAATTATACAATTTGTCTGCTAGTTTAACTAGCTTGGCCTGATGGCTGCGGTGTGGTGCGTGCTCCACTTGCAGGCGTTTTCTCTCCTCTTTTGGCAACGATTTGTCATCTGTAACCTCCTGGACAATTCTTGCCACTGTTGCTCCAAACATAGACTCCAGCTCTTCAAAGGTTGTGTCAGTGTCCTCTACTGTGTCATGAAGCAATGCAGCCTGTATCACAAGAGCATACAGTTCATACAGTCACATATATGCATTTGAGAAATTACATTAGGCTCTGTAATAAACTAATGCACAGCTCATGAATTAGGCTTTTTTAGATAATGTACTTGATATTTTCAAATATCACATATTTGATATTTAAAACGGACATTTTCTTTAAAAGTACAAACACACAAACATACACTTTAAGTCAAAAGTTTTTAGTGTTTGTACTATTTAAAATAACTGCTTTCTATTTGAATGTATTTTAAGCATCATTACTCCACTTCAGTGTCACATGATCCTTCAGAAATCATTCTAATATGCTGATTTGCTGTTCAAGAAACATTTATTATTATTACTATTATTAATATCAGTACAATTAAGTAATTTTTTTCAGGATTCTTTGATGAATAGAAAGATCCAAAGATCAGCATTTATCTAAAATAAAAACTTTTGTAACATTACACACTATACCATTCAAAAGCTTGGAGTCAGTATAATTTCGTAATTAATTTTTTTGGATAAAGAAATTATAGAAATGAGTACTTTCATTTAGCAAGGATGGTTTAAATTGATCAAAAGTGATGATAAAGACATTTATAATGTTACAAAAGATTTCTATTTCAGAAAAATGCTGTACTTCTGAACTTTCTATTCATCAAAGAAACTGGAAAAATTCTACTCGGCTGTTTTCAGTATATTATTATTAATAATAATAATAAATGTTTTTTGAGAGGCAAATCAAAATATTAGAATGATTTCTTGAAGGATCATGTGACTGCTGTAATGATGCTAAAAATTCAGCTTTGAAATCACAGGAATAAATTACATATTAAAATATATTCAAATAGAAAAGAGCTATTTTAAATAGTACAAATATTTTTAAAAAATGACTATTTTTGCTGTGCTTTGGATCAAGTAAATGTAGGGATGGTGAGCAAAAGAGATTTTAAAAAAAAAAAAAACTGTTCTTAAACTGTTCAAAAACTTTTGACTGGTAATGTTAGTGTATCTCTGACTCACTTGTAAAACCTCAACATCTGTGATTCCACCCTCATGACTTAAAATCCTTGCCACCCCTGGAAAGACAAGAAAAGCAGCTTTATTTCCTGAAGTCTGTCGGATTATGATTCGTAAACCCTTTTTGTAGTGAAGTGCTCTAGTACCTATAGGGTGATTGATGTAAGGTGTGGCATCAGGATCTTTACGGCGCTGATTACGATGTTTTTCTGCAGCAAAATTGACCGTTTCCAGCAGCACTGCAGTCGACGATGAACTCATAGTTACTTTAAAGCAGAATTAGAGAATGACAGTCGGATATTTTTTTACATTTATTTTTATAAACAGTTCGGACTGTATCGTTAATAAATAACACAGGACATACAAGTCAAGCATATATTAAAAAGAAGAGTAATGTTACGTTACATCTATGTTGTTTGTATGAACACTGTCGTTTTGTGTCCGTAAGACTAAAATGTCCGTAGTGAAACAAGCCTAGCGATATTCGATTCGTGAACGAACTGCTCTTTTGAATCGGATCTTTTTTTTTTAATGAATCAGTTCACTGATTTAAATAAAATACACAAATGTAAAAAAAAAACTAAAATAGATGTACTACTACTAAAGCGTGTAAAAACATTTTAGCCAAGTCATGAATTAGTATTGTTTGTTGCAAATGACGTTTTTATTAATTATGGATGCAACAGATTAAACCGGATCGTTTGAAATGACAACAGGCAGCTTGATTAATTGAAAAACGTAGTAAATAGCGACATGTGCTACACATATGGTTTTATGGTATTGTTTCAAAACATTTAATGGCACGGTGGCACCAAAGACCATGAAATGACTCAAAAGAATCACTGAATTGGTTTTGCTCTTCGAACGAACCGATTTACGGAAATGAATCTGACTGTCAGACAGATAGCAAAACCACTTCCGGAAAAAGGTGGACGAGGTATGATACGAGTTCACTGCCTTTTGTATACATGCTGAATAAATGAATTATAATAGCTACATTAATGTTTCATTGCGGCTAATTTGGGATGTGGAATTGGACGTTCCGATATGTTGATAAACTATAAAAATATAGACAGTTTGAGCTGCTAATGGAAAACCAGCTTTAGTGACATGAGCAAAACAGACAGAAGCTGCAGTTATCGAGTGATATTTGTCATTCTGCACATGCACATGCAGCTTCCACAGATCTGAGTGACAGTAATGTTATAGAAAATTGTTTTACAGGTGTATCCAGCTTTGGATAGAGTGATAAGTTTCTCCATATGGCACACACAGAGAGGAGAGATGCTCCTGAGCTGCCTGATTTCTCCCTGCTCAAAAGACTGGCCAGAGACCAGCTCATCTTCCTGCTGGAACAGGTGACACGGGCGTCCACTGTTCTTCTGTTTCTTTAGAAAAAATGCTTTGCATTTTGACTTTGTATTGTAAATGTCAACATGTATGTTTTGCAGTTGCCAGGGAAGAAGGATTTATTTATTGATGCTGATTTGATGAGCCCTCTTGATCGCATAGCAAATGTCACAATCCTCAAGGTATGATATAATGTAGTAAATTTTAGGAGAAAGAATCGGCACAGTGTCTTTCTAAATGACTAGCAACTTATATCTTCTTCTTGAAATATTATGAATATGCAATTATGTTTTCACACCTTAATGATTCTAACAAGTCTACTCTTGGTTTTTGCCTTTAGCAACATGAAGTCGACAAACTGTACAAAGTTGAGCTCAAGCCGATTGTCAGCAATTCAGACCAGTAAGTAAACAAGTTTTTATCAAGTAAAAATCAGTTTTGATTATACAATTCCTCTCTAAAATGTACAGATTCTCTTTCTCGCAGGCTGTGCTTTCTGATACGTCCTCGAATACAAACTGTGAAGTGGATTTCAGGTTGGCATGGTTTGCTGTTATGTAGTGTTATATAAACTATGTGGAAAAAGCAAGAGGAAGTATAGTTTAATAGTTTGTCTTAATGTTTACAGATTTAGTTAATTCAGACAAAGTGGCTGGAAGATTCAGAAGATATAAGATCATATTCACCCCACAAAAGGTAACTAGTGGTTTGATGATTATGTTAACAAATGCATCATATTTATTTTGTTGTGTGATTTGTTCTGTGATTATGACATTCTTTACAGTTTTATGCATGTGAGACTGTTTTGGAGGAGCAGGGAGTCTTTGGAGGTAGGTTAAGTGTATTAATGTTTTAATCTTTGGTCCTGCACCTCCTAATGCAGAAGTTAACTATGATGTTTTTTCTTTAGATGTTACAACCGATGAGTGGAATTTCTACATTCTTCCTCTGGATGACGACATACTGAGTTTAGAGCTGCCTGAATTCTTCAGAGATAACTTTCTGGTAATGCTGATTTGGATGCTACAGATCTTTAGGGCAAAAATTTTTTTTTTAATTGGTACTTTTGATTTTTAGTATGTATTCAGAAGAAATGTTATTGATATGTACACTACCAGATCAAATCTTTTAAGATTTTTAATTTTTTTAAAGAATAAAAAAAA